>QANY01013011.1:74829-165491 GCA_003255025.1 Datisca glomerata | reverse complement strand
ACTTAAACTAGAAGGGCTTTTAGTCAAAGGTGGTTTCTAAAAATGAAGATAGACAGAACCTCGTTGGGTTTGAATGACATCTTCAATAGATTATCAGATGATAGGTCTGGTAGGGACTGCCTGAGGAATTTGTCATGTGTCAGGAAAGGTAATTTCAGACCAGGGGATCATACGTGGAATAGCCACTTGGCTATTGAACATATTCGTATCAATAAGGATAGTGTGTCCTTGCTCACTTTGCTTTCTGGTGTAAGGATTTAACGATTGGTATTTTGCTAACCATAATTCTCAACAACTCTTAAATCTGAAAACCCTTCATTACTTCCCGTTAGAACAGGATCAACGTCTTCAGTTTTTCCCTGAATGGTATTACCAGCTTACTCTCAGAGTTAAAATACAAGATGACCAACGGTTACAAGTTCTGTCTAATATATAGAAAACATGGATTACTACTAACCTGGATTTGATTGATAATGTCTAACAATTTCCACTGCATAATAGATGTTCGATCTCATACACAACATGTCGTATATGAGACTTCCAACTGCTAAAGCACAGGGAACCTTTCTCATATCCTCTTCCTCTTGTAGTGTCTTAGGATATTGTTCCTTGGAGAGGAAAATTTCATGTATGGTTGGTTGTTAACCTTTCTTGGAATTCTCCATAGAGAATATCTCCAGCACCTTATCAATATGAGATGCATGAGAAAGTGCCAAGAACTTGTCTTTCTATCCCTTAGGATTTAGATGCCTAGAACATAGATCCCTTCTCCTTAATCTTTCATTTTAAATTTCTCAGATAACTACCTCTTTACTTTTGACAAAGTTTCTACATCATTTCCAAGCAGTAGAATATCATTAACATAAATAACTAAGAAAACCACTATCTTATCTTTGGTGTATTTATAAATACATGCTTCGTTGCTCGAAGCCATAAGAACTTATAATCTCATCAAAGTTAAGATTCCAAGATCTAGAGACTTACTTTAATCCATAAATAGACTTAAACGACTTGCATACTTTCTGATCTTGCCATTTTTGTACGAACCCTTCTGGTTACATCATATAGATACTTTCTTCAAGAGAGCCATTCAGAAAAGCTATCTTGACGTCCATTTGCCATATCTCATAGTCAAAACTAACAGCTACGGACAAAAGGATACGAATGGATTTTAGCATGGTCACAGGGGAGAATGTCTCTTCACAATCTACTCCCTCCCTTTGTGTATAGCCCTTGGCTACTCCGTGCCTTGAAAGTCTATACTTTCTCATCTGCACTTATTTTCTTCTTGAAGGTACATTTACATCTAATGGGTCTGACATCTTCAGGTGGATCTACAAGTTCCCATATGAAATTGGAATATATAGATTCCATTTTCTGGTTCATGACATCTTTCCAATTTTCCTTTTCAAGATCATCTATTGTTTCTTCATAAGATAATGGATCATCCTTATTAGTGTCTGACACTAGGACATATGCCTATAATTTGTAGCGAGCTGGTTGTCTCACAACCCTCCTACTATGACGTTGCACCGGGGTTTCGTTTGTAGGAACTATGATTTCTCTGGTTTGTCGTTTATCGATAAAAATTGAAGATTGTCTAATCTCATCAGTCGTTAATTCCTCGAGAACTACTTTGCTAGGAGGTTTGTAGTTTTGTATGTAGGCATGCTCAAGAAAGGTTGCATTTGTCGACACAAACACATTTTGATCATTGGAACTATAAAAGCACATACCTCTAGTCTATAGAGAATAGTCAATGAATATTAATTCATTAGACCTTGAGTCTAACTTTCCAGTCTTGGCTCTAAGAATGTGAGCAGTACACCCTATATATGAAAATGAAGCAAACTAGGTTTGGAGCCATTCCATAACTCTAAAGGCGTCTTGCTTACAGACTTAGAGGGCACTTCATTCAAAATGTTAAGTTGTCATGTGTAGTGCATATCCCCAAAATGTAAGTGACAATGATGAGCAGCTTAACATTGACCTAACTATATCTAATAAGGTTCAATTTCTCCTCTCTGCAGCACCATTTTGTTGTGGTGTTCCAGGTGTTGTGAGTTGGGATAGGATCTCACACTCCAACAAATAATCCTTGGATTTTAAATCCAAGTATTCACCACCTCGATCAGGTCAGAGGGTTTTCAATGATTTACCTAATTGTTTTTCAGCCTCAGCCTTAAAGTCTTTAAACTTTCCAAATGTTCAGACTTTTGATGCATTAGGTAACTATAACCATATCTTGAGTAGTCGTCAATGAAAGTGACAAAATACCCATACCCACCTCTAGCTTGTACATTGATCAGCTCACAGACATCACTATGTACTAACTCAAGTGGTTCCTTGGCTCTTTGGTACTTTCCTGTGAAAGGTCTCTTGGTCATTTTACCCTCTAGACATGATTCACATACAAGAAGAGTTCCAACTTTTAGCTCTCTCAAAGCACCATGATTTGTTAACTTGTTTAACTAATCTAGATTAATATGTCTCAACCTAAGATGCCATAAATATGTGTTATCATCATGAGAAACTCTTTGTCGTTTGTTATTTTTAGCTTTTGCTAATTTAACTAATTCACAATTATTTAACGTGCATTCAGTCGGTTTAAGCATATACAGTCCATTTATAATTTTAGCATGATAAATATCGAATCCATTCTTAAAAATAATAAACTTTTTATTGATGAAAGAAACTTCGAATAATTTTTCTTGCAAAAATGAGAGAGAAATCAAATTCCTCGAAAAACCAGGAATATAATAAACATCATTCAAAACTAAATAACTCTATCCAAAAATTAAATGGATTGTCCTTAGTGCTTTAGCTGATATGAGCGCACTACTGCCAACTCCCAAAATGACCTCGCCATCAGCCAACTCCCTTGACGAATCAAGCATCTGCAAAGAAGAACATACATGGTTAGTGGCTCCTGAATCAAGTATCTAGGATGACAAATCATGTTTCACTAAACAAGCTTCAAGTACAAGTAAATCATATTTATCTTTCTTTTTTAGCTCAGAGAGATATTTGTTACAGTTTCTCTTCCAATGACCTTTAACCCCACAGTGGAAACACTCTCCCTTGGGCTTACTGTCTTTCTTATTCTTCTTGGCTTTCGATGATGTCTTGGATTTCTTTACCCTTTTGTTCTCCAACAATTTCCTCGCCCTCTTTGGTCATTCTAAGGTTGAGTGACTCAGAAGTCTGTAGTTCATTTAACAATTGGGTCATGTTGAAATTGCAACATGTTCATAACATAGTTGGTCGTGAACGCAAAAAAAACTGGTGTGAGCGACTCTAGTATGATGCTAACTTGAGTCCGCTCATCAATGATCGCCCCATGTACTTCTTCCTCAGGCATTATGTTAATCATGTTCAAAACACGTTCTCAAATAGAAGTACCCTTCCTCATCTTAGTTGTCATATGGCTCCTAGTGGCCTCATGACGACTTTGATCGGACTACTGCCCAAACATTACATGTAAAGATTCCATAATCCCATAGACAATCTCCATGATTTCATACTTGGTTCTTAGAATATCATTCATGCTCACAAGCATCATATTTGTCCCTAACATTCTTAAGGGAGTTAGCAGTGGGCTCCTCAGGACATTCCTCACTAAGAATAAACTTATGGTTCTTACAAATCAATATTAAGTTCGTATTTGATTTCCAACATACGAAATTATCACCACTCAAATTCTCAATAGTGAGTAAAGCAGTAATAGGGTTGCCCATGGTAGACTTAATATTGATAACTGAAATTTAAAACATATATGATTCAATATAATTGATAAATGATCTAGAATTTGAAAAGTAAACGTGATGCATGAGTATAATCATAATAAATAAATAAATTTAGCATTTATTAATCACGATAAAACAACCCAACAGTTAATGTGCCACATTAGGGTCGGTCAGATTAACCTCAGACTGTCTATGAGACATTCTCATCCTTATTAATTAAAATTTAAAATATCTCATGTTTTCTCTTTTAACAATAACGTATCGCTTGTTCAGTCAAGTGTCAACTATCTACATGAAAATTTAATTGTGACTTTGTGAATAAACCCATCATTTCAGATTTCATGACTTCATGACTTCATTTAGAATATGCCACTTTAGGATCGGTCAAAACTAAACTACATCACTTCCTCTTATCCTCTTAAGAAGTCCAACCATGGTATTGGTACAACTTGTAACCTTTCTTAGGGGAATGAAAACAAAGCCATGTCGAGGCCCTCACTGCATCTCACGGTGTTGTACTAATGATGGAGCCATAGGTTACATTGACTTGTCAACCTCCTCCCACTAATTATTTTAGGATAATGTGTTTTGATTTTAACTAATCAATTAATTCTAAATTAACTTCTAGTTAACATAATAACTCTATGAATATTTAATTATCAGTTAATCCAATCTTATTAGTTTAAGTTCATTTAACTTCTTGAAGCGCTTTAGGTGAACTTAGATTAACTAATTAATTATATTTATCAAACTTTAATAAAATTCTTTTACTAAAGTCGGTTAACCTAAAGCTATCACTATAGTATTTATTGTGGTGTGATTACCAAGTTTTAACTAGTTAAAACCTAGCAGTTTACATGCAATTGATTTCATAGAGTAATACATATAAACCTATTAGGATAATCCTAATAAATCATATTTCTACATACGAGATGCATGATTAAATAAAACTGTGTGGGATTTTCATGTATGGCATGTGATCGACTAGTGCATGGACACGTTATCAAACATAATAATTATTTAACAATTAAATAAAATAATAATGCACCGAGTGACTATTGGGTATCTAAATTACAACCCCTAAAATAAAGAAATAAAATTACAAAGCGGATTTCAAGAATACATATTTCTCAAATATTGTCTTCTCCTCCTCATGTCCATCTTGATAATCTTCAAGTTTTGAACAAAACTCCTTTTAATTAGAAAAACTATTTTTTTAATTAAAACAATTTTAATAATCCCTTTTAATATAGTTGACTTCGACTTAGTCAAATAAATATTTTATTTGATTTTGTCAAACTTGGGTCAAATCCAATCAACCTATTAAGTTTTAATTTTCATAAAATCAAAAATTAATAATTAATTTTGAAATTTAAATGGATAATTAAAAGAGTTTGGGTTTAATGACATACTTAGGTGATAGAGTTGGTCGCATGAACAGTAAATTTTGTCATTCGTCTCGTGCGTTCTTCATCTTCTCGCATTCAGAATAATTACAATAATATTCAAAATAAAATTATAAAAATTCCTACTTCTCAGTTCGACTTACACAAGATCTAGGAAAAATTAAAACAAAGTCTAACCCAATAATCACCATACAATTAATAATTCATTATTTTTCATACATTCAGAAAACATAACCATCCATCATCATACATATCTCATATTGTATGAATAATGCAAGAAAACACACACATCATGTAACATATAAATATATAAAAACCGCTCTGATACCACTTGTTGATCGTCGCGGCGTGTGCACGGCGGAAGCGTGGACGTGCATGGCCTTTTAAAAAAAATTAAACTTTTAATAAAAATCAAATATTTTAATAAAATAAAACTTGCACAACGCCACGATAACCAAATAAAAACTTTTATTGAAAACTTTTTTTTTCAATCAGTCAGGTTCCATTATATATTTATAAGTTAAATCTATAACATGCACGGTTAGGAATAATATACCTCTTGTAGTCTATATCAAGTGTCCTTACAAAATATATCGATCCTCTGTTCCCACAAATCATTCCAACAATCAGTAGACTTCGAGATCCACACTAAGATCTTCCAAGTCAATCATCAACGCACTAGGATGTGTGTGGGCACGTAAAATATTACAAGATACTTTTTTGTCTCTAGATGTTCTCAACACACGAGATCTAGAGATTTACTGAGAAGACTTTAGTAAGACGATTCTCTAAAAGAACGTGATGATTATTCTTTTAGAGATTTGATTAATGTTTAATCATAGAAGAAAATCTCTCTTACACCAATCATGTTCTCCATTCAACTCTTGGTTGACGAACTGATGATCTGATCAACTGATTCTCTCCTCTTCTTTCAACAACCAAGGTCATTAGAATAATATCTGTATATATTTTAGATAATGCCGTATTAGATTTTTAGGGATAAACTGAAATAAAATTTAATTATAAAATTATCAATTATAGTGGGACTCACTGTAATTGTGCACGATTGGAGTGCCACATGGCACTATAGTGTTGCACACTCACTATTGTAGTGCCACATGGAAGCATAGTAGTCTATGTCAATTTGTGATACCCTACCAATGATTGACACGTGATAATTATTGTATATTAAATATTTATTTTAATCGGATAATTATCTAGATATCAGTTAATTCAAAATTAACATATCCAATTATCCCTATCAACTAACTTATCTGCTATTTCACAAATAACAGATTTAATTGATTTAAATTATTATCTAATAATAATTTAATTATCTAATTTTACAAATTAGATATTCTGTCTCACTTCTTATCGATAATTAAAAAAATGATAATTATTTTTATATATATAATTTCTGAAAGTTATATATAAATATTAAATAATTTAATTAATTAATTAATCACACATAATTATCTTATAATTATGTACTTACCCCAGAAGTTTTTTTTTGCAAGTCAGTCCTTTTGTCATATCATGAAATATTCACACTGTAGACAGCGTATTATAGAGGTGACTTGGGAACCATGAACCTATAATTCTAAGCTCCAATAAATCAGATTAATAATAAACTCTTTAATTAAATAATCATATTTATTAATCAAACATTATTAATTCACTATAAATATGAAATTGCACTCTTAGAGATTATAGAATGTATTTACAGAGTATTCTCATGTAGTCCACTAGCATAATCATTTCATGTAGTTATGTTCTCCAATTATTGATTAGTAAATTAAAATTGATCAAAATTATCATTTTACCCTTCTAATTACCTATTGATCCTTAAGTACCATTAATCCACTAGTGAATGGTTAATTTATAATCTTATTATAAATTTGAGCTAAATAATCATTCAGTTTCAGAATTAACACTTAAGGTCACCAATATACGATCCATTTGGAAAGCTTAGATTCTAAATCTTGTAAGATCATGTCCTCAGCCATCCATATCACTGAATCTCCAAAACAAAAGTTACTAACCTGATTAACAAACAGACATTAACAAGTGAATCAAAAGATCCAGAAGACATGCATAGAAGTTCATGGCTACTCAGGATTCAGACTGATCTACGTATGATCATCGAATTGATGTGTATTATATCTTTGTGATAAATGGCACGTTAATAAAGCTATTAATTCACATCGGTCCTGTCATATATAATTATATTATATAAAATATCTTCACTAAGATGTCTATCCACGCCAATGATCTAGATCTATATCATACGCACTACTTAGTGAACCGTACTAGCAACCATTCATTAAAAATTTCATACTTTAATATGTCACTGACAATTTTATCATTATCTATGATCTTAATCCTCTAGTATTAATATGAGATCATAGTCTCATGAATGAGTATGGAATTTTCAGATATTTATATAAATTATTCAACAATAATTTAAAAGAACAATTATAAAAAAAATATAATCCTCTTGAAATTTTGTATCAAAATGTCAATACACATGTTTTGAGGGAATAACCCCCAACATAAATATATGTCGTTAATGATCATTGAAAGTGGTTTGTTCGGGCATCTATACGCAAATGTGGTGAGCTTTGGATGGTTTGTGAATATTTTAAAGAACATATTTGTCCGTTATATATAATTCAAAGTGATGATCGTCAAGCAACATCTGATATTGTTAGTCAATGCATTAAATGAAATTATAGGAATGATGTACGAGATCGGACAACACCCAAATACATTATTGACCGTATGCGTTTGAAGTATGGGGTTATTATTAGCTATTATGAAGTAAAGAAAGCAAAGCAAATGGGTTGGATTTACTTCGAGGGACTCCGAAAGAATCGTACACAAGATTACCATCATATTGTTATGTATTGAAAGAAAAAAAACCAGGTATATCACTTTTTAGTATTTCAATGATTGACCACGAAATCAATAAATCTGATTGTAGTTGCATTTTGTAGGTGCCGTTACAACAATTCAGAATGATGAGAATGGCACGTTCAAACCTCTCTTCATGTGTTTGGGGGCTGCCTTGAAAGGTTGGCAACATTGTAGACCAGTGATTTCAGTATATGGAACTTTCCTAAAGAACAAATATCTTGATACGTTGTGAACAACATCATTGTTGGATGGTAATAATCAAATTTTTCCTTTGGGATTTGCTGTTGTAGATTCATAACATGATTTATATTGGGGATGGTTTTGTGAAAAATTGAAGGAAGTAATTAGTGATATGGAAAAGTTAGTTATTGTATTTGATAGACACAACAGTATCCCAAAGGTGGTATATAAATGGTTCCTAAATGTTGTTCATGGTTTGTGTATGCCACATCTATTGTTTAATGTCAAGTCTAAGTATAAAACCTCAACTATTGACCTCGTTTTTTATCGATATGAAAAAGCCTATACGGTTGAACACTTTGAAGTCAATATGCGTGCATTGGAATCTATTTATCATTTGATTCGTACTTACCTTAAGGGTGTTGGGGTATGAGAAATGGGCTCGTTCTCACTTTGTTAATCATCGATATAATGTCATGACCATAAATATATCATAGAGCCTCAACAATGTATTGAAGGATGCTCGTGGTTTACCAGTTACATTTTTATTGAATTTCTGAGGTAATTGACACAGAGGTGGTTCCATGAGCGTAGAGTAGCATCTAGTTGCATGATTACGATACTAACTCAATGGGCAGAAAAAATGTCTATGTGAGCAAATGGATCTTTCGTGATAAATGATTGTAAGTGTTTTTTGTATCGTATATTGAACAATATATTTATTAAATTTATAAGTAGTTGATAATCGTATAACACATTTTTATTGCAGGTTTTTGTTGTTGACAAGCATGAATTTCAGGTGGTCGACGATGATTTAATATTTATTGTACACATACCCGATAAGTCATGTACGTGTCGAAGATGGGATATAGACACAATACCTTGTGCACATGTTTTAGCTGTAATGGCTAATAGGCACTTGAATCCATACTTGTACGTTTCATCGTATGATTTCAAGAGCAAGCTAGATGCAACATACGAGGAATTGATTCATCCTCTCGGTAATAATAGTCAATAGAATTTTCTAGAAGACGTTCAAATTCATCATATATTACCTCTTAAAACATGACGTTCGGCTGGTAGACCGAAAAAGCAAAGGATCTCATCGATAGGTGAATTTAACAAGGTAAAATATGGGAATGTGTCATATGATCAAACATAATCAAAAGAAATGCAAGAACCTGGCGACGTCAACCAGCAGTCAATCGAAGAAACAGAAAGAGGAGACTAGATTTTGAGATTGATATGTTTATGAAAGAAATTGTTATTGATCAATGTTTTCATTTTTTATTAATTTGATGGATGATTTTTAATATATCAATGATTCAGACTTTTTTGATAATATATTGACTGATTTTTAATATTAATCAAGTATTTCAGTCAATTGATAAAAGTTATTGATTGATCATATAATATTATATCAATGCTCAAGCTTGAAAATTTATCATAAAATATTAGATTATTGACATCATCTATTGACTACACACTGGCTATTGATGAAGGCGTAATAAACCAATAAATTTATGGATAACCAAGAGATATCTTATATTATGTTTTTTCTCAAGGAAAAACTAAAAAAAATGAAATTCATTAAACTCAAACTTGTAAATTTATTTCCAATTCTATATACTCATTGTCAATAATACACCATGTATAAATCATGATATTCATAAATAAACATTCATAACACTTATATAGAGAATATTTATCACGTTATTCATAAGAAAATAAATTGAAAATATTCCTAGTGAAACATTCATAAATCATAATCAATGATATATATGTGTGTGTGTGTGTCAAGATAACTGTCAATATTCGATTGATCAAAATGTCATCTACTTCAATCCATATTTACCAACTACTTAAAAAAATCATCAAAAACAAAACCATCAAACTTGTTCCACAACTACCAACAACCAACTACTTAAATCCATCAGATTTATAAAAACTCTATTAAAGTACTTAAAACAGTAAACTATCAAGTTTTTCAATCAACCACAGTCAGTAAACCGA
This sequence comes from Datisca glomerata, assembly GCA_003255025.1. NCBI lineage: Eukaryota > Viridiplantae > Streptophyta > Magnoliopsida > Cucurbitales > Datiscaceae > Datisca > Datisca glomerata. The sequence continues at coordinate 155,230 of QANY01013011.1, read as the reverse complement.
AAATATCGGTTTATGCATCTCTTTCTTGCGTTTGAGTGATAATATGAAAGTCTAAAGGTGCGAAAATGTCATTTCAGGATGCAGGATGATCTCCATGATTTGTTCTGATTTTTACTTCTTTTGTCTCTTGCCATATAGTTTTGTTATATCAGGTCCATTCCCTTTGCATTGTCTTGCTAGTGACACTATTTTAGCTGGAGACTTGTTTGTGGTTGGTAGAAAAGGAAGTGGAACAGTTGCTAGAATAATGGACGATGGGTTCTTCGTGTAAGTGAAATCAGATTTTAAATTGGTCAATAATAGTATATATATGTGTAGTCATTCAAAAGTATATCAATAATTTACCTCAAAATCATCAATGCTTAAGGTTGGTAGGGAGACGATCATATCATAATTACTATCCTTATTCATTCAGTGGCATTTTGACGGTTAGTTCCATCTCCAATGTCCTTATTTAAAGCTGTTGTAGGTTGTGCATGGATTCGTTGTTCTTCCACATTTTTGTCGACACCCTGAAATGGACGTTATCATTCGTGTTCATAATTATGGAAAATATCCTATTTAGCACTTCAATGATTTATCACTCAAAATAAATTACATTCTATAATAGTGAATACTATGATCAAACAATGAAAGAATGAATATTCATCCAACTCAACAAATAGATCTTAGTCAATAAGTGATACACACACATGTGCATTTGACATACTCAACAACTCTTCCAACTTAGAGTTGATCTTTCCAAATTCTTTATCAAATTTCTCCTCTAGATGGTTTAATCTAGACTCAATCGAAAATGATGATGATCATATTTTTCTTTTCTTGGGATCCAAAGCATCAACAATATTCTCATATTCGGGTTAATTGCACCAATCTTGGGTTATGTATCAACAACCTCTTTACCTTTTCATTATCCAAATTTTTTGTCATAGTCAATAGCCTTCAATTCATCAAAAGTTGCTTGAAAATTCTCAATCTCAAGCTTCAATCATTAAATGTAAGTATGTCAAGTTAATAACAAATATAGATTTAAATATAATATATCAAAAATAATTCATACTTACATTCTTCTACCCGAAAACCAGGTCTGTTTAATCCTGCTTCTCTAGATGACCAATAACTGTTCAATTTTTTATCCTTGGAGTACCATTACCCACTTTTTGAAAACGACATTGGTGGTGTCGTCAATAACGCTATTGTCTCAAGTGCCCAAACAATTATAGCATGTGGAAAACCTTAGAAAGCATGAGCAGCACTCTTAGGAAAATGACTTATTTTCCTCATGCTCATAATGGTTACCTCGAAGGCCAACTTACCCCAAGGATATGAATCAAACAAGTCATTGTTATCAACCAACAATATATGAAAATGATCAACTAAAATATACTCGTGTTTTGGAATTAACAAATTCTTCAAGCAATAAAGCTTTGCAAGCTTGACTGTTTCATCATTATCATCATTTTTGGCAATTTTCTAGGTATCGAATGCAAAATTTAGCATCTATCTTGAAATTGTTTTATTATTCTTAAAGTAATTCTTTTTCAACCTCTCATCCCCTAAGCTAGCTCTATCAATATGCACGGATGAAGTGCATCTTAAACCACTAATTACCACAAATCCCTCATTGTGAAACGAGCCACTCGCCCATTGAAATTGAACTAAATTACATTAGTCATCTCGTGGTGACATTGTTTTCTAGCTATATGCAATAGTAATTGAGCGAAAAAATTTTTAATTTGAAAGTCAAGAAAGTATCCAAAGCAACCTTTTCTAAATGACTCTCTCTATTTTTCAATCAATCTCAGGTTCATATGTTCCATTATGATTGGTTTAGAGAACATATTCAACTTCTGATTTTTGTTCCAATTTGAATTAGAAACAATCAATTTAAGACCCTATAACAGTATAATATCACTTAGCAGTTTATAATAACAAGTATAAAAAGATTAAAAAACATTTTGATTCTCATTTACCTCATATTGATTTTCTTCAGTGAAACGCAACTTACGCTTCCCGATTGACAATTGTTTGCTGTTCTTTTTTGTTGCTTTTAATATCTCACCTTCAACGCTTTTGTCTGCCATAGTCAATGCTGCCATAAAAAAATAAAAAAATTATTATCAGAGTTTTATATAGGTCAATCATATAACAGAGTAGATAATCAATATGTTATTGACATACTATTATATCAATAAATGATACATCATCATAGGTTGATATACAATATTAATTGAATAACATATATCCAGTAACAATGATTTATCATTTATTTACTCTGTCAATAAAATCGCACAAATACCATAATATAATCAGGGAAAACTGTACAGAATAATAGAGTTAACCATACAATTTTTTTATTGACCACAACACAGTTAACCACTCATTGATAAGAACTTTATGTATCAATATCGATATACTAAAATTATACAGAATTTTGTACAAAACTTATGGAGCGCACAAAATTACTAAATTTGTGCTCCACTATAGAAAGAGTAAAAGTTGGACTTCCATCAAAAAATAATAGTTGACTAAACTAGTATAATATTCAGTTATTGACCCATTTTTTTAACTACTTTCCAATATTAAAAATAATAGAATATTTAATAATATTTATTCATCAGTAAACTAGATTAACATAATATTCTTCAGCAGATGATATACTTAATACTATAGGAAAAATGTTTGAAATCAAAAAAATATAAATGCATGTTCAATCGGTGATATAATTGTTGGGGGTTATACCCTCAAAGCATGTATATTGACATTTTAATATAAAATTTAATGAGGATTATATTTTTCTTATAATTGTTCTTTTAAATTATTGTTGAATCATTTATATAAATATCTGAAAATTCTATATTCATTAATGAGACTATGATCATGTATTAGTACGAGTGATAAGATCATAGATAATCAATAAAATTGTCATATTAAAGTATGGAATTTTTAATGAATGGTTGTTAGTACGGTTCACTAAGTATTATGAATGTGTGTGATCTAGATCTGGATCATTGATGTAGATAAGAATCTTAGTGAATGTACTTTACATAATGAGATTATATATGATTGGACCGATGTGATAAAGATTTAATACACATCAATTCGATGATCATATGTAGAGTAGTCTAAATCCTAAGTAGTCATGAACTCATCTACATGTCTACTGGATCTTTTGATTCACTCGTTAATGTTTGTTCGTAAAATAGGCTAGTGACTTTTATTTTAGAGATTCAGTGAAATGGATAGCTGAGAACATGATCTTTCAAGATTTGAAACTCAAGATTTTCTAACAGATCGCATATTGGTTCTTTTAAGTGTTAATTTTGGAACTGAATGGTTATTGAGCTCAAATTTATAATAAGATTATAAATTAGTCATTCACTAGTGGATTAATGGTTTAAGGATCAAGAGGTAACTAGAAGGATAAAATTTTGACCAACTCTAATTTACGAACCAATAATTTGAGGACAGAAATACATGAATTCATCATATCAGTGGACTACATGAAAATACTTTGTAAATACATTCTATAATCAGTAAGAGTTCAATTTCATATCTATAGTGAAGTAATAATGGAATTAATAAACAAGATTATTTAATTAAATAATTTAATTAATAATCTGATTTATTGGAGCTTAGGATTATAGGTCCATGGTCCCCAAGTCACCTCTATATTACACAATCTAGGGTGTGAATATTTCAGGACATGAGAAAATGACTGACTTATAAATGAATTTTTATTCTAGGGCAAGTTCATAATTATGATATATTTATATGTGATTAATTAATTAAGAATTAATTGATTGAATTATTTATATAAATATAATTTTTAGAAATTCTATATATATAAATAATTATTGATTATTTTTTAAAATATCGATAAGTGAGACAAAATATCTAATTTGTGAAATTATATAATTAAATTATTATTAGATAATAATTTAGATCAACTAACTCTGTTATTTGTGAAATAACAGATAATTTAGTGGATAGGGATAATCAGATATGTTAGTTTTGAATTCACTAATATCTAAATATTTTTCTTATTAAAATAAATAGTTAATTTATAATAATTATCACGTGTCGATCAGTGATTGGGAATCATAGATCACAATGAACTGTTGTAGTGTCACGTGGCACTATAGCAGTATGCGTGTAACATGTAGTGCCACACATCACTACAATTTTACACCATTATATAGTGGCCCCACTATATTGGGTAATTTGAAATTAAATATTAATTTTTAATTATCCTTAAATATCTGATACGTCATTATCTAGAATAAGATACAGATTTTATTCGGATGGCCTAGGTTGATGAATGGGTTGATTAGATATCAGTTGATAAATCAGAGAACTTAGTTTTGAACACAATTGTTCAGAATGATTTTTCTTCACGATTAATAGTTAATCAAAACTCTAAATGAATCGTTCTTTCAGAGAATCATCTCAAAAAAATTCACCTCAGTAAATCTCTAGATCTCATATGTTGAAAACATCTAGAGACAAAAAAAGTATCTTGTAATAATCTACGTGCCCACACAAGTCCTAATGCGTTGATGATTGACTCGAAGATCTTGGTGTGGATCTCGGAGTCTACTGATCATTGGAATTGTTTAATGGGACGGAGGATCGATCGGTTTTGCAAGGTCGCTTGATTAAGACTACAAAGGTATATGATACCTAGACTTGTATGTTATAGATTTAATATATAAATATATAATGGATCCTGACTGATTGAAAAGAGTTTTTAATAAACAAAATTTGGTTATCGCGACGTTGCATAATTTTTGTTTTATTAAAAGATCGTATTTTTATTCAAAGTTTAATTTTTTAAATGGCTACACGCCACACGTTTCTGTCGCGCACGCGTCGCGTCACCAATAAGTGGTATCAGAGCGGTCTTTATATATTTATATGTTAAATGCATCATGAGTTTTCTTGCATTATTCATATAATATGAGATATGTATGAATGAATGGATGGTTATGTTTTTTGAGTGTATAGAAAATAATGGATCGTTAATTGTATGGTGATTATTGGGTTAGACTTTGTTCTTTTAATTTTTCCTTAGATCTTGTGGAAGCCATTTTGGTTCATAAGAGTTTTTATAATTTTATTTTGAATATTTATTGTAGTTACTCTGATCACGAGAAGACGAAGAACGCGCGAGATGAACGATAGAGGAAAAAGAAAAGAAATAGGAATTCTCTTAGAATTCCGGTGTTGGCGCTGCCGGTTAATGACTCTCGACAATGTCGTCAGAATTTACTGTTCCGGCACGTCACCAAAAAATTAGCGGTGGTCGGTGGGCAGCGACGGCAGATCCGTTGGTGGGTGGTGGTTGGTGGCAACTGTTATCACATTTAGGGAAGTTTCACACTATTTTCTTTACCCCAAGTTCACAAATGAGACGGATTCCTTCCATTACTCGGTTTTTGTCCTAAACGTATCACTGCAGATTTTGACGATAACCCTAAATCTATCAATTATCTTTTTAAATTTTGAAACTAATATAATTTTAAAATTAATTTTTAATTCTTAATTTTATAAAAAATAGAAATTAATAGGTTGATTGAGTTTGACTTAAGTTTGACTAAATCAAATAAAGTGTTTGTTTGACTAAGTCAAAATCAACTATTTTGAAAGGAAATGGATCGTTATTTGTATAGTGATCATCGGGTTAGGCTTTGTTCTTTTAATTTTTTCTTAGATCTTGTTTAAGCGGTTTTGACGCATAGGAATTTTTTTAATTTTATTTTGAATATTTATTGTAATTATTCTGATCGCGAGAAGACGAAGAACGCATGAGACAAACGACAGATGAAAAAGAAAAGAAATTGGAATTCTCTTAGAATTCCAGCGCCGGCACCAGAAATTGGATTTCCGGCCCTGACGCCACCGATTAATGATTACAGACAATGTCATTGGAATTTACTAGTCTGGCAACGTCGCCAGATCCGGTGGTGGGTGGTGGGTGGTGGTTAGTGGCAATTGTTATATCATTTAGGAAAGTTTCGCACCATTTTCTTTACCCCAAGTTCACAAATAGGCGGATTCCTTCCATTACTCGGTTTTCATCTTCAACGTATCACTGTAGATTTTGATGATAACCCTAAATCTATCAAATATCTTTTTAAATTTTGAAATTAATGTAATTTTAAAATTATTTTTTAATTTTATAAAAATTAAAAATTAATAAGTTGATTGGATTTGACTCAAGTTTGACTCAGTCAATGTCAACTATTTTGAAATGGATGATTATAAAAAATAATTTTAATTAAGAAAAATAGTTTTTGTTCATAACTTGGAGATTGTGAAGATGGACATCAGGAGGAGAAGGTAATATTTGGGAAATATGTATTCTTGAAGTCCGCTTTGTAATTTTATTTCTATATTTCAAGGGTTGTAATTTAGAAATACTTAATAGTCACTCGGTCCTTTATCATTTAATTTATTATTAAATAATTTTTTCAATTATTCAGTTTGATAACATGTTCATGTATTAGTCGATCACATGTCATACATGAAAATCTCACACAGTTTTATTTGATCATGCATCTCATCAGTAGAAACATTATTTATTAGGATTGTTCTAATATGTTGATATGTAATAATTTTAGAAATTAATAGCATGTAAACTGCTAGGTCTTAATTATCTAAAACTTAGTAATTACACCACAGTAAGGGCTATAGTAACCTTTAGGATAACAGACTTTAGTACAATAATTTTTATTAAAGTTTGATAAATATAATTAATTAGTTAATCTAAGTTCAGCTAATTATGATTTAGGTGCTTTAGAAAGTTACATGAACTTAGACCAATGAGATTGGTATAACTGATTATTAAATATTCATAGGGATATTATTTTAACCATGATTAATTTAGAATTAATTAATTAGTTAAAATGAAAACACATAATCCTAAAATAGTGAGTGGGAGAAGGTTGGCATGTCAATGTAACGTATAGTCTCCATCATTAGTACGACATCGTGGCGTTGCGTAATTTTTGTAATTTGATTTTGAATATTAATTCCGAACTCGAGAAGACGAAGAACGCATGAGACGAACGGCAGAAATTTACTGTTCACGCGAAATCGTTGTTCATCCATGAGAAGTACTATTCATCCACGAAAACACTGCTCATGTAAGAAATTTACTGTTCCGACGGGGGTGAACATTGCCACGGTATCGTACCTATGGTGAATAGTGGTTGTCCCGTGTGGCAGGCGGCTGCCGACAGTGAGATGGGCAACGGTGCTTATGAGCGGCGATCGGAGAGTCCTATTGTCAGTGAAACTGTTGTCACATTTTAGAAAAGTTTCCAGCAAACCATGCAATCAACTTTATCACCTAAGTGTTTCATTAAATCTCAAACTCTTTTAATTATCCATTTAAATTTCAAAATTAATGGAATTTTAAAATTAATTATCAATTTTTGATTTTATGAAAATTAAAAATTAATAGGTTGATTGGGTTTGACCAAATCAAATAAAGTATTTATTTGGCTAAGTCAAAATCAACTATATTAAAAGGGATAATTATAGAAATTATTTTAATTAAGAAATATAGTTTTTCTAATTAAAAAGAGTTTTGTTCAAAGCTATGATGATGAACATGAGGAGGAGAACACAATATTTGAGAAATATGTATTTTTGAAATCTGCTTTGTAATTTTATTTCTTTATTTTAGGGGTAGTAATTTAGAAATACACAATAGTCACCCGGCCCATTATTATTTTATTTAATTATTATGTTTGATAATATGTCCATGAATTAGTCGATCACATGTCATACATGAAAATCCCACACAGTTTTATTTAATCACGCATCTCATCTGTAGAAATATGATTTATTAGGATTGTCCTAATAGGTTTATATCTATTACTTTATGAAATCAATTACATGTGAACTGCTAGGTTTTAACTAGTTAAAACTTGGTAATCACACCACAATAAATGCTATAGGTTAACCGACTTTAGTAAAAGAGTTACTAAAGTTTGATGAATATAATTAATTAGTTAATCTAAGTTCACCTAATTATAATTTAGGCGCTTTAGAATGTTAAATGAACTTAGACCAATGAGATTAGTATAATTGATTATTAAATATTCATAGAGATATTATTTTAACCAATGATTAATTTGGAATTACTTAATAAGTTAAAATGAAAACACATAATCCTAAAAGAGTGAGTGAGAGAAGGTTGGCATGTCAATGTAACATATAGTCTGCATCATTAGTACAACACCGTGATGTGCAATAAGGGCCTTGAGATGACTTTGTTTTCATAACCCTAAGGAATGTTTGGAGCTGTACTAAGACCAAGGTTGGACTTCTTAAGAAGATAGGAGGAAGTGATGTAGTTTAGTTTTGACCGACCCTAAGGCGGCATATTCTAAATGAAGTCATAGAATCTGAAATGATGGGTTACACTCACAAAGTCACAATTAAACTTTCATGTGGATAGTTGTGATTTGCCGAACAAGCGATACTTTATTGTTAAAAGAGAAAATATGAGATATTTTAATTTTTAATTAATAAGGATGAGAATATCTCATAGATAATCTGAGATCAATCTGACTGAACCTAAGGCAGCACATTAATCGTTGGATTATTTTATCATGATTAGTAATTGTTAAATTTGTGTGTTTATTATGTTACATTCATGCATCAAGTTTACTTTTCGAATTTTAGATATTTATCAATTATATTGAATCTTGTATGCTTTAAATTTTAGTTATCATTATTATATTTACTATGGGCAACCATGTTACTGCTTTACTCACTCTTAAAAAATTGAATGGTGATAATTTCGTATGTTGAAAATCAAATATGAACTAAATGCTGATTTGTGAGAACCATAATTTGTTCCTAATGAGGAATGTCCTGAGAAGCCCGCTTCTAATGTCCCTAAAAATGTTAGAGACAAATATGATGTTTGGATCGTATCAAACAACAAGGTGAAGTGCTACATGCTTTTGAGCATGAATGATGTTCTATGAACCAAGCATGAAAGCATGGAGACTGCCTATGAGATTATGGAATCTCTACAGGCGATGTTTGGGCAGTAATCTAGCCAAAGTCGTCATGAGGCCACTATGAGTTATATGACGACTAAGATGAGAAATGGTACTTCTGTGCGAGAACATATTTTGAACATGATCAACATAATGCACGAGGAAGAAGTACATAGGGCGACCATTGATGAGCAGACTCAAGTTAGCATTATACTTGAGTCACTTACACCAGTTTTTTCTACGTTCACGACAAACTATGTTATAAACAAGTTGTAATTCAACATGACCCAATTGTTGAATGAACTGCAGACTTTTGAGTAACTCAACCTTAGAATTATCAAAGAGAGTGACGCAAATGTTATCAAGTAAAAACCATCTTCCACTGTTAAAAGTAACAAGAGAAAGAAGATCAATGGTAAGGGCAAAGGTAAAACAAGAAAGGGAAGAAAATCAAGACATCGCCAAAAGCCAAGAAGAACAACAAAGATAGCAAGCTTAAGGGAAAATGTTTCCACTATATGGTTGAAGGTCATTGGAAGAGAAACTGTAACAAGTATCTCTCCGAGCTGAAAAAGAAAGGTAAATATAATTTACTTGTAATTGAAGCTTGCTTAGTACTATATGATTTGTCATGTTGGATACTTGATTCAGGAGCCAATAACCATGTATATTCTTCTTTGCAGATACTTGATTCGTCAAGGGAACTGGCTGATGGCGAGATGGCTTTGAGAGTTGGTAGTGGCGCGCTCGTGTCTGCTAAAGCATTAAAAGCAATCCGTTTGCTTTTTGGATATAATTATTTGATTTTGAACGATGTTTATTATATTACTAGAATTTTGAGAAATTTGATTTCTCTTTCATTTTTGCAAGAACAGTCATTTGAAATTTCTTTTATTAATAAAGAGTTTATTATTTCTAAGAATAGTTTTGATATTTGTCATGCAAAAGTTATAAACGGACTGTATATGCTTAAATCGATTGAACGATGCATTAAATAATTCTAAATTATTTAAAGTAGTAAAAACTAAAAGTAATAAATGACAAAGAGTTTCTCATGATGATAACAACACATATCTTTGGCATCTTAGGTTCGGACATATTAATCTAGATAGGTTAAACAAGTTAACAAAGCATGGTGATTTTAGAGAACTAAAAATTAGAACTCTTCCTATTTGTGAATCCTGTCTAGAGGGCAAAATGACTAATAGAATTTTCACAGGAAATGGTCAAAGAGCCAAGGAACCACTTGAACTAGTACATAGTGATGTCTGTGGATTGATCAATGTACAAGCTAGAAGTGGGTATGAGTATTTCGTCACTTTTATTAACGATTACTCAAGATATGGTTATACTTACCCAATGCAAAGAAAGCCTGAAACTTTTAGAAAGCTCAAAGACTTCAAAGCTGAAGTTGAAAAGCAATTAGGTAAATCATTGAAAACCCTTCAATCCGATCGAGGTAGTGAATACATAGATTTAGAATTCAAGGATTATTTGCTGGAGTGTTGAATCTTATCCTAACTCAGAGCACTTGGAACACCACATCAAAATGGTGTTATAGAGAGGAGAAACCAAACTTTATTAGATATGGTTAAGTCGTTGTTAAGCTCCTCACCACTCTCACTTACATTTTGGAGATATGCATTATACACGGCTGCATACATTTTGAATGTACTGCCCTCTAAGTCTGTAAGCAAGATGCCTTTAGAGTCATGGAATGATCCCAAACCTAGTTTAAGTGATTTTCGTATATGGGAGTGTCCAACTCATGTTCTTAACAAGACTGGAAAGTTAGACTCAATGTATAAAGTATGCAAATCCGTTGGATATGCTCCAGAGACTATAGGTGGGTATTTTTATAGTCATAACGATCAAAATGTGTTTATGTTGACAAATGAAACCTTCCTTGAGTATGACTATATGCAAAACTACAAAACTTGTAGCAAAGTAGTTCTCAAGTAATTAACGGCTAATGAGATCAGACCACATTCAATTTATTCTGATAAACGACACAGTTCCTGCAAGGGAAACCCCGGTGCAACGTCGTAGTGGGAGGGTTGTGAGATAACTAGTTCGCTACGAACTAGAAGCACATGTCCTCGTGTCAGACACTAATAATGACGGTCCCTTATCTTATGAAGAAGTAATGGATTATCCTGAAAATGAGAAATGGTAAGATGCCATGAACCAGGAAATGGAATCTATGTATTCAAATTCCATCTAGGAACTTGTAGATCCACCTGAAGATGCTAGGCCCATTGGATGTAAATGGATCTTCAAGAAGAAATTTGATGAGGATTACATTTTTTTTATAATTGTTCTTTTAAAAATTTAATATAGATTTAATATGTGCCGTTTATAATAAAGATTTAATACACATCGATTCGATGATCATATGTAGATTAGTCTGAATTCTGGGTAGTCATGAACTCCTATACATGTCTACTGGATCTTTTGATTCACTCGTTAAAATTTATTTGTAAAACAGGCTAGCAACTTTTACTTTGGAGATTCAATGACACGGATGATTGAGAACATGATCTTACAAGATTTGGAATCCAAGCTTTCCTAACAGATCGTATATTGATTCCCTTAAGTGTTAATTTTGTAATTGAATGGTTATTGAACTCAAATTTATAATACGATTATAAATTTACCATTCACTGGTGAATTAATGATATTTAAGGATCAATATGTAATTAAAATGGTAAAATGGTAATTTTGACCAACTCTAATTTACGAACTAATAATTGGAGAACAAAAGTATATGAAGTGATTATATCAGTGGACTACATGAGAATACTCTATAAATACATTTTATAATCACTAAGAGTTCAATTTCATATTTATAGTGGAGTAATAATAGAATTAATGAATAAAATTATTTAATTAAAGAGTTTAATTAATAATCTGATTTATTGGAGCTTAGAATAATAGGTTCATGGTCCCCAAATCACCTCTATACTACACAATCTATGGTGTGAATATTTCAGGACATGAGAAAATGACTGACTTGCAAATGAACTTTAATTCTGAGATAAGTTCATAATTATGAGATAATTATATGTGATTATTTAATTAAAAATGAATTAATTGAATTATATATATATATATATGAATTATCGATTATTTTTTAATTATCGGTAAGTGAGACAAAATATTTAATTTATGAAATTAGATAATTAAATTATTATTATTAGACAATAATTTGGATCAACTAAATCTGTTATTTGTGAAATAACATATAGTTTAGTTGATAGTGATAATCAGATATGTTAATTTTGAATTAACTAATATCTAGATATTTTTTTGGATAAAATAAATATTTAGTTTGTAGTAATTCTCACGTGTCGATCAATGATTGAGAATCATAAATCACCGTGGACTACTGTAGTATCACGTGGCGCTACAACAGTAGGAATGTAACATTATAGTGCCACACGACACTGCAGTGTGGCGTTACACATAGTGCCGCGAGGCACTGTGTTGCTTCATGCCAACTGCAGTTCCGTGTGACATTACAGTTGTGCACGATTATGCAGTGGGTACCATTGTATTGGACAATTTGAAATTAAATATTAATTTTTAATTATCTCTAAATATCGGATACAACATTATCTAGAATAAGAGACATATTTTATTCGAATGGCCTAAGTTGATGAATGAGTTGATCAATCAAAAAATTGAGTTCTGAACACAATTCCTCCAAGTGATTTTTCTCTACGATTAATAGTTAATCAAAACTCTAAAAGAATAATTATCACATTCTTTTAGAGAATCGTCTCATAAAAGTCTTTCTTAGTAAATCTATAGATCTCATGTGTTGAGAACATCTAGAGATATAAACAGCGTCTTGTAATATTGCCCACACACATCCTAGTGCGTTGAGGATTGACTTGGAAGATCTTGGTGTAGATCTCAGAGTCTACTGATCGTTGGAACGGTTTCATGGGACAGAGGATCGATCGGTTTTGTAAGGACGTTTGATTAAGACTACAAGAGATATATAATTCCTAACCATGTATGTTGTATATTTAATATATAAATATATAATAAATCCCGACTGACTGAAAAGAGTTTTCAATAAAAAAAATTGTTATTGTGGTGTTGCGTAATTTTTGTTTTATTAAAAGATTCAATTTTTATTTAAAGTTTAATTTTTTAAATGGCCACGAGCCACACGCTTCCGTCGCCCACGCGCCGCGATGACAAACAATAATATGATAAGAAAATAAAGAAATCATGGCGGTTTTACTAAATCCAACCATTATCGATAGATTGTTTAGATAAACAAAGAACAAATGATTTTGTTTTACTTAGTAATACGTTGAAACTGTTAGAGATGATAGAAGAGAAAAGATGGCTTACCTTTGCCGTCAATGGAGGTTGTTTCATCAATGGTGCTATCCTCGTCAAGTGGCGTTCTCCTTGTTCTAAAAAGGGTGTCAATAGAGGTTTTTTTGTTGTCAATATCGTTCCCTATGTGGATGGAGGGTTCGAGAGTAGTTCGTAAATTTGGGAGGGTTTCTGATTTTTTATTGATTTTGTGATTTGATGTTTGATTGACTTATGGTTTAGTTATTATTGACTCATAGTTAGAGTAGTTTCTATAACTGTAGTTTAAGTTTTTTACCTTTTCAAAAATTTCACTCAATTCTAATTGGTGGATTTGAAATTTAAATTTGAAATCAAATATTTAGTTTTGGGAAGTTAATTGTCGGCGGGATTGTATTCTTTTAAAATATTTTCGGTAATTTAGAAAGTATAATTATCTCGTGGATTTCAAATTTAAAATTTACCTTTTCAATATTATCCCAATTAATGGCTTATAGGAAAGTTAAGGTTGCCTCCGTTTTTTAAGGTATATACACAGCGGGAATTGTTTTTTTTTTAACTTTCCTTAAATATGTTAGTTACCAATTATGGAAATTGTAATAATACAATTTTTTTATCTGCCATAGTTGAGTCAAGTATATCACATATTTACTAATAATTTACTATGATACTCGTACAAAACAAGCATCATATTTAATTTTATTAAAATTTTCGATATTTATATCATTAATCATGTTATCTCTAATTTTTATTTATTTAATTTGAATTCTATATAAGATTTTCAATTCAAAATCTAGCTGAGTGTGGAGGTTATAGATTGCATTAATTACGGTTTAGATGGGTATTAAATATGATTATAATTACGATTTAAATCAATTATTAGTTAGAGTTTTCTTAATTGTAGGATATATTAATTAAGTCTATCAATTTTAGATAGTTGATTTACCCAAAAATATAAATAGTATATTATATATAGATTAGGGACATTTTTATCTTTAGTTATTTACTATTTTAGAAACTTACTATTTACCTAATTATATTGAAAATATTCTATTGCTTAAAACACTCATCTTAATATTATCTATTATGTAAAATTTCCCGTAATATCTATATCCATGACCCATAAAATCAAATCAAAGAAACTTTCATTTTTTTTCCCAATGTAACTATCAAATCAACACCAATTTCTCCATTTTTGGCTGCCTATATATTCATCATACCCTTTGCTTCCTCTTGTCTTGCTTCTTCTCCCTCTTTCAACAAAGTTTACTGCTTGAGTCCCTCTTTCAATGAAGTTTGCTGCTTGAGTCATGCTTCTTCTTCTTCTTCTTCTTCTTCTTATTCTTCTTCTTCTGAAGAGACATTCTTCTTCAGTGAGACATTCTTCTTCTTCTTCTTTTTCTTCTTCTTCTTTTTCTTCTTCTTCTTCTTCTTCTTCTTCTTCTTCTTCAATGAGACCATGTGATTCTTCAGTGAGACGGTGACCCATTCTTATTCTTCTTCTTCTTCAGCAAGACGAGCCCGTTTTTCTTCTTCTTTTTCAGTAAGACAAACCCATTATTCTTCTTCTTCTTTAATGAGACGCACTTAGATACCCATTCTTCTTTTTTTTTTGTATGTAGAAGATGGCTCCAAGTAACTACCCGGTTGCTTACTAGCGTAATAAAAATAACTACTTGAATCATTCAAGTAGTCACATGGTGTTTGAGTTGCTGACTGACAGAAAAAAAAATTACTTGAAGGATTCAAGTTGTCATAAAAAATCACTTGAACCCTTTAAGTAGTCATGATCTCTGGTCTTCTCACTAGTAGAATAAAAATAACTACTTGAACCATTCAAGTCTTCAAATCCACGCCAACATTGTTGGTGACTGTTTATGCTGAAAAAACATGTACATGAAGGCTACGAGCTATTAAGGTACGATATTCAGAGTACCGTAAAATAACAAAGTTCATAAATTCTCATGTGTGCTCTTTTGACATCTTACAACATGATAATCATCAAGCAACAAGCATATTGGTCGGTCATTGCATTGACGTTGGTTCGAGGTTCACCTGAAAGTTCTTAAATGAGACTCTTATATAAGTTCTTATTGTGGATAGATTTATGGAAGTTGAGTAATTATAAGATTTATCAAACTTTTGTATATGGTTAATTGTGCTTCCTTATTTCTCATACGTACCTTTTTTATAAGGTTTAAAACAATTTAATTAACATTCTTTCTCATTTATGTCAATTTTTTTTAGATGGACAACAAGTCTTGTCCAACATATAGTGCAACAAAAAAATTCACTTTGGTACAACTACAATCTCCATACGTGCTTGTACTAAGTATACAACAAGTCCACACATACATATATTCATCACTACATACTGATTAATACTACAACTGATTACACTTGTCATTAAATATGGCGACAATTATAAAGGCAAAACATAGAATGCAAACATGAAAAAAAACTGGCGTGCCTGTCCAACTCTTTAATGCTTGAATCCTTATATCTATGCATTGGAGCTTGTCCTTAAGTTTTTTAAAGCATCTTTCTTGCTGCTAGCTTCACCCACTTCATCAAGAGGGTCGTCACCATAAAAAATACCCACATTTATTTTCCAAGCAATAATAATATAACTTACTTTTATTTAGATTCGACTCTGAGATTTTTACAGTAGCCTTTATTTCCCAAGCACATATTTTGTTAACAAATCTCAATCCTACGTATACAAAATCATTGGCATTAGAAGTTGACATATTATAACTACACATGTTTAGAATACAAAATATAGTCTCAAACTAAGATTTAACTCTTGAACAGTCACCTTATCAAACACTTGTTGGGCATCATGCCCTTACAAATAACTTGAAGAGTCGGTGAAATTTTTTCTTGTTAGATTCTGCCAGTAAACAAACTAATATGAGAGTTTTTAAATTTTGCTAATATATAAATTATATGTATTTATACAATAACTTGAACCCTTCAAGTCGTTGTAATAATTACTTGAACCCTTCAAGTCGTTGTAATAATTACTTGAACTTGAACCCTTCAAGTCGTTGTAATAATTACTTGAACCCTTCAAGTCGTTGTAATAATTACTTGAACCCTTTAAGTAATTATTTTTATTCTGCCAATAAACAATCCAGAAATCAATTGACTACTTAAACCCCTTTAAGTAGTCACTTGTTCACTAGATCACAGACAGCCAAAATCAAAATGACTTATTGGGGGGTTCAAGTAGTCATAAACAACTACTTAAACCTTTCAAGTCGTCACTTGTACACTTGATTACTTGCTGCCATAATCAAAATGACTATTTGAGGGGTTTAAGTAGTCATAAATGATTACTTGAATCCTTTAGGTAGCCAATATACACTTATGATTATGCAAAAGATTATAATCATCAAGAGTGGCAATCTAAATGTATCTAAATTCTTGGAACTCACAACCATATGAATAACATCCGTCTTCTTGTAAGAACGTCAAGCTAAAACCCATAACCATTTAAATTGATATTTAATAAAATAAATTTTGTTTTGTATAAAGTAAATAAATACTTTTCAAACCCTAGATGATTTTCCTCAACCCCAGTACTGAAAAAATATTTGATTTTTAAACCCTACATGATTTTCCCCCAAACTTCCAGTACAAAAAAAAAGTTTTGATTCTAAGGTACAATGAAAGAGGATGAACGAACAAGAATAAAAATGGGCAGCAAGTCTTTTTCTACGTAAAAAAAAGAATGGGTACTTGAGTGCGTCTCTAAAGAAGAAGATGAAGAATGGGTCGGTGTGGGTATCACTGAAGAAGAATCAATATTTTTTTAAGTGCATCTCTGGAAAAGAAGAATGAGTGGGTGGGTCTCGCAGAAGAAGAAACACTCTACTAAAGAAGAAGCAAGCTTCATTAAAGAAGAAGAAGAAGAAGAAGAAGAAGAAGAAGAAGAAGAAGAAGAAGAAGAAGAGAGAATATAGAAGAAGCAAAACGAAGAGGAAGCAAAAAAAATAGCAAATAACATAGAAAACTTTTATTTGAGACATGAGTGTTGATTTAATAGCTACTGGGAAGGAAAATGAATAGCTTTCTTTGATTTGATTTCGTGTGCCATGAGTATAGATTTCTTATATTTAAGAAATGAGGATAAATTCCAAATCAAAGTTATAAAGGGTACATATTTACAAATAACACTTCCCTATTTAATTCTAATTAGTCTCTTTTTTGCAAGTTTTCAACTTATTGTAAATCTCACTCTACTATTGACTCCTCTTAAGTTCCAATTTCCCTTTTTCAAAAGGATGTGTTGACAATCTTACATTTGTTCGAATTTTTTTCTGGATTGTATGTCAAATGACAAATTCACTTTCTGCAAGTGTCCTTCTAAATGAGTTTTAAGTCGACAAATTTTTCCGGATATTCCTCAAAAGGGAACGGCAAAAATTGCCCTAAATTAAAGTATATTAGTGAAAATGGCTCACTAATTTAATAGTATAGTTCATTTCTCTTAAATGATTTCTTTTAAAAAACTCACTTTATGTGCCGCTTACTCTCTCTCTCTCTCTCTATATATATATATATATATNATATATATATATATATATCGCATACACATCTCAGATCGATGATCTCACATTGAGTATAGCGCTAACAATAACAACCACCGAGAGTAACGCCTACGACAACCATCGAGATCGTAAGAGTAAGCGCCTCCGTCTACAACCACTGTGAGCTTCACCGTCTAAAATAACCGTGACATCAACCTCGAGTGTCGTTTGCGATCATTAAGCCCGACGTGAGAGTCGCATGCAACCATAGAGATTGGACACTGAGCGTCATTGTAAGCCTTCAACAAAGTCACCGCGATTTAAAATGAGAGAGGAGAAAGGAGATCTTCATATGTGTTTCTTTTTTTGTGTGAAAAATAAAAATAGAATGGGAGATTCTCACACCCCTCGTTCAATTGCATATAGCTCATCAATAGGTAAATATTTAATTTACTTGTCGTTAAAGAATTATATACTTACTGTCTAAGAAGCACGGACACCAACATGTGACACGGATACAACACGATACCGACACGTTAACATATCATTTTTAAAAAAAAGTAGGATACATAGATGCATTATATATAATGTTACTTAGAAGTATGAAAATAGATATTTGCATAAAAAACTAATTACAGTATCAGACATATCAAGAAATTGAATTAAAATAGCTCACTAGTTGGAGAGACCACTAATTAATCGAGTGAGTTTTAGTTTTAGGAAGTTTAAAGTTTAAGGGTTTTGTCAATAAAAATTGACTTTATATAATTTTAAATTTAATATATTTTAAAACCTAACTGTTTTCTTCTCTATTTCTACCATTTACTCTTTCTTTATTTACAAGTTAAAAATTGATTTATTTTATTTTACATTCTTTATATTTTATTATTTAAAAAATTCTCCAAAAATGTGTTTGGAAGGTGCCGACACGTGTCAGGAACATGTCATTGTGTGCCCGACACGTGTCTGAAAAAAATTCAGACACAATTTTTACGTGTGGGACACGTGACGGAGCGTGTCGTTGTCCGACATGTGTCCGACACCAACATTCTACACAAATAGAAGTGTCAGTACTTCTTAGCTTACTATCTGATATAGTACATTATAATGTATCATATTTTCATCATTATTTTATCTTTGTTGGACATTGGGCAAAAGATAGACACCATATTCAGTTTTATAGTCAATCATTTTTGTAGATGAGCATAAAAAAATAAATTAAAACGACCACCTGCTAAGTAAATAATTTGATAAGTATAAGTAAACGGTATTTACCTTTATGAAAATAACTTGTAAACTAAATCAATAACAAAAATGAATTTTTAATGATCAATTTATGTAGATTTATTGTTGATTGGACAATTTTTTTTAAAAAAAAATGAACAAGTTTGTGTAAAATTTGACGAAATATCATAAACAAACATAAAAAAGCGTTAGGATGTTACTTTCGGTGGTTATAAAAATAAATGAAATAATAAAATAGTAAAATTATAACTAACTTAAAATTTTCTAAACTCAAAACATTGTCATTTTTCACATATGTACATATGTGGTGGATGTATTTGGGCGAACCATGGTAAATTAATAGCTATTAATTCATGTATGGATTGGGCTTTGACCTCAGTGTGGTCTACATGTTGTATTGAAACTGACCAAAAAATATATGGTGTTCTTTGATCCAACCCAATAACTGTTCAAATCGGAGGCTTAACAATTTAGTATACGATATTATTAGGAAATTAAATCAACCTAAAGATTTTTCTATTTGTTGGATAAGAAAAAGTTATAATTCTATTGCTGATGTTATAGCAAAGTATAAGAATGATCATGATATGATTAGTCTGAATAACTTTTTCTTCTATTCACATATTTGTAAGTTGGTTGGGTTTGAAAAAATGATTGTAACAGTAAACATCGTATTTCTTAATATTTTCTCATTTAGTAATGATATTGTTAAAAAAAACTACATGCGTGTTAGGGAAGTAATTCATTCTTGAAAAACAAGTAAGAAAATAATCAAAAAATATATATTTGTAAGAATGACCCCCCTTTTTTTAACTATGATTTTTTAAAAAAACTATAAAAAATTATATACAGATATACTATAATATATTTTTATATATCATAGTATATATTAATATATTTTAATATACCATAATATATTTTTATACCGTGATAATTAAATATAATTAATATATTATTTTATAAATCATCAATACCAATCTCTTCTCACACCCACAAACCCCTTCACAAAAATAAAAACCCTTCATCATCAACCTCACTCATACTCTACGACAATCATTGTGCCTCCCAATCACAACCCTAACCCCTAACATTTCTTTCTCCTTCTCCCACTCAAATTCCTCAAGTCCTCTATTAAACTCGAATAAAATAGGAATAAACTTGAACAACAAACAAAAATATATACCCATGATACAATTTCGTTAATTTGGACACAAAAAGGAAGGTTTCTGTGCAAAGAAAGATGGCACAAGCAATGACTTCAATGGCTGGAGTATGTGGTTCATCTCAAGTTGTTTTGGAAGGTAACCTCCAGCTAAGTGGCTCAACGCGGTTGAACACAGTGGCGTAGCCACTCCAAGTGGATCACTTGACCCCACTCATTTTTTTTTATTTTTAAATCTTTAGTATAAAAAATTTTAGATTTTAGATTTTTTATATTTTTGACCCTACTAAAATTTTACTTGTGATCCCATTAGGTTTCTTCAGTTTTAGACATTTTATTTTCATTTTTTTAACCCTAAAATATTTATTTTTTAACGCCTAATTTAAAAAAGGTAACTTCACTTCCTTCCTCACTCCCTGACCATTTTCCCGAAAACCTCGTCCTTTTCTTCATGAGATTTGTTGTGTTGATATAGACTTTGCTAATTGATGTAAATTTTCTATTCTGTTGATTTGTTGTGTAGAAATTGTGACTGATCGTTAAGAATTTGATGTAGTTTTTGTGATTTATTATTTATTAGAAATTCATTTTGTGCTAAAATGGAAAAAAATTTCAATAGAAAATCAGTGGAATCAATGAGGGAGGGTATGAAGCTTGGGTTTGATGGTTGATCACTTTGTTTGTGGTTATTGCTTGCTAGAAATATTTTAGTTTCCTTTTGGGACTAAGTGTTCTATTTTCACTTTTTTTTTGTGTAGAACAGCCACAACAAATCCATGTGATTAAAACACTTCCTTCTCGTGAAGAAAAGATGCAGACTTGGTGAAAATCAAGAGGAGCAAATATGTGGTCAAATTCAAGAAGTGGTCCTGCTCGATGTTCTCGCTGTAAGGACTACATAAATTCGTTCATAGAATTTATTGATCAGAGAAGGAGGTTTATCTATCATTTTTATGGTTAGTATAGATATTGCTCAAAAAATGTTATTGTATCTTTTTCTTGATTAACTATGCTAGATTGCCTCTATTTTAGTTATGGTAAGTACTATTGGAAACGTAAAGAACAAAGTCACATTGCGCTCGACTTGAAAACTATACTGTAAAATTAAAAATAAACAAAAGAAAAAATATCATAAAATTATACTATAAAATTATAATATATCATAAAAGACATTGATAAAAAAATATATGGTAAAAGACAGTTATCTTACTGAACATAGGCAGCAACAGCAAGGCCGTTGTCATAAGGTCATCTGGGTTTACAATTAGAGCACAACAGGTGGCTTCCGAGCCGGAAATGAGCCTTCGGGGCGATGCTCGGGTTGGTGGCGGCCCAAAGAGCAGGTTCTACCTGCAACCATTGACACCAACTTAGGCAGCCCACATCAAAGGTGTCAGCAAAGGAAAAAATTGACGGTGAAGGTACTGAAGGCATGGGTTTTTGGATAGAATTGAAAATTGGTTATTATTGCAAATTGAAAAAAAAAATTGGTCATTTAATAAAACTGATGCAAAAATGGATTTAAATCCCTAATTTTCCCTTTTTTACATGTGGCTCGGTCCAAAAGTGACGAACAGTTCATTTTGGGCAAAATCAAGATCAAGCCCAAAATCTAGGATTGAGGACCACTTCGTCATATTACGAGCGTACCCCCTTCGGCATAGACTAGAACACCCTTCAGTGCCCACCAGAGACCAAGACTAAAGATGCAGCACTCTCCGGGGCAAAAAGGGAACAGAAGAAAAGAAGCAGAAAGGGCAAAAACGTGAGGGGACTATAAATAGAGCTCAACGATCTGGAGAGAAATGGATGCTGACAAATTCATTAGTTTAAGTATGAGGCTTTGCTCTCAGGGAGGTTAGGGTTTCTGAGGGTGGTTGACCGTCTCTCTGAATGTTTGCGGAGCCGATGATTCTTCCACATTTCTGAATCGATTCAACAGCCCTCACACCTTTGGCAAAAAAGAAAACTCTCTCTCTCTCTCTCTCTCTCTCTCTCTCTCTCTCTATGTATATATATATATATATCTATCTCTTTCTGCTTCTCTCTCTCTCTCTCTCTCTCTCTCTCTCTCTCTCTCTCTTCATCATCATCATCATCATCATCATCATTATTATTATTATTAGGGTTTATGCCTATAATGCTTCGGCAGTACCGGAAATTTTTCCCAGACTGAGGCAGTGATGATTATTTCAAACTTCGTATCAGAGAGAGGTGGATCCGGTTATTTCTTATGGCGGGGCGACTTGGAGCCGCTGTTGAAAGACAGTTTTGTTCCTTTCACAGGGGCTTCTCCTTCGCAGCCATGGATTGTGCCGATGTTTCCTCCCTCTATTCTGAGAAAAGGCGAATCTGAGCCTCTATTGCCCATTTCCAACAATATACAACTGACTTTTGGTCTTCTTTCTTTTTGCCTTTTTTGCTGTCTTTTGAACTTTTTTTTCCTTGTTTTCCTCTTTGATTTGCTTCTTCTTTTTGCTCTTGCGTATAGTGTTCAAATCGCATTGCAAGATTTCTTTTGAACTGACTTGAAAGAACAATGGGAGATCTGGAACTTGGAAAGATCAGAGCGATTGTTAAACAAGGAAGAAGTGTTTTGCATGAATCCCTTATCAAAGATTCCCGAAATTTTAAGAACTCAACAGTAACAGCCGTTTGTATCGGCTCGCCAGAAGGCTTAAACTACGGCAAAGATCTGAACTTTTTAAAAAGAAATGCAAAACAGACTGTTAATCTAATTGAAATAATAGGAGTTGTGAGTTCTTTACTACGAATACTGGAAGAAATTTGAAGATCTAGAGAAGGACCCATTTGGATTTCAGAAACCATTGAGTCAGGTTCATTCCTTCATGTTATTTACCGTTGATGCTCATATAATGAGCATTGAGCACCTTAATCTAACACGTCTTTGAAGCAGTCTGATGATGCTGAAACAAACAGAGCTCCTACCTATTAATTGACCTCATACCTTTCGCAAATTTTGTTTCCCTGCTTTAAAGCGCACAATTTTATTAGATAATGATTCCTTCAAAGCAACCACTTCTTCTGATACAATCCACTTGAAATCTAGTAGTAAACTCCAAGGTAAAAATTTACTTCTATTTTGGGCAACCTCAAAACAAGTTGCATAACATAAAAGGTATATAGAACTAAAAAGAACCACATTTCTCAAAGAACAACCCTCCCAAAATGGAAGTGGAACTGTCTCTCTCTATTTGCCTTTTGTTCATCATCTGCAATTGCATCAGAATCTGTTTGGCAGATCCTGATAACATTCTAGACTTTTGTCCAACGGCAAGACTAGGAAAACAAACACTCTTCATCAATGGGTTACCCTGCAAGAATCCGGCCAACGTTACTGCGTCTGATTTCAAGACATTATCGCTTAGTCGACTGGGTAACACGGACAACCGATTTAGTTCATCAGTTAAAATTGTGACAGCTACTGATTTTGCAGGCCTCAATACACTTGGCCTGTCAATTGCAAGGACTGATCTAGCTATAGATGGGATGGTAATGCCTCATTCCCACCCGAGAGCATCAGAAATGTTCTTTGTAAGCAAAGGTGTTGTGCTTGCGGGGTTTATTGACACAAAGAATCAGCTCTTCCAAAGTGTTGTTAAGGAAGGTGATGTGTTTGTTTTTCCAAAAGGTCTGCTCCATTTCTGTCTGAATTTTGGTTATGAAGTTGCTACTGTCTTCTCTGTGCTCAACAGTCAGAATCCAGGGGTTGTGAGTATAGTTGATGCCATGTTTCAGTCTGATTCTGATATGATTAATCAGCTAATGAATATACTTAAGTCTCTCTCTGCATTGAAGAATACTTGAATTGAAAATGCAAACTTGCCCAGTTTTAGAGTCTTCAACAGAATTATCAGAATTTTCAAGTCCTTTTGTTTATATATTTATGTATAATAATACTAATTCAGATGCATACTGTCATTGGCTTCTTGCATCTGTTAATAACAAGTCTCATTTACTTCTAGTATATATAACTCTTGTTCTGCTTGATATGACGTTATACCATACACCTTATCGTAGAGCACTATTGAAGCTACATTTCTCTAGAAACGAGATCAAATGATGTATTTTTTACAGGTAAGTTAAACAAGATCATATATGTTCTTCACAAATATATATGAAGTGGCTTGGGTAGGATTTAAATTATAAACAAAAATAGGAAGAAAAAAACTTCTGGGAAATTTTCTTGGTATTCTTTTTAAACAGAACAGTATTCAAAGTTCAGATTTCAGAGTGAATGTTTTGAACTAAAGAAACAGCAGACGATGGTCAAACTCACAGCCTGTGTTTTCTGTGAAGTTTTGTCAAGAGGTCAGAGATGAGAATATATAGGCTTATAAGCGATAACATTGGCCTACAAGACGTCTCAAAATTACAAAACTCCATATATTATAAGCAGCAACAGTCATCCCTCTGTCTGGTATTTCTCGAAAGGTAAGTTATAACAACAAAAACGTGTCTAAGCATCTTATCTATAACCAGGTATCAATTATGTATCCCTCCTTGGTCTTAACTTTCTTGTTTCTTTTTTTTTCTTACGGTAGTTAACTACAAATACAAAAGGACTTCAGAATTCTTAGAAGTAATTATGAATAGTTCTTGCCAGGACTTGGTAGAGGTTCAATGGTAAGACTTGACCTCATGTTTAATACATTTCTGACATGGGTTTTAGTCCACGTGGCCCACTTATTGGGGCTAAAGACATTCTTAGTCCCCACAATGTAAACTTAAACTTCGGTCTCGATATATGTGTGGTGAGATTGACATGTGTGTGATGAGATTGAGTTAGAGATATGATTTGAGTAATTTGATTATTGTTTTCTGACTGACTATGAATTAACTTATTTACATACGAATTGGCTGAAGTCAGAATTTGCGTTTACTTCCAAGCTGCTTAATAATTAAATATTGTTAGGTTGGCTTAGGGAACAAATTTTCCGGAAGAATCCCTCTACGGATGATCAATAGCATAATAGATTGAAAATGGAACCTAGTTTGGTCTTTCCATGCTATCAATCAAGTAGGAGGGAAATAGTTTCAGCCGTAGATTACTAATATCAATCATGTTGTCGTCAGCAGTGTGGTCGAGTCAAAATGTTGGCATGTGATGAAGGAAACCGTTGATTGAACAATAGAGGATAAAATTACATAGTGAAATACTTGGGTATTTTCAAATCTGATTGAGAAAAAATTTAATAGCAAATGTTTTTTTCTACCATTAGTGAAA
The DNA here is from genome assembly GCA_003255025.1 of Datisca glomerata. Lineage (NCBI taxonomy): Eukaryota > Viridiplantae > Streptophyta > Magnoliopsida > Cucurbitales > Datiscaceae > Datisca > Datisca glomerata. Next base: position 129,685 of record QANY01013011.1, on the reverse strand, counting down.
TATGCAGTAACATTCTTATTGCATTTAATAAGAAATAGAAGTAATATTAAAAAATTTGTGCTAATATAAATCGAGATGAATACATTAATCATTATTTTTTGTACAAGTGTTTCAATATCACCGTGGGTCACGATTTCTTTCGTTAATCATTTTATGTATAGCATTCACGTTGAATAAGTAAAATATATCCACTACCATGTGGACAGAGATGATCGATCAAAAAGGGCTTATAAAGGAACAACGGGAGAATGGGAACGGAGAAAGAAGACTGAAGTCACGAGAGACCCGTAAATAAATGAGAATGATCAGCGCCTCAAGAACGGGAATCAACGTCTCAAGATGAGGATCAGCACCTCAAGAACGGGAAAGAGCATCAGAACGGGAAAGACAGACATGGACCAGCATCTCAAGAATGGGAAAGAGCATCAAAACAGGAAAATGTGATTAGTTAATGGGAACTAACTGACGAGGGACTCAACCTTCAAGAATGAGAAAAGACTAAGGGGACCCACGCCTCTGGGATGAAAAAAAGAACCTGAGACACAAAGAACTATCCTGAACAGGCAAAGCACTCGTTGAACTGCGCATGAGCGAGAAGGGAAGGATTAGAAGAAGAACGTGAATGGATGAAAAGTGATCTAGAATGACAATCACGTAGTAGTGATTGATTAAGTGGTTGAATGATTCGGGCGAGAGACTGGATGGCAGACCACCAAATGGCTATAACTGATTGGCTCAAACACCAAAAAATCATCAAGTGGCTGTGATTGATTGACGGTTGAATAAGACATATAGAAATGACAAATAAGGAAAGGAAAGGGGCCCATATCGGGCAGAAATATCCTCACGTATGGGTGTAATTTCTAGGCATAATGAATGCCTCCGAGACCATATAGGGAGGATAATCATCTCCTCCCTTTTATTATTATTCTAATCAACACATGTAAATTAAGAAGTCTATATAAGGCTAATGTATTAAGTGAAACTTAGGCATTCAATACAACTCAAGTAAATATAACAAAAAATAAAGACAACTCAGAGCATGTAATCCTTACACTCTCTTGTTCTTAAACTCTCTTTCTTTCTCTCTCCCTCTCATTAATTCTCATATAATCAACCATTATCAATACTTTTTCCTTTGATCACAGATTAACGAAAAATATTATTTACATTTTGGTGCTTTCATTGTAAGCTGAGAGAAAAGCTTAAGAGGCACCCTACAAGACCATAAACATGCATATAACCAGATCCAACGCAGCCCTAAATGAGGGCAACAGAACCATAAATGGAGATGACCACGTAGATCAATTAACCCCACCAACAAAAATGCTGCAGACAATCCTAAACGGGATGCATGAGATGGAACAGAGGAATGCTGAAGTAATACGTAACGCATGGTAGAATGTGCAAGATTAGATAAACACACTACAACAGGAACTTGCAAAAATACAAGAAGAGGTCAATTAACGGGTGAATGATGATGAACGAGAAAATAACAATGAATAAGAAGCCCACTCTGGGAGCAACCGTCGAGACGGAAGACAAGGAGACCACGAGAATAATAGAAGCATGTGATGGGGAGAGGAAGTCCAGTCGCAGAACCTTGTGAGGAAGCTATTGGAGAGGCTCGGCAATCCCGTGTCATGTCAAAGGAAGCAATAGAAGAACTGTTGGAACAAAAGATGATGGAAATGAGGAATCTCAGAAATATGGAAAACACTGACCTCGAATCTCTTATCCGGACGCCATTAAGCCCAGAAGTCCCAGTGGCGCCCGTACCCAAAAAATCGTTCCTCCCAGGTTCAAATGCTATGAAGAAAAAACTGATCTTGTAGACTATCTTCGATGATTCAGACAAGACATGGGGTTGTACCAACATGATGATAATTTGATGTGTAGAATGTTCCCCACTAGTCTAAATGGGCTAACTTTGAAGTGGTATCACTCCTTACCGATGCACTCGATAGCGAGCTTTGCTGTCATGTCCTCTTTTTTCATAGAGTAATACTCTACTTACCGCACAATCATGGAAGACTCAAAACACTTGATGACAATCTCTACCAAGGAAAGGGAGTCCCTGCGGGAGTACACTCATCGCTTCAAAGACGAGATGGCCAAGGTCGAGACATGTGACGACTGGTTCACTAGATTGGCCTTCTGAAGAGGTCTGGACCCAGAATCACCCTTTTTCGAGGATATGTTCAAAGTGAAACCCTTTGTATGGCAGAATTTTTCCAACGGACACAAGCGTACATCACTCTGGAGGAAAAAAAATAGAAGTATGTAGAGAGCGGTTGAACGGAAGAAAGAGGAACCGCGAAAATGGGAAAGAGGTATAAGACCTAAAAAATGAAGCACGACGTAAGGGAAAGATAATATGGGAATAATATCAAGCAAGAAAGAATCACGTACCAAAAAAGGGATCTTGACATAGTCCACCCACGAGACAAAGACTACACATCGTTGACCGTTTCGGTCAACTAAATACTTGAGTCTATCAAAGATAAACCTTGGCTGAAAACACCAGCTCCGCTCACCAAGGAATCAAGCTACATGGATAAAGACAAGTACTGCTTCTTCCACAGGAGCAACAAGCATTATACACGAGACTATTTTCAGCTTAAAGATTATATTGAACAACTTATCAAGGAAGGGTACCTTAGTCAAATCATAAAAAAAAGATGAATAGAAGCAGGAAGATGAGAAAGACCGTTATGAGGAAGACAAGCGAGACAAAGGGAAGCAGTCCCTCAGCATCGTTGACACAGTTATAGAACTAACCAAACAATAATGCACAACGATAAAGGAAATGAAGATATACTGCAAGCTGCCAATGTTAGAAAGACATCGTTAGTCCTCAAACGTCAATGAGAATCTACCGTTGTCATCTCAATACAAGTTGGGAACATCCTGTTGAGGAGAGTCCTGGTGGACGACGGGAGCGTAGTGAACATCATATACCGAGCAACCATGCAGAAAATGTCCATGGGAGATAAAAAGTTACAAGGGACTTCATAGCCGTTGATTGGTTTCAACGGAGCCATCAACTACTCAGAAGGAACTCTGACTTTCCCAGTGAACGCAGATCCGTTTAACTATATGACCGAGTTCATGGTGCTGAGAATGATGTCCCCGTACAATGTGATCCTAGGGAGGACCTGGCTCCACATGATGAAGGTTGTACCCTCAATGTTCTACCAAGTTTTGAAGCAAATGTCACCAGAGGGAGTGAAAACAATATGAGGCGACCAAGCCACATCTCGAATATGTTTAGTGACCGCTTTAGAATCTGCTAGGAAAAAGACTACGGAAAAGGCCGAAGGAAAAAGACCTGCGGTTTTATAGCAATCACAAAAACAGGAAAGAAGGCCTGAGGTGGGAGAGGAATTTTCTTATGTTTGGAGGAAGGGACCCAGAAGATGACCAACATTTGTGCCTGTCTAGAGGAAAATGAGAAGAGAAAGCTAGTGAAATTTCTGAAGGAAAACAGAGATGTATTTGCAGCAACGACACAAGAGATTCCCAGGATTCCATAAGAGATCATCTGCCACAAGTTAAACACGGATCCCACCCTAAAACCTGTAAAACAAAATAAGAGAATCTTTTCCCATGAACGAAATCAAGCGATCAAAGAGGAGGTGGAGAAACTCTTAGCAGCAGATTTTATCACGGAAGTAAACTACCTCAAATGGATAGCTAATGTGATGATGGTGCAGAGAAGGAACAAAAAGTGGAGGATCTGCCTGGACTTTACTGACCTATACCAAAGCATTCCCCAAAAATAAATACCCGCTGCCAAGGATAGATCAAATGGCAGACGCCACTTCAGGGCATAACAGCTCAGCTTCATGGATACTTACTCAGGCTACAATCAAGTGAAAATGTTCCAACCCTGATCATGAAAAAACTTCTTTCATTAATGAGTACGTCGTCTATTATTATAAAGTCATGCCTTTTGGTATAAAGAATGCATGTGCCACTTATCAAATGTTGGTGAATAAAGTCTTCCGTGAGAAGATCGAGAAGAATATGAAAGTTTATGTTGATGACATGTTGGTCAAAATTAAGAAGAGGGGAGACCACATCCAGGACCATGAAGAAGCCTTTTCTATTCTAAGGAGAAACTCCATGAAGCTGAACCTAGAGAAGTGCACTTTTGGAGTAGCGGTGGGAAAGTTTCTTGGGCACCTAGTTACACAACAAGGAATTTAAGTAAACTCAGACCAGGTAAAGGCAATCATAGAAATGAAGTCTCCGCGGAACCTCAAAGAAATCCAAGGGTTAACGAGAAGATTAACCGCTCTGAATAGGTTCATCTCTAGGTCAACAAACAGATGCAAGCCTTTCTTTGAGAGGTTGCAGAAAAATTCCGCGAGCAGCCAAAATGAAGAGTGTGACGAAGCCTTTGCCAAAATTAAGGAGTACTTAACAACTCCCCCTTACTCTCCAAACATACTCTCGGCGAGCATCTTCTATTATACGTAGCCGTCTCAACGGGGGCAGTCAGCGCAAAGCTCATCAAAGAAGAGGAAAGAGACAAAAACTTGTATACTTAGTGAGCAAAAGTCTTGCAGCGATAGAAACGAGATACAAATGAATGGAAAAATTGGTACTAGCCATTTTAACTGCAACACAGAAGTTAAGGCTTTATTTCCAGGCCTACAGCATCAAGCTGTTGACGGATTTGCTCGTTAAAAGCCTTCTGCACTCGACGAAGGCAAGCGGGAGAATAGAAAATTGGTCAATGGAGCTAAGCCAGTACGACATCAGTTATGAACCCTGAACGTCAATAAATGAGCAAGTATTATCAGAGTTTGTGGCAGATTTCACTGAAGGGAAAGTCGAAAATGAACCCCATCAAACGGAGAAAGAAGGAACTTGAAAACTTTTTATTGATGATGCATCAAACAATAGGAGAGCAGGAACGGGAGTAGTAATACAAACACCTTTCATGAGCACTCCATCTCCTTCGGACTCAATGCTTCAAATAACGAAGCAGAATATGAAGTACTAATCGTAGGAGTATCTTTGCTGCAGGAATATGAGGTAACTGATGTAAAAATATTTTGTGATTTCATGCTAATTGTGAAATAGGTCACGGGGGAATATATAGATAAAGATGAACGAATGATGAACTACTTAAAAGGAACAAAATATATTCTCGGTACGTTAAAAAATTATGAGATCCAACAGATCCCGAGAATAGAAAGCGGGCACGCAAATGCATTGGCGAATCTGGGATCTTCACTACGCTTCCCCTACAAAAGGAATGTCCCCGTGGAAATTCTGAAAGAGCCAATCATCACGCTCCCATGGAATAACGTGACTGATGTAGAAGTTGAACAGGAACCCCAGTTGGTAGGATGACATAATCCACTTTCATGAAGAAGAACGCTTCCTAACGACAAACTACTTGTCAATAAGGTGCAACAATAGGGTGCTAGGTACACGCTGATTAATGGGATATTATATAAGAAAATGTTTGCTGGACCTTACTTGATGTGTCTATGGGAAAAGGAGGCATAATATGTATTAGCGAAATTCATGAGGGCGTATGCGAAACCACACTAGGGCATATCATTAGCCCATGAAGTCATGAATGAAGTATACTACTAGTCCCGAATGCATGAAGATGCCAAACAGTATGCAGAAAGGTGCGACAAGTGTCATGTTTCACCCACTTAGCAAAAATGGCCCCCAAAGAACTCAAAACCGTGGCTAGTCCTTAAACGTTCATACAGTGGGCCCTGGAAATTGTTGGGCCACTCCCCATGGCACCTACCTAGAAGCATTAATTTATTGGTACAAACAGATTATTTTACTAAATGGATCGAGGCTGAAGCCTTTGCATGAATTTCTGACGGGGTTCCTATGAAAAAATTTGGTGTGAAGGTACGGGATCCCCATATCTTGGTATTTAACAACAGACTTCAATTCACCGAAAACTTGGTAAGAACATTTTATGAAGATCTGAAAATCACAAACCACTTCTCCACGCCTTACTACCCATAGGGGAACAGGCAAGCAGAGAAATCAAACCTGATCATACTTGATAACTTGAAGAAACAGTTGGATTCCGCTAAAGAGAAATGGGTGGAAGAGCTACCCTCAGTTTTGTGGGCATACAGAACAACTCTTAGAGAGACAACGGGTGAAACCCCATTCGCGCTAGCATACAATGTAGAAGCAGTCGTTCCCGTGGAAATTGGAAAGCCCCACCAAAAGATCCGAGCTAAATGAATAACAGAACCAAGAGCTCTTAAGGAACAACCTTGATGAACGAGAAGAAATATGGGAAGCGGCCCTGATCAGAATGGTTCATTACAATCAGAAAAGGAGATCTTATTTCTAGAAGAAATTAAGGAAGCGAGAATTCCAGACGTGAGATGTGGTCCTCAGAAAAATCTTCCAAACGGAAGAGATGCTCAGGCTAACATGGGAATGATCATACGTCATCAGTAAAATAGGAGGAAGCGGCTATTACCACCTAAACATGAGAGAAGGAATGGAATTATAGAAACCATGGAACGCGGTTCATCTGAAGAAATATTTTTGTATAAGAATGTAAAAACCTATTATAGTGAAACACATTTCCCGTGGTTTTCTCCCGCAAGGGTTTTCCACGTAAAAATATCGGTGCCAATCTTCTCTCCTCAGTTGAATCATTACTACACGAAAATAAGGGCCTAAAGGGCCTTGGGAGGGGTAGTTTATAAGTCCTACTTCCAAAAAAAATTAAGGGCATAAAATTTTTTCCGGAGAGGTAGTTCATAAGTCCTACTCCCAAAAGAAATTAAGGGCATAAAAAGTCTTTGGGAGGGGCAGTTCATATGTCATACTCCCAAAAGGAACTAGGGACATGAAAAATTATTGAGAAGGGCATGTCATAAGTCCTACTCTTAAAAGGAAAAACAACTAAAAGAGGAAAAACCGTGGAAACAGACAACTCAAACGAGCACGCTTCATCACAATAGGAATAAAGAAATTGCAACAAACGAAAGAATGGACCCATTATATTGTAAATGGGGAGGGAGTTCCAGCCTCAATGGATGGAAAATAGAAACGGGCACGAAGAAAATGGGTAAACAGGAAAACCCTTTATCCATTCTAAAGCGATCTTTTACTTCTCAAAATTTTTGTTATGTTCAAGAAAATGAAATTTTCCAAAGAAATTTAGATCTTCAAGAAAAAGAAATCCCCGTAAAAAATAAAATTCTTTCTCAAGAATTTTGTCAAGTGAAGAGGTTTTCTTAGGAGGAAATTTTGCTAAGTGTTACCTCTTAGAAAAGATAAGTAAACACTAAGTACAAAAGATCACTTCACTAAAAGGAAACAAGACATATTACAAAGTAAAAAGAAGTGCAAAGTACAAGGACAAATTATAAGAAAACAAAGGAAAGAACTAAGTCTCCAACTCCACTTCAAAAATGATGTTAGCTGGCAATTCAGAAGAGGTAGCCGGAATAACCTCGGAAGACAGGTCGACAGTTGATGCGGGAAGCTTGGCTTCAGGGTCAATGGGCTCGTCAGGAAGCGGGATAAGCAACATGCGGGGAGGCTTGTCATCCTTGGCATCACGGTAGCCTGCTGTGTAAGCCATCATCTTCATCAACCATGGCCTGATACTTAAGCTCAAGTCCAGCTTCTCGTCGCGTGAATTAGCCAAAGCCTCCTCGGCCTAAACCAACTTTGCCTCGACAAAGGTCAGGTTCTCCCCGCTTACCTCGACAATATTATTTGCCTCCCTCAAGGACTCCTTAAGCTTTGCCCGTTTGGTCGCGGTAGCGTCAAGCTCGGAAGTCAAACGGGCAACAACCCGTTGAATATCAGCTTCCACCTTCTTGAGGCCATCTCGTTCTGTGACAACGACGCCATGAGCCTTGGTGGTCTCCATCACCTTCCTCTTCCAACCAGCCATCTCTTATTTAGCAGAGTGAATATCCTCATGTAGCCCGTTGTGGTAGGTCATGGCCTGTTCAAAAAGTGTTAGTGAACAAATTGGTAAGAAAGTTACATATAAAAACTAAGGACGTAAAAAGACAAAGGGAAACGAAAGTACCTGTATCAGAGTATGGCTCAAGCTGATGATCTTATCGTAGACGGACATCTGGTGGAGTGCAGGAGTGTCCACGTCAGACATGATCCCATTTGCAACCACATGTGAAGAACGAGGGTCCTTTAGGAAGCTGACATTGGAGGAAACTGGTGGAGCTGCAGGGTATAGCCACCATCTCTAGACGTCTATCTCCTCAGATAGACGTTGGGAACTAGAGGAATGAGAGGTTGACGTCCTAGGAGGTGGGGGACGGGGTATGACAATCCTCCCCTGAATAGGAGAAGCCTCAGTAACGAGGGCAGGGTGATCGACCATGACAGAGGGGAGGATAACATGAAGCAGGAATGAGGGGGCTGACATCACCTAAGACGCCACTTGATGAACTAGCAGCCCCCATTTTCTGGCATTTGTTCTCGCCAGGCGTCCCCCACAAGTTGCTTCACAGGCGCTTCAGCATTTCGAGCTCCTGAGCAAAGTAGAACAGGGCTTCCTCCTCAGCCTCTTTTCACCTCGCTTCCAGTTCTCTCTCCTCCTCGTCCTCTTCCTCCCATTTAGATTCTGAGGTGTCGGAGGAACTAGACGATTCAGCACGACGGAGGAAGTGAACAACAATGGGAATGGATTGGGGGATGTCTTGAATTGATGATGAGGGAATGACGATCTCCGCTTCAGGAACTGGGGCAACAGTAACCTCAATCTCCTTCCTTAAATCAATCAAATCCTTCCAATCCTGTTCTGGGCAATTATAGGCAGCACAGAGTCATGCGGCTACGTCCGTCGGAGTAAAAAATCTCATGTTCAGGTTTTTTTTCTAGACAAAACAAAAAGAACAAACAGGTTGTCAGTATTTAAAAATAAAAGCAACGATAAAACATCAAAGTGAAGCAAAAGTGAAAAAATAAAGAATAAAGGGGAACTCTAACCACTTATTGAACTCTCCCTAGATCTGGGGAATGACCTAACGGCAGACACCGCCCCATTTCCCACCTATAAGGAGAGTACCCTTCTCCCAGCCTTTATCCCCGCTGGGGAGGTCAGTAACTAGCCCTCCCTACTTCTTACTTACGCGGGGAGCTAAGTAATAGGACAATACATGCATTTTCACTCTATACACGGCGCATATCTCATCTACACCTATATTCAAGTTGTGCCTCTTATTGAGGGCTTCAATCCTTAAAAGAATCATGTAAGTGCTAGGGGTGTACTGGGAAGGAGCAAGGTTGAAGGTACTGAAAAATTCTTGAAAAAGATAAGAGAACAGAAGTTTTAACCCTAAGGCTGTGTATATCAGGGATAGAGAGATTTGGTAAGAGAGATTACACGGGAAAGATTTAGGGATTCCTTCCTCAAAACCACAGATTACGCCTGGTGGCATGATGAAGGGCTAGGAAGCGGTTGAATTTGTCCCTATTTCTAACTAGGGGAATAGTAACCTTAAATGGATGCTCCCCTATTACTACCAGGGAAAGAAAAATGGAGCAGAAGAAGCAAGAAGAAAAGAAACAACGAAGATGAATAAGGAAAGAATGAGGACTTATAGAAGGTAGGAATGTGCGAGAAAAGAAAAAATGAAGAAGACTACTACGCCATATAGGCTATGGACTTCAAAATCAAGTTCAAAACATTTAAATAAATTTGAAAATGAAAAAACTCAAGTTCTGAAAAAGAGAAGGGCAAACGACAATCGCAGTAAATGGGGGTGTGTTTCAGGGAACACACGCCACGTCTTAAAAACAGAATCTCTAGGGACAGAGCGAATGCAAGTCAATAAAGAACATCCTTCTTGGAAAACGTGTCACACGAGGTAATAATGACATGTATCTTAATTACTTAAATAGACTAACTTTTTCTATGCACAATAAATGCTTGGTAGATTCCCCAAGGAAGTGAGGCAGTAACAAAAGTTGAGATCATTAAATGTTCGTTCAGTCGCAGAGACATTCATTGCACCATTAACGAAGTTAAAATCGTTAAGTGCAATGGGGGCAATCGAATAGGTAAACTATATCCACTACCACGTGGACAGAGATGATTGATAAAAAGGGGCTGATAAAGGAACAATGGGAGAATGGGAGCAGAGAAAGAAAACTGAAGTCGTGAGTCAGCGCCTTAAGATGGGGATCAGCACCATAAGAACAGGAAGGAGCATCAGAGCGGGAAAGCTAGACAATGACCAACACCTCAAGAACGGGAAGGAGCATCAGAACGGGAAAGGCAGACAGGGACCAGCACCTCAAGGACGGGAAGGAGCATTAGAATGGGAAAGGCAGACAGGGACCAACACCTCAAGAACGGGAAAGAGCATCAAAGTGGTAAAATGTGACTAGTTAACAGGAACTGATTGGCGAAGGATCCACGCCTTCAAGAATAGGAAAATACTCAGGGGACCCACGCCTCTGGGACGGAGAAAGGAACCTAAGATACAGAGAACTACCTTGAACAGGAAAACCCTCGTTGAATTGCGCATGAGCGAGAAGGGAAGGACCGGAAGAACGAGAACAGATGAAACGAATCCAGAATGACAATCACATGGCAATGATTGATTAGGAGGCTGAGTGACTCGGACGAGATAGACTAGCAGGCTACCAAGTGGCTACGATTGATTGGTTCGAATCCCTAGAAATCTCTAGGCATGATGAATCCTCTGAGTCGATACGGGGAGGGTAATCATTCCTTTCTCTTTTATTATTATTATTCTAATCAACTCATGTAAATTAGGAATCCTATATAAGGCGAATCCCAAGAAATCACCAAGTGGCTGTGATTTATTGGCGGCTGAATAAGACAGATAGAAATGACAAATAAGAAAAGGAAAGGGGCCCATATCGGGCAGAAGATCCTCACGTATTGGTGCAATTTCTAGGCATAATGAATCCTCCGAGACCATAGGGGGAGGATAATCATTCTCCTCCCTTTTATTATTATTCTAATTAACTCATGTAAATTAAGAAGTCCATGTAAGACCATTGTATTAAGTGAAACTCAATCATTCAATATAACTCAAGTAAATATAACAAAAAACAAACACAACTCAGAGCATGTACTCATTATACTCTCTTGTTCTTAAACTCTCTCTCTCTCTCTCTCTCTCTCTCATTAATGCTCATATAAATCAATATTTATCAATACTTTTTCCTTTGATCCCTGATTAACGAAAAAAATCATTTACACACATGAATTCAAATGCATATTAAATTCCATAAGATTTCAAATGGATGAGATGAACAATTTTTGTTTTTTTTAAAAAATTAATCTCAAGACAAAATAGTAAAAGAATTACAAATCTACATTAAGGGGTCGTTTGGTTCGCGCAATCTAAAATGACCATCGCAATTCAATTGCTAGCAAAATATGATTGTCATGTTTGGTTATGCATGGTGATTTATGATGTGATTGTGAGAATTAATGATTGCTATGTTTGGTATATGTTAATTTTTGTTGTAAATTTGTATAAATAATAAGAAATTACTTAAATGTCATTTTAGTTATATATTATCTAAAAAAATACTTTGAGTGTAATTTTAACATTAATTTAAATCAATATTTAATAAATTAGTAATACTAGACAAAATTTAAAAAATATTTTTAATCAAATTAATAAAATAATAAAATAATAATAAATATTTTTACTTGAAATTTTAACATTAATTTTAATTATTTTTATTAATATTTAAATAAATCAATATTGCTAGAATAAATTTTAATAAATTTAATTTTAATTAAATTAATAAAATAATTTTTTATTAATATTGTAATTAAAAATAAAAAATAAAATTAATTTTAATTAATTTTTAAATAAATTAATAATGTTGGACTAAATTTAAGAAAAAATAATTGTATGATTTTTACATAGACATTAAGGGTATGCAAAAATCTCTTTAAAAAATGGGTATGCAAAAATCATAATGTTTATGTAAACCGAATAAAACTAAAATAGTCAAGAATAACTGACAAACATAGAAAAATAAGGTACAACAATTTTGACTCGTTCAAAATACTTGCATTAGAAAGAAGCATGTATTATGGAATTGAAGTAAGGGTGACTCAGGTATCAAGTACGAGGCAGTGTTGCGAGTAAGGTCTATGTTTATGATGGTTTTATATAGAATTCATGATTGTTGGTTTGATGTGGGCAAGTCTGGTTTTGGTGTTTACAAGTACAAGCTTTTGAGAATTGATGGCCAAGCCGAGATGAGTAACTCGATTTCGAGGTTTGCTGAAAGTCTTAGGACTAGGCCTTTGTCTGTGAGACCTTCTGATTATTTTAGTCTTTCTCTGAAGAAAGAAAATCTTACCATCTTCTTATACAATGACATTGATAATGATCAGGATCCTTTGTATTATGAATATCCTGCTACGATTGTGTTCCACCATTTGCTTTTCACCAATCAGGAAGTGCTACAGGGTGTAATTGTGTTACAGGTTGTTTAGAGAATTGTTTTTTTGCCATAAAAAACGGAGGAGAATTTGCTTGTGATCAAAATGGATTTCTTCTGAGAGGCAGAAAAATTTAAAATTTAAAATAAGTAAATAAAAACAAACAGACAAATAAAATGCATGCAGAACAGAAGAGTTTGGTTTGACTTCTACTCAGTAGAAATCATCTTCTTCTACTTCTGGATTGGAATGGCCAATTATATAACAACATATAGGGCTGTAGGTAAAATTGAGAAAACCGACCAGACCGCTCGAACCGATCCGGTTCGGTCGGTTTTTACACTTCTGACAGTTCGGTTCGGTTGTATAAGTTAAAAATAAGCCCGGTTCGGTTCGGTATGCGGTTTTTGTGAAAAAACCATATTGAACTGAATCGAATCGTCAACTCGACACTTTCACTGTCTAGCTCTTGCCTCTCGCAGACCTAATTTCTCCTTCTCCTCATTCCTCCCAGTCCCCACAACTCGACACTCTCGCTCTCTGGCTCTCGCCTCTCGACTTCACATACCTAATTTCCCCTTCTACTCAATCCTCACAACTCGACAGCTCGAGTCAAGAGACTAGAGAGGCAACGAAGGGGAGATCTGGTTGCTCGATGACGAAGGCAAGATCTGTTTGCTCGACTGCTGATGACGAATGTGAAATCTGGTATACACCATCTCTCTCTCTATCGTCCATATTTTTTGAACTTCCTAGTTCAAATTATGTTTTTTAAATCTGCACTATTATTTTCTGAACTTCTTAGTTCAAATTATGTTTTTTAGATCTGCATTATTAGTTGTTTTTTAGATCTGCACTATTAGATTATTATAAGGTAACATGCAATGGATATGAGAATGATTTAGCTTACCCCAATTTCAGGAACATAAAGAAAGTTTGAACAGTGACCCAACGAAGACAGAGCATGCTAACTGATAGTGTTTTCAGTGAATAAGAAGATTGAAACAACACTCACAAGCAAATGATTACCCAAAAATAAGTTTTTAATAGATAAAACAGAAACCAAACACAATAGATGCTAAAATATGCGTTCAACTGAAACAACCCACCATTGCTACACATCCCATTGATTATGATCTTCTTAAACTTGGAAAAAGTAAGTTTGCTTGTTTTGTCTGAACTTATTATCTTATTGGATGTCTGCTTGTTTTGTCTAAACTTATTGGGATGTCTGCTTATTATGTCTGAACTTATTGGGATGTCTGCTTGTGTGACTATATAATTTAGAAATTGAGTTTGATTTGAGTTAATGAGTCTCAGTTAATGATTTTCTAGATAAGAAAATCGAAGACGGGAAAATCGGTCTTTGGTTCAAAGTCTCTTGAATTGCCACCGAGAAATTAAGCTTGTGTGACTATATAGTTTAGAAATTAAGTTTGATTTGGGTTTAGTTTTTATTGTGTTAAATTTTAGTTATGCTATTAATCTTAATGTATATTTTTTGTTTGTTCTTTAGAGTTGGTGACTAAAGATGAGTCCATACCGTAATAGTGGAGTACGATGCCGAGTAGTACGACATCATGTGATGAGTGAAACTGATTGTGATCATAACATTTAGTCATAAGTATCTCACTTAATCATTTTTATGTTTATCATGGATCAATCTAAACCTGAATCTGAGTTATGATTTATGAACATGTGATGCAATCTGAACCTAAATGTGGCTTAGATACGAGAGATATGTTTATGTCCAGCACTTTTCACCATGCATTGAGTATTGGAGAGATAATTGGAAGGAAAATGTATTAATTGTCAAATATGTTTTGGAAGGAAAATATTTATTACTATTGATTTTAAACTGTCATAATACTAAGAACATCCTTGCCATTTGTGCTAGACATGGGAGTTTTAATTTTGATCCTACTATCTTATGTTACCCTATCCCGGACCATTCTCTCTTTGTGGAGTGGAATTTGATTCGTCCTAGTTAGGAGTGGAATTTGATTTGTCCTAGTTAAATAAAGGTAAAATTTAATAAACAACCAAACTTTTTTAATTCAAAAGTTCCCCAAAATCAATAAGAAGCTTATTGTAGTGAATGTGAATGATCATTCAATATCAACGGTGATGGAAGCACTGAATATAACAAAAACATGATTATGTCTTTTATATTTGAGAAAGTCTATTGCACAACTGAGTATACAATATAACATAAAACAATTGTCTTTACTTTGCTTCTGACACTGAAATTTAAGGTTAATTATTAAAGAAATATTCAAGTTTTTCATTTTACATAGAGTATGTTGCTATGCTAGTGAGATGACTTATTTGTTGGTTTACATATTTATATAGGCAAAGTGGTCAATTCAAACAAGATTGAGAAAAGCAAATGCTATTGTAATATTGTCACTGTATTAGAAACTCTTTCAGTTTCAGCAGAGTCTGAACTTCAAATTTTTTAAGTGGTAATTATGTATTTTTCTGCTTTTATAAGTCTAAGTTCTATAATACCATCTTGAATTATTAAGTCCGAGATCTTGAATTTAGAAATAGTGTTTTATGTGGTTTAAAGACATAATCATGTTTTTTATATATTTTTTGGGTAGAAAATGGTTTAGTATTTTTTTTCTATTTTTTATGGCAGGATAAAATCGTAAAACTGAACCAAATCGAACCAGGTTTGGACAGTTTTCAGTCTGGTTCCGTTTACGTTGCACCGATGGTTCGGTTCGGTCCTTATATTTAAAAAATAATATTTATGATTCAATTCCAAAAATACTCCAAAACTGAATCAAATCTACGTCCCATATGTGATTTATCATTTGTGCCTGACATTTTAAAAGATAATTCAGTTGAGTCCTCATTGTCTAATCAACACTAGTAGCTGTAAAGCAAATTAGGTCCGCAATCACATAATGGGTTACCAACTGGTTACCCTGTTTTCACATTCTTATCAGCATATACTCATCACTGTTCATATAAACAAGTCAAAATATTTGTACTGCCCGGTAACATAGAATTTCCAAACCATATATATAAATTATATAACACAAATTATTAGTGTCATCGTGGGTTTTGTTTTTGTCTGCTTCCAATAGCACAACAACAAGTACAAAAACCCCAATTAACTCTGCCGGAAAATTAATTTCAGGGTGGGGTGAGGACTGAGGACTGACTGCGGAGACATTCGAAAAACCCAAATTGGTCCACTCCATCCATTCAAATAATTCAAAAGAAAACAACTTTAATTATTGACGCATAATAAGAAAATCAATCAAGAAAATTCATTTTACGTGGATCAGGATGTATAAATAATGGTTAAAGAGATGATACGCAGACAAGGAGGAAGTATAGCAAAACCCTCCACACAAGTGTTCATTATCCATGTAAGCACAAAGGGAAAAGGCAGAGCATGTGATACCTGATTTTGTTTGTTTCTGGAGAAAATTCGAATGACCCTAATAGAAAAGTCATAAGATTGTAGGGTGAGAGAATGATAGAGAAACAAACATTTAGAGAGAGAATGAGAGAAGGGAAAAATGGGATCACATGACTAACAGAGTAGCTTTTTTTGTTTGGTTCATTAACTAAATAAGCCCCCCATGTTTAAAACAGAGTAGAATAAGAATAAACAGAGCACTACTGCTTATTTCCTAAGCAACAAGACAAAGAAAAACCAGTAATTAGTGGAACAACAACTAAGAAAGAGAATTTCTAAGAACCATCCACTCAAAGTCTATTCCACTTCATAACTTCCAGTTAATCTCCATATTTCTCTCTCTCTCTCTTCTTTTTTTTTGGTTGGGTATTTTGGCCGATATTACCCCTGATACCGGACAAAGGGGAGGGGCGTCGGTAGTTTTGTTGGGTTCTAGCTGTGGTTCAAATTTGAAGAGAGAAAAAGAAAAGCCTTTTGTGTTGTACGGGGTGGTAGGGTTGGTGGGGGCGTAGGATAAGCAGAGCAACTACTGTTAAATGTCACCATAATAATCCCCATATCTACTGCTAATGGTTGAAGAACGCTGTTTGCTAGCTTTATTCAAAAAGCCTGCTTCTTTTGTGATTTTGATTCAGACTGAATAATGGGTGGTCAAGATATTAGCAGCAGAAGCAAGTGGGTAATAGAATTTGTGTTTTTCTTAGCTTTTGTAGAGATGACAGTGGCAGGCAGAAGCAGCAGCTTCAGTAGACAAAAGCTTGAAGTTATGAGCCATTTGAAGAGCTTGAACAAGCCTGCTGTGAAGTCCATTAAGGTCACTGTTTATTTTCTCTCTCCTCTGATAATTTTCAAGTTGGATTACTCTATCTTTAATCGAGTATAGTAAATTCTGATGTTTTATGGCTTTAAAAAACAGAGCCCAGATGGGGATATTATCGATTGTGTCCATGTTGCTCATCAGCCATCTTTTGATCATCCTCTCCTTAAAAACCATACTATTCAGGCCAGTTACTCTTTGTTCTTCACTCTTCTTTTTGTTTTTGTTTCTTTTTAGAAAAATCATTTGAGTTTGTTTTATTTTGCAGATGAGGCCTAATTTTCACCCAGAAGGACTGATTTTTGAAGAGAGTAAGGTTTCTTCAAAAAAATCAAAACCCATAACTCAGTTGTGGCACATGAATGGAAGATGCCCAAAAGGTACAATTCCCGTGAGAAGAACAAAAAAGAATGATGTATTAAGAGCAAGCTCTGTCAGAAGCTATGGAAAGAAGAAGCGCCAATCCATCCCTCAACCAACTTCTGCTGACATTGACCTCATCAACCAAAGTGGCCATCAGGTACTCTCTCTTAAAAATTATAATCTCTCTTATTTAAATTTGAAAAGGAAAAATAGACTTTCTGAAAAGTGAAAAATAACCAAAAGGACTTCATGGGGTTCAGTTTTCTAAAAATTTAGTTGTTATTTATGGTGGTGGAGTTATCAGCATGCAATAGTGTATGTAGAAGGAGATAAGTACTATGGAGCAAAGGCAACCATAAATGTATGGTCACCTACAATTCAACAATCCAATGAATTCAGTTTGTCTCAAATCTGGGTCTTGGGAGGTAATTTTGGTGAAGATCTCAACAGCATTGAAGCTGGTTGGCAGGTTAGCCCTTTCCTATTCTTTATCTTATTTTGAATTCTGATCTTTTTGTGAACAATTCTTTGTTTTCCTCTTTTAAACAGGTTAGTCCTGATCTTTATGGAGACAACAATACCAGACTCTTTACTTACTGGACTGTAAGTTTTCATAAATTTCTGGTTTTTTTGTCCATTTTATTTCTGGCTCTGTCGGCTGTACTGTCCCTCTGATTGCTTTGTTCATTGGTTTGTTGACAGAGTGATGCATATCAAGCCACTGGTTGCTATAACCTTCTTTGTTCAGGGTTTGTGCAAATCAACAATGACATAGCTATGGGAGCAAGCATCTCTCCTATTTCTTCCTTTAGTGGCTCTCAATATGATATCAGCATACTCATCTGGAAGGTAACACCGATTGAAATTATTTGAAGCGTTCAATTGGACATTCTATACAAACCCATATCTATAATTGTTCCAAATCAACTCCAGTATTATAGCATGACCCGCAACTACATTAAGATCCTAAAAGGATATATATGATATCGGCGATATGTTAGAGACGGATTAAGATTCTCTGCCGGGGAGGTTGGACCGTCAGATTGATATTTGATGGTCCATATCAGACCAGATAAAAAACCAAGAAAAGAGTGGAATTCCAACTTGAACCACATCCTGGTCGTCCATTACAAATTGTGCCGCCAGGATGCTATAAACAGCACCTCTGCTTTTCGTCACAACATAAGATGATCCAGATCCATTAAAGATCATTGCATCAATCCTTTAGAATTGATTAATAGTTTGTTATGTTACCCTACCAACTCTATAAAATATCAAGTAGGCAGAGAATCTCTGATGTCTCAGCAGTAATGCCTCATGCCTGTATGGCTTTTTTTCCCAGTAACTGTGTGATTTTGATTATATTTGGGTTATGAAAAAATCACTAAATCTAAGAATTTCTGTGCTGATAATGCTGTAGGATCCAAAAGAAGGAAACTGGTGGATGCAATTTGGGAACAACTATGTACTAGGATATTGGCCAGGCTTCCTATTCTCCTACCTTACAGACAGTGCTTCAATGGTGGAATGGGGAGGAGAAGTGGTGAACTCAGAATCAGATGGACAGCACACCTCAACAGAAATGGGGAGTGGTCATTTCCCAGAACAGGGCTTTGGTAAGGCTGGTTACTTCAGGAACATTCAAACTGTTGATGCCTCCAACAATCTCAGAGTTCCTAAAGACATTGGCACTTTCACTGAACAACCCAATTGCTATAATGTCCAAAATGGCAAGAGTAATGAATGGGGTAACTACTTCTTCTACGGCGGCCCCGGACGAAACCCTAATTGCCCATGATGCTGAATTTCAGGATCTTAGAAGAGAATGAGAAAAAGAGGGTATGAAGAACTTCTGGTTCTTAATTAGCGTTTGTTTTTCTTTTCTATTATGTGAATGTATCAGTAAGCTCTGTTAATCTGAACAAAAATCTATCCAAAAAGATGGATTTTTTAGAGTAGGATGATAGCAAAAGGTGCATTATTCTATCCCTCTGTAGTCTGTATTAATAGAATTTTTGTGGAATATTTATCAGGTGCTCGGTGTCGTATGTAGTAGAACAATAGAACTGTATATGTTTGGTTCTTGTTCTTGTACTCTTTTAGATGCAAGAATGCATAAAACGAAATTTAAAAAAATTCTTATTCTGGCTGTCAGGATGAATTTTTGAATATTCTAATGAACAATGATAAATAAAGATATGAGGTGCATGGCATATAAATTTTCTGCCATTGCAGCTAGCCTTGTTTTCTGGTAATTTAATTAGGTGTGGCTGATAAGGAACAAGATTAAGAGAGGAAGAAGACAGAACAGGATTGAATATTTTACAGAATCCTATACTGTCTGTTTCTGAGATGCTTTTAGATGCTCCATGTGGATTGCTGTCTTTGAATGATTTTCATATTGCCATAGAATTATAATATTCTGACTCCTCCATAAGATTATTAAATTTAAAACAGGGAAAAGCAGCAAAATAAGAGGCATACAATTTGATCCAGAACAAGCATTAATAACATAATATTAACTTTTATTTCACTCGAGTAATCCAACATTAAACATGATTAGATTCTCACATATATTAATAAGTTCTACAAAAACAACTTTTATTCCCGGTACGCGAAGTAGATAATCATATATCGAAATCCAGCACGACGACGAGCAGCCACTTTAGCATCAATTAATCCTGCAAAAATTCAGTAGAACCAAAAGTTTAATCGATCTAATTCAAATATGAAATTGAATTTTTTTGAAAGAGTTGGATTATGTACTTGGAACAGTCCACATTGGGTGAAATATTGACTGGTGATTTGACTCTACAGTTTCCAGGAAGAGCCTGGGCCAGTTGAGAATTAAAGCTTATTTTCCCAGCAGCTGATTTAATGCAAGCACAAGCGGTCTTCCGATCAGCCAACGTTGTAGCAGCCGATGCAAGAGCTGAGACTCCGGCACAACAGGAGGCAGGAGGCTTCCCTGAGCCACTCTGCAAGTAACTCACACAAGGCTTCAAGTCCTTAATGACATCACTACAAGTAACTGCAGACACCGAGGCTGGTGCGAGAAAGATGAGAAGCATCAGAAAAGAAGCCATGGTTAGAGCTGTCAAGCTAGAAGATTTCATGGTTATAGAGTAATAGGAAACAATGAGCTTGGATACTCTGTGTTGTCCGCTTCTTCTGACTTTATAGCAAATTGGAAGGAAGCTCAAAACTGCAAGAAAAGTTGAAAAAATAATTTCTTTTTGTTTGATCAAGAGGGCAAGATCATTGGAGTAACTGTGATTTCTTTGCTACATTTTAGGTGTATAGAATTTTCTGTTAGGTGGGTTTACTGACACAGGGGATTTGCAGACTAGAACAAGTTATTGCAGCTGTGCTATGCTTATTTTTACACTCAAATAAACCAAAAAATTATGAAATTTTCGGTATAGTTTATATGTTCTGCTTCCTTATACTACCGAGGAAGCAAAACAGGACTATTTCAGGATTGCCAACAGTGAGATTTCACTCACTATGATGTAAAAATGTTTATGAGATGAAATTTTAGTTTAGTTCTGATGAGATTTGGTGCATTAACGTGCATGAAAAATCTAGTGTCAAACAAAAAGTTTGGTGCAGGCCCCATGATTTGACATATCAACCAAATAAGTTAATTAGTGAAGTAAAGAAAGTTGTATTAGTGATGTGTTGTCTTACTTGTTGCCTGGTTGTCCACCATTATTTTTGTTCATTTAAATAGTTTTCCCACAAAGTGAAAACTAATAAAGTCAATGACACAAGAAATGAAGGGAATAGATTAGATTAACAGAGTGAGTTGATTTTAGTCAATAACATGAAATAGTTAAGTTCTTCATGAGTTAACAATTGAAGTATGAACTGCAGAAAATAGACCAGAGAAAGTGCATAAGAGAATCCTACTTAACCTACACATTCTCATGAGGACCAAAAAGGAAATACACAACAAAATATTAACATATAGACTCCGCGGAATGATCCATACTCCACAAAGTAAGCAAGCCAATTAGTTCCATGCTAATTAGTTGTCTTAATATTCTTGAATTTGAAGCAAAAAAAAAAACTTTGCTTGAAATTTCAGGAATGGCAACGACAATGCGATAACGATGAACTTCCCACAATTCATGTATCAAAGTGTGAAAACTTTCATGTTTATAGAAAATGAGATGTTGTTTCAGTTTTTTCCTACGTGAACCCGAAAATCTGACCAAAACAGAGCATGGGCAAGGAAGTTCAAAGTTTAATTAGTTGCACCATCTTGTAGAAAGAAATGTACGTGTTTCTTATTTATCAGTTACAACAGCAATAATCGGTGATAAACGAGCATTTGGAAGGAATAGGTAAATGCACAGCACAGGAGCTACCTGATAAGGCTAATATAGTGAAGGAAAAACAAAATAGAAAGAAAAAAAAAACATATGCTGTATCGATTAGGTTCATAATCAATCTGATTAAGCTTAAGCAGCCCATTCAAAATTTGGGCCATTGATATTTTAATCAAATTTTGAGTCCAACTAATATAATTTCAAAGATAAATGGATTAGAAATAAGCATCCAAATTTAAAAACCAGCAGGGTAAAAGAACACTCAGTTACCAATCAATTTCATTTCATGTATTCCAACGATATAAAAAATAATTCAGCTTGTCCCTTGAACTTTCTTTTTGTTTTAAACACATGAAGCATGTACCTACGCAAACGGATGAACTGTGTTGCACATGCCTGGGTTCCTAACACACCAAAGAGGTTGAATTGGTTCAGCCTCGATGCCTCTATTCACCATTCTGCTCCTCCATTCATTCAATCTATCTGTTGCTTCTGCATACCTCTTCATACCCATCTCGTCTCGGTTCCCTGACCACAGTGCCTCTGCCATAGCTGAACTTCTTGGCCATAATCGTGCATCCAAAACCGTCGCGTCCGCTTGCTCGGACCACAATGCCACTTCTCCACCCAATACCAATTCAGCCTCCTCTTCACTCAACCCGAACGTTATGTCGTAGTTATATATCGTCTGCCACGTTTTGAAAGGGCCGCACCAAGATCCCCCTTTTCCACTACCACTTGGTTGATCATATATGCTGTTGTTACCAACAAAGTCACCGTGCCCGCAATCCAAATAATAGAAATCTGCGGATGACACGATAGCGCGGTATCCAGAAGATACGATTCGTTTAGTGTTATTGTATCCGTTGTTCCAAGTTTGTAAGATGGTATGCTCTTGGGGAAGAAATGAAGACTTCACATTTACATTATCATCAAGTAAAACATCCTCCCAATATACAACGGTACGATTAAGAGAGACGATATAAGGGAAGGTGGTGTTAACAAAGATCTCAAGGAGTTGACTAAGCGTTCCATTATTTGATAGAAAGGACTGGATGGCGGGATCTGTTTTCCAACAACCCGGAATGATCTCATCTGCACCAGCATGGTAAAACGGCTCGGGGAAAAGGGTGGTGACATCGCGTATTACGTTTTTTAGGACATTGTAGGTATTGGGGTTTAAGGGGTTAAGATGGCCGGTTCCAGGTTCAGATGCAAGCCGGTCTGGCCAATCGCTTTCGGCAGGCCACCAGAACATGTTTGCACACGTCACTATATCAGGATATGCTAGAGCCCATGATCCAGTATGACCTGCAATTACATAATAATTTCGTAGTTACCATATAACTGCCAAAAATTATCACAAACTAGTTCATTGCAATCTTTCCGTAAGAAATAATGAATTAGTCTCTGTTATTGTCAAGTATCATTGCAATGTAAAGAAATTCAGTACACAAAATATCTCTTCCATTTCCTAACATAAGACTGCAAGAAATCCAATTCCCTTCAAAGAAAATTTGCCAAGGACAAATCACAGCATTCTATTCGATTAAGAAACATGATTCTTAAAATTAATGTTCCAATGAGTCGTTGACCCCCAAAAATCAATATCCTTTTTAAAAAATGGTAAGCCTAAGCAACCTACACGTTACTATCAACAAAATTTTTATGCAGGTAGAGTTTTGCTTCTAGTCTACGGTCTAAATGACATGTTACCAGTTCACACGCATTTTTCAAAGAAAACTACCAGCCTTATGAGGCAACGATGTTCAAGTACATCATAACATAATCAAATGCAAATTTAATAATATCAACCCAAGAATTCGGATTATATGATGATTGAAAGCTAACCAGGTGAGTCAATCTCTGGCAAAACTCTAACACCGTGCTCTAAACCAAACTCCACAATTCTTGTCACATCAGCAGGAGAGTACAACATATCAGACCCATAAGACCCTTTAGCAGCAAGCTCGGGCTCAGAAGGCACCACGAGTGGGAAAGAATGCGAGTCAGTGATATGCCAATGGAACACATTCAGCTTATTCATACTCATTGCCTCGATAGTCCTCAAAATGTCAACCACAGGATAGTAATTCCTCGACGTGTCAAGCATAACCCCTCTGTGCCCAAACAGGGGTGAGTCCCAAACGAGCAGTCCCACCGCCACGACTGATGGGTTGCCCCAAACCAGCTGGGAGAACGTCTCCAGGCCCCTCATGGCGCCCCAAACAGTCTCCGCCACCAAACTGGCCGACCCATTATTGAGAATGCTGAGGGTGTACGATTCATTGACGCCGTTGTGGAGCGGAGAATTAAGGTCAGCGACGGTGAGAGCGAGTGTTTGCAATGGAGGGTCAGAGGTAGAGGAATTTAAAAAGGGGGTGACCAGTGGGCGGTGGTGTTCACTGAGGATAAGGCGGAGGTAGCGGTTTACGGCCGAGGAGAGGTATTTATGGCTGGGAGAAGTGATAGTGAACGCAGGGGAAAGAAGGGTGGCCTGAGGTCGGGTCCAAGAGAAAAGTCTTGGTTTAGGCCATACTTTGATACCCGATTGCTCAGATGAGATTGGAGAAGAGACGCAGAAGAGGAAACAAAGACAGATAATTTGTATTGAATTGCTGTAATGAAGACCCATCATGGAAGAATTGCAAATGGCAAGTGGGTTGAAGAGCTATAAGAAAAAGAACAATGAAATATATACTTACAACTTCGTATAATTTAGCAAAAAAAGATTGCTTTTTTGAGAATTTTGATGGCGCAGGCTCTCAATTTTCAGTTCTTTTTCTCTTGTTTTGTTTGATAACTATTGGAACTTTGCATTTAACCCTATACTAAGTGGCTTTATTATGATCATCTCTAAAATATTAGTCTTAAACTTGGTTGTACTTTTGAGAAGCCTGTTATAGTCATAATTAAGCTTTATCTTCAATTCTTCTTTCTTCTTTCTTGTGGGAAAAAAACTTCAACGTACATATACTTGTCCACTTACCATTTCGTTGAAGGCAATGTGTCGACTTTTACTTGAGACCTTTTGGACCAATGTTTTGAGAATTTTGATGGCGCAGGCTCTTAATTTTCAGTTCTTTTTCTCTTGTTTTGTTTGATAACTATTGGAACTTTGCATTTAACCCTATACTAAGTGGCTTTATTATGATCATCTCTAAAATATTAGTCTTAAACTTGGTTGTACTTTTGAGAAGCCTGTTATAGTCATAATTAAGCTTTATCTTCAATTCTTCTTTCTTCTTTCTTGTGGAAAAAAAACTTCAACGTACATATACTTGTCCACTTACCATTTCGTTGAAGGCAATGTGTCGACTTTTACTTGAGACCTTTTGGACCAATGTTTTGTTTTTCTTAATATACTATTTTTTTGCTTTCGATAGGGAGAGAAGCTTTGAGAGTCCTTCAAGATCTACAGGTAAAGATCAAATACTAATCCTTGAAATTAAAGCAGTGCCTCCTTTCGCGTCAACAAATTAAATTAAGACTCATGTGTTTAGAATTTGAAGTCATTGAAGTGTAGATTAAGTAAAAATCTTAACTCTGTAAAAAGTAATGTATTAAATGATTTGGTGAATTAATATATATGATTGCATCTCTATATTTACATTAACTAGTCCGCCATCACACGCACCGCACCCGTGATGATAACTTTAAAAATTATCTAAAAATAAAAGGATTAAAACTTCTCTAAAATCAACTTCCCCTCAATTAATTTTATTTTCTAATTGATCCTTCAACTTTCTCCATCTATCAATATACCCCACCGTTAAATTAATATTAAATGATCACATGCACGACACATGACTATTTTTTCTCTAATTTTACTCATATCTTCAACCATATAAGCTACCAATCTCTCATATTTTTCATCCAAAAATCAGCCACAAATTACACTTTCCTCTTCGCTAATCTATCAAAATTTTAACAAATTCTCCTCTAGTTTCAGCAACGGTTCGGGTTTTGAAAAAATAACAACGATTCGGGCTTAGAAAAAAACACAACATTTTTTATGCTGGAGAAAAATAAATATGATTGATAAAAAATAGCAACGATTCGAATTTAGAAAAAATAACAACATTTATTCATACTAAAGAAAATAAATATGATTGATAAAAAATAGTAACAGTTTGAATTTATAAAAAATAACAACGGTTTGAGTTTAGAAAAAATAGTAACAATTCAGCTTTAGAAAAAATAGCAATGGTTCAGGTTTAGAAAAAATAACTGCGGTTCGGGTTTAGAAAAAATAGTAACATTTATTCATGCTGGAGAAAAAAATATGATCGATAAAAAATAGCAATGGTTTGGGTTTAGAAAAAAATGGCAATGGTTCGGGTTCAGATAAAATAGTAACGGTTTGGGTATAGAAAAAATAGCAACATTTATTCATGAAGAAGAAAAATAAATATGATTGATAAAATTAAAGCTGGACCTGCATGAGACTAAACCCGAACCGTTGCTGAAATTATAGGAGAATTTGTCAAAATTTTGATAAATTAGTGAAGAGAGAGATGCAATTTGCGGCTCATTTTTTTATGAAAAACATGAGAGATGAGTAACTTATAATGTTGAAGAAATGGGTAAAACTGGAGAAAAAATAGGCATGTGACGTGCATGTGACTATTTAACAATCATTTAATGGTCATGAGGGTAAATTGATGGATGGAGAGAGTTGGAGGACCAATTAGAAAAGAAAATTAGTTTAGGAGGATAAGTTGATTTGAGACAACATACAACGGGTCCTATGATATTAACCAAAAACAAAATAATGATGTTAAGAATTGTTTTCCTCATATTTATAGTTATTGAGGAATGTGTTGGCTCGATGATAAAATCTGAAATAAATATAGGTCATACATAAGAGTAAAGAATGTAAAATACCAATGAATGTACATTGTAGGGGTGTGTAAGTATCCTGAAAAAAACTGTCTCGTCCTGAAAAATCATCCCGAACCAAGTGGGACTGGACGATTTTTTTATTTAGTCAGGACGGTATCTGTCCCGTGCTGGACGGTACGGGACACCAGACAAAAACTGTCCCGACCTTGTCTCGTCCCGTCCCCACACACGCACATTT
Source organism: Datisca glomerata (assembly GCA_003255025.1). Lineage (NCBI taxonomy): Eukaryota > Viridiplantae > Streptophyta > Magnoliopsida > Cucurbitales > Datiscaceae > Datisca > Datisca glomerata. The sequence continues at coordinate 103,216 of QANY01013011.1, read as the reverse complement.
TAATTTTAACTTTGGTTTTTAACATGTATAACTTAATCTAGTTTTTAAATTATTATTTATAATTTTTAATAATAACCTTAACTTAAAGCCCAAAAACGCTCAAATGGATAGAGATATGCTGATCTTATTGGTGCATTATGAGTTCATATTTATTTTTTGGGCCAGGCTTATTTTGATAAGCTAATATCTATTCGACTTGAAGATAAAAATGAAATATTTTACATTCCATAATAATTTTTATTTATAATTACTCTGAACGTTAAATAAAAAATGATATGAAATGTAATTAAATTTTGATTTTTTACAGATTCTTATATGGAAAAAGGAATGGTATATAGACTGCTTTAATATGGACAATAAATTAAACATTTTTCTTGTACTATTACTTGTTGAATTTATTTATATTTCCAGATTGTATGCTTTGCAATTTGTAGTATAATGATTCCTTTTCATTCCATAATTAATACTTTGTTATATTTTTCTTTGAAACACACATGGATAGAGATATACTCTTATTGAAGTATTTTTTATAATTCATGTTTATTTTTTCAAGGCTTGTTTTGGGCTAATAATTTCATTTCCATATTTAAATATTTTTTTTATAATTACTATGAATGTTAAATTGAATATTCTACCATATTCGGATATATTTATTTTTACTTTCTTATAGAGTTTATTTTGGGCAATCTATTATTTTCAAAATCAAAATGACTTGATTATTTTAAATATGATATGAAGTTTTCTTTATAATTACTGTGGATCCTTAATTAAAAGTGATATGAAATGTAACAAGAATTTAATATTATTTGGAATGGTTTACACCATTATAATTTTGGTTTATAATTAGTGTTCATACTTTAAACTAAATTGTTATTTAAAAAAAATTCAAATCTGAACAAAAAAAACCATGCATATGACTGGGTTACGAGGGTTTATAGGTGTTTAAGAGAATATTAAAGTTGTAATAGTATTGTATATATCATTAAATGGAGGGATTTAAGGGTGATTTAGGAATAATGATTAAATTGTAGGATAGTTTAGTCCATAAAATATTTTTCAAGTTTCTACGCTTTTAGAAGTAGTAGATAGATAGAGATGATATTGTGGGTTTTCCGTTCTCCCCCGAATCTTATCTTCAAGAAGAAAAGAAATATTGCGCTGTTTGTAACAAAATGCAAAATTATATTTCCCGTTTGTGTGCTCCACGAATTTAGAAGTTCTAGGTGTGCACTGGATGGGATGTAACGGTTTTTGAGTCTTGTTTCATCTTGTTTGAGGAAAAATCTCAAGTGGGACGGGATAGGATGGGGGTCGGGACGGGACGGGCGGGTATTTTGGATTAAAAATTTAAAAGTTAAAAATTTAAATTCGTTTAAAATTCAAAAGATTAAAAAGTTAAAAACTAAAAAATTAAGAGTTAAAAATAAAAAATTAAGAGTCAAATTAAAAAAATTAAGAGTTAAATTTTTTAAAAAATAAAAATGTTGGGCTATTTATGAAAAATTGGGACGGGACGGGAAAAGTCGGGACATAATTTTTTGTCCCGTGTCCCGTCTCATCCCGTCAAGATTAAAAAACCCGTCTCGTCCCGCTTGTCGGGATGAATTTCTCGAGACAGTTGCGCACTCCTAAAAGTTTCACTATTCTTTTCATTTTCTGAAAGTTACCGGAATATCAGAACATGAATAATGTTCTTATTAGTAGATTTTAACAATTGATTTTGTGTTTACTTAATCTAAATTTATTTGTACGCAAAAAAAATTAGTTTAGTTTTTATGTTAAAATAGAGGAGTGCTAGCAACACTTGCTAGTTCACTCTCTTTATCACTCTCTATCTTTACTTGATGACATGTATCATTTTATTTGTTTCTAAAATCTTGAAAAGGTTTATTTAATCAAGATAAATTTTTTATTGTACAAAGAAATTACAATATTTTCAGTTTAATTTTAATTTCAAATATCACTTGATGTAACTTTATTTATTATTTTTTCGTTGCAATGGTTTTTACACATTAAAATAATAATATTATTTTTCGTATTTTATGAATGATAGTGTATTAATGCATATGTACAATATAAAATGAGTGTCAAATATTTTAACAAATTTTTGGGATGTTTATTTTTAGAGAAACTTTAATAAATATTTCCTCTTTGCTATTACAATCATTAGTTTGAAAATGAGAAAAACTTGAAAATTTAGTGAACAATTTTGGCTCGCTCATATTTTAATATGTATTAATATACAACTAAAGGTGTAAGGAAAACCGACCAAATAGTAAAAACCAGACCAGACCGAACCGCATCAGTTCGGGCGATTTTGTCACTTCTAACGGTTCGGTTCGGTTCTAGAAGTAGAAAAATATGACATTTCAATTCAATGTTTGGTTTTTGTGAAAAATAGCACCAAACCGAACTTATAGCCCATTTGCCCTAATTTTCCTCCATTCACTTCATGCAGCCTCAACCTCCCTCCCTCCCCCATCATCGCAAAATCAGGGACACATACCTACCCCTTACATTTCTTCTCTGAATCTACATCAATCCTTCATTTTCGTGGCCTGGAGGTTCCCTGTCCCTCTCTGTCTCACAACCTCTTGTTGTCGATCAGTATTGCAGACCCAGTGGCTGAGCACCGAACAACGTCGTCAGTACTGCATCGTCGTTGCAGATCCAACACTGACCATTCACTCAGATCTAGAGGATGTGCCACTGAACAACCTCATCGTTGTCGCTTCATTTCCATAGTTTTCTAAATCTCGGATCTCAGATCCGTGCAGGGGTTAAAATTTATCGATAATCCTCATCTCTTTCTGTCTCTCTGTCTCTGTCTCTCTCTCTCTAAGTGTTCTAAGCGGCGCATGGGGAACGATAGTATGAAAAAGTTCCAAGTTATGCCAAAAAATTCTATGTGTTGCAAAGCTATGTATGAAGGCGAGGCAAAGAGTTTAGACAGAAGAGAAAAGAAATTGTTCATTCATTGATTAAAAAAATAATACATAGTTGAAAAAGAAAAAAGATCAATCAAATTGGATATGATCTGCACAAAAGTTGTGGGGCTTGCGAACCACCTCTGCAACAACTTTCTTATTGATATGATCCATTGGAAGCTCTAAAGAAGGAGCAAGGTTGTTCTCAGTATTCTAATCAGTGAGGGGAGGAACCGCTTCAGTTAATTTATATTGCGGAGGCGTTCGAGAGACACCATCGAGGATACCCAATGGTGTAAGCGTCATTCTCCAGTAGAAAAAATTAGGCAGTGTATTGCTCATAAGCTTCCTCCTCTTTCATCCACAGGGCTTCGACAATAGATGTGTTGGGGGTTAAGTCCTCAAAGTATGTGTATTGACATGTTGATATGAAATTTAAAGAGAATTATATTTTTCTTATAATTGTTCTTTTAAATTAATATTGAATAATTTATATAAATTTGAAACTTTCATATTCATTAACGAGACTATAATCTTGTATTAGTACGAGAGAATTAAGATCATAAATAATGAAAAAAAATTGTCAGCAACATATTAAAGTATGAAATCTTTAATGAATGTTTGCTAGTACTGCTCACTAAGTATTATGAATGCGTATGATCTAGATCTGGATCATTGATGTGGATTGACATCTTAGTGAATGTACTTTATATAATAAAATTATATATGACATGACTGATGTGAATTAATTAACGTGTCGTTTATCATAAAAATTTAATACACATCAATTCAATGATCATATGCAGATCAATCTGAATCCTGAGTAGTCATGAAATCATATGCACGTCTAGTGGATATTTTGATTTACTCGTTAAGGTATGTTTGTTAATCAGACTAGTGACTTTTACTTTGAAGATTCAACGATATGGATGGTTGGAGACATGGTCTTACAAGATTTAGAATCTAAGCTTTCCTAACAGATCGTATGTTGGTTCACTTAAATGTTAATTCTGAAACTGAATGGTTATTGAGCTCAAATTTATAATAAGATTATAAATTAGTCATTCACTAGTGGATTAATGGTACTTAAGGATCAATAGATAATTAGAAGGGTAAAACGGTTATTTTCACTAGTTCTGATTTATGAACCAATAATTGGAGGACAAAACTACATGAATCATTATGTCAGGGGACTGCATGAAAATGCTATGTAAATACATTTTATAATCTCTAAGTGTGCAATTCCATATTTATAGTTGAGTAATAATAGAATTAATAAATAAAATGATTTAATTAAAGAGTTTAATTAATAATCTAGTTTATTGGAGCTTAGGATTATAGGTCAATGGTCTTCAAGTCACATCTATACTACGTTGTCTAGGGTGTGAGTATTTCAAGACATGAGAAAATGACTGACTAGCAAAAAGAATTTTTATTCTGAGGTAAGTACATAATTGTGAGATAATTATGTGTGATTAATTAATTAATTAAATTATTTATATATATAAATATAATTTTCAGAAATTATATATATATATATAATTATTAATTTTTTTATTTATCGATAAGTGAGACAGAATATCTAATTTGTAAAATTAGATAATTAAATTATTATTAGATAATAATTTAAATCAACTAAATCTGTTATTTGTGAAATAATAAATAAATTAGTTGATAGGGATAATCAGATATGTTAATTTTGAATTAACCAATATCTAGATAAATATCTGATTAAAATAATTATTTAATTCACATTAATTACCACGTGTCAATCGCTGATAGTGTATCAGAAATTGACATGAACTAATGTGGTTCCACATGGCACTCCAACAGTAAGTGTGCAACGCTGTAGTGCCATGTGGCACTGAAATTGCGCACAATTGCAGTGAAACTCACTAGAATTGATAATTTTATAAGTAAATATTATTTCAGTTTATCCCTAAAAAATATAATACGCCATTATCTAGAATATATATAAATATTATTCTAATGGCCCAAGTTGTTGAAAGAAGAGGAGAGAATCAGTTGATCATGTCATCAATTCGTTAATCAAGAGTTGAATTGAGAACGTGATTGGTGTTAGAGAGATTTTCTTGTGTGATTAAACGTTAATCAAATCTCGAAAAGAATAACCATCACATTTTTTTAGAGAATCATCTCACTAAAATTTTTCTCAGTAAATCTCTAGATCTTATGTGTTGAGAATAACTAGAGAAAGAAAATATATCTTGTAATATTCTACGTGCCCACACACGTCCTAATACGTTGAGGATTGACTTGAAAGATCTTGGTATGGATCTTAGAGTCTACTGATCGTTGGAACGATTTCGTGGGAACGAAGGATCAATCGGTTTTCGCAAGGACACTTGATATAGACTACAAGAGGTATACTATTCCTAGCTTGTATGTTGTAGATTTAACTTATAAATATACAATGGATTCTGACTGATTGAAAAAGTATTTTCAATAAAAGTTTTTGTTTGATTATTGCGGTGTTGCGCAAGTTTTATTTTATTAAAAAATTTGATTTTTTATTAAAAGTTTAATTTTTTTAAAAAGATCACGCGACTCCACGCTTCCGGCTCGCTTGCGCTGCGACGACCAGCAAGATGCTTGTGCCGTTCAGTGAGCTCTCAAGTGACCTCATGGATACGTTGGTCAGCTTTAGCCCGCAACTCCTCAATCAAAAGTCTAGTCGCTTCTGACTCGCTCTTCAACTCGTCAATCTCAACATCCTTGGCGGCCAACTGACACTTGAGATTAAGCACTTCTTGTTGGTGCCTAATCAGATCTCCACCAACGTTGTTGATCTTGGCGGACAGAGCATTGTGGTATAAAGCGGTCTAAAAATAGGAAAAAGTCAAGTTTGAAAGAAAGCAATACACATGTATATGCAAATAAAGAAAGGAAAAATAAATTACCTGAAGCATACAATGATTAATGCCTTTCTGCAGATCTTTAACTGACTATTCAGCCAATTAATCGAGATTGACATTGGGTATGGCTCATAATCTCATGTGAAGACTTGCGGTCCAACATCAGATTTACTTTGAAAGGAATTTGCATACCAGCTCCAAGAGGAAAGAGGGTCCAAGGAAGATTATTAACAGGCTTCGAAGAGCCCAACCTGAAATTGGAAGAGGTAAATAAAGGGATAAACCCCATCAACCCAACATGATCGAGCCGAAGGGGAAGAAAAACAGTAGGAGTAAGGGAAACCTGAACAATAGAGGGAGTAACAAATGTAGCAGGATGAATTGGAGAAGTCCTGACTGTAGAAGCCGTAGGCGATGGCTCAACGGTCAGCCGTGGGTGCACACTATGTGAAGAAGATCAGTTGAGGGACAATTGAATAGGCCTCATCTCGAATGCCTCTCGGATCAAATGAGAAGTTGAAGAAGAAGAGCAAGAGGAAACATGCTGAAAAGGAACTGTAGCAGAAGGAATCCTCAAGGCTATACTCTAGAAATTTTTTAATGATTTCCTTTAGGAATCTCTCTCTCCTATGCTCTGCCAAGACTCCACGCTTCATCTCTTCTCCTGACCAGCCTTTTTATTACCAGCCTTCTGCCACATATTTTAAACCCAACAGACCTAGCCAAGCATAAATCCAACAATAATTACCATCCATTGGAAGAATTATTGGTCAGGAGAAACCAATAATTCTTGGCTTTTCAAGAAATTACCATCCATTGGAAGAATTAAAAAATTTCTAGAAGAATTAAACCAATAATTACCATCCATTGGAAGAATTAAGGGGCAATTGGAAGAATTATTGGTCGCGGGGGAGGTTGGATGGTTAAGGGTTGCAGCTGTTTAGGATCCAAAAGCCACTGCAAGTCGCGAGTGGCAACACTATAAGCTGCCCGAATCTTAACTCGGTCGTCCGGAGTTTCAAAAGGTTGAATGTTCTTCCGCTTATCCTAAACAAAAGAAGAAAGAAATTAGTTGCAACAAATGGAAAAAAGAAAAAAATGGATAGGGGCAAAATCACTCACCATATGACCTTCATTCAGTGGAGATGTGGGAGTGACTGCCACCTCTAGTCCCTAGATACTTGAATGCCTCAACATTTCACCATTTATCACCCTTTGGCAGGTCTAAGATCATGGGACCGCCAGGCAGACCACTGCGCGGAGCATCGTAATGATGACCATTATTCTCTCTCAAGGAGTATAGAAGACGAAATTCATTAAGGCATAAATCTAGGCCAAACAAACGGTTCAAAGACTCAAAGTACAATAAAATCTTATATATGTTTGGGGTGAACTAGGCAGGAGAAAGGTCATGCTACTGAAAAAACTCTTAAGGGGGGGGGGGGATATGGAAATGAAAACCTAGAGTAATATACATTATTCTAAAATTTAAAATCCAATGGTTAGGGGGAGAGTTAACAAGGTCACCGTCGGAGTCAGAGCAATTGACTCCTTCCGGGAAGCATTACGATGACGAGCAATGAAACAGGTGAATTCTTCTCTGATCCTAATTCTGGGGATGGTGGGTGAAATTCTAGCAGCCATTGAAGAAAAATCTTTATAGACGAAGAAGAGAAAGAGAAACCTTCCACATAATAGGTACACGCGAGAAAACAAAGGAAATAAATTTGCTTTAAGTAACCCTTCAAACAGACGCCAAATAGTGAACTCAAAAGGTGAAAATAAAAAGTGAAAAGATGAAAAGACAGTGAAGAGGTGAAAAAGAGAAGAAAGAGGACACATGTCACAATAATACTGAAAAAAGACTGAAGCGAAGTTGAACGAGCGAAGACACCACCCCTCACCCAAGAAATGTAATCATCATGATCAGAAAAGTGAAGCGGGGTGGGGCAGGCAATAATGACAGGAAAAGAAATGACGGTAACAAATCTTCAGAAATGACAAAAGTTTAGTATGTTTTGCATCAACGACTTACATCTGAAGATACAAAACATGGACGAATGTACAGGGTGAATTTTCTCTTGTAATTAATAAACCGTCAATGTGGCATAAGAAGGGGAGAAAACATAAGTGGATGCTGATTCAAGATCTTATCAGGAATGGATACGAAGACAAAGTCATTCAAGAAAGCAATGTGGAGAAGACAAAGTCAAGAAAGCAATGTGTGAGCCTCAGAATTAGCATCTGTTACTCCCTCGTTCAAGATCTTATCACAAACGGATATGAAATCATCATCAATTGTAATCAAATATGAAGAAAACGGTCATGGAGGGCAAGGCCTATAAAAAGCCTCCAAATGTATATGAAAACCAACTGAATCATTCGAATATATACTATCATTCTCTCAATTTTATCTTTCGACTCTCATTTTAAATCTTTATTTGAGTATTCAACGTCATAATATCGTAAGGGACGAAAAATTCCCTTATGATTAAAGATCGTATTTTAAAATCATGATAAACAATTAAAAATGATCATTTATAATTAGACTCTGTTAAATTACTTTTAATGATAATCGAGTAAACGTGCCTTTATTCACAAAAACTCTCTCTCGGTTCTATGGGAATGGCCCCAACATCAACGACAGTCACTAAACGAAAGGAGTGAATTACCAAATAAACTATTGGTTATTCTTTATTTTATATATTGGAAAAATTCATTTTGTTCTTATCTTTCATTATTTCTATATTTATTTTTAACTTAGGTATTCTTATTTATGATAAATTTATTTAATATGGTTAATTAACAAATTTACCTCATTTTATTTATCATTTCTCCACAAAAATTTATATTTTAAATCATATTCATTTTACCAAGATATCTTACTCTCATATAATTTATAAAATTTTCAATAATTTTACCCAAATTCTTTGCACAAGGTAATTTACTTTCCAATTTAACTATATGTCAATAAAAGTGAAAATCTTAAAATATTAGCATCTAACTTGACCATTTAATTTTATCAAACAACCTATTTTTTTAAACATTCAAATTTAATTTTAATCAATAACTCTTTAGATCATCTTCTATATGCCTCATCATCTCGATATTGATACCTTCTGTGAAATGATGTAAGGATTAATTCATATTTGTACCAATTTCGGTATTGAACACTGATGTCTATCTTTTCATCATATTCAAATTTTCTGAGTTTTATTCAATTACATTACATAGTAATGAGAAAATAAACAACAGGAAGTCTATTTTAGTTGAAAATCATGCCGGCTTTCTTAAGTTTCTCGTTCAATTAGGCCGTCTTTGTTTCTAGTGCAACTTTTTCAGAGCTTACATTAACACTACCACACCACATATCGATACTTTAATTTATTTTTTAGTGGAGTTTATAAATCTCAAGGAATTAGATTTAATATGATTTGAATTTATGATTTTTTAAGTGTAAGTGTAGGATTTGAATTTATTCTGATCGGGAGAATAGGAATTGACATTGTTCAGTCGATTTGTTATTATTTTTTTCTTATGAAAATAAATAGAAAATTGAAAAATAAAGATACAAAGTAAACTTTTTTTGTTTTATATTTTAGACATGTGTCATTCATTCCTTTTCTATTCAAAATATAAAAATCAGAAAAATTAGTTAATAATTAATATTAAATCAAACGTTTTAAACAAAAATGTGTTCAGAACATAAAAGAATCAAGGATTTATTGTCCAACCAAACATTGAACAGATCAAAATGGTTTTTGTCAAAGAAAACTTCATTGAAAGGAATCAAGGAGCTACTAATTACAACTGGAATGGTCTCTCTGCGATTGCATTAAGCTATTTAGGAAGACCATGACAAGCTAGTTAGTCAGAACGTAAAAGAACAACATAGAACAGAAATTGCAAGGAGAAGACCCATGTTTTATTTTTAACTAGAATGTAATTTTTTCACAAGAGAAATTACTAAGTTATTTCCGAGTTAGATCATAATCTAGCAAAACTTTTCTACTATACTATAGTATGATATTCTGACTTTAATATTAACACTTATTAAATCAAGATTTATCAAAATATGTTCGCTAGAATTTATATTAAAAAAATATATTCTAGACTCTTGATTACATTTTCACTCAAAAACTAACATTAATAAGTTGCTAAAGCTTTAATATAATAAATTATCAAAACATTTATTGTCTAACAAAATATGGACGGGGCATTTGATGAATGCATTTAAAATTGGGAAAATTAGATAACTAAGCTCGTTTAAGTTTTACTTTTGTATAATGTACCTTATTTTTTATTTTACAGATTTGACTGATTTGGAGGAGATATAATTTTGTTAGTGAAGATTCCATATGTCAGTTTACTTATATACCCTTATTATAATTGATTGTTTCTTTTAGGCTTTATCATTTTTTTATTTATTTTGTCGCAGCTCCTCTTTCTCTTCTTCACGGCTCTTTCATTTTGATGTATTTTTCGCAGATTTCAATCAAAATCGAAGATTCTGATATTTTTCGATTTGCATATTCTTCTTTGATTCGTTTGTAGCATAAATGTTAGGATAGTTTTTTGTTGCTTTTGATTTCGTTTCACGACCAAAATTGTTTGATTTGTGTTTCTCTTTTACACCATTGTTGTAAAATTATTCAAGAGTATGTATTTTTGCATGTCATATTTAATTTTAGATTTTAGGAATTTTAAGTTTCATTTATATTTTCTGCAATTTTCTGTTATAGACAGTAATAAGAGTATAAATTTTCATTTTCTGTAATTTTCATTTTCTGCAGATTTTGTATGTATGCTGTTTTCTGCAGATTTTTGTAATTAATGTCATATAGTTATAGACGATATTACTATATACATCATGAAATAACTTTATTATAATCATTTACTTATAGTATATAGATATTTACTGACAATGTATATTTAAATACTCATAGTTTCTATGACAATTATGATGGATATAGTTGATACAATGATGGATAGTAAACTTCTGATGATATATATAAATTTTATAATGAATGATATTTTTTATGGTAGGAGTATAGATTGAAATGATTTTACGGACTAATTCTGATTTTATGATGATGTGTATAATTTTCAATGAATGACATCATTTTATGATTAAATGATGAATTGAAACGATTTGAGAATTTATACTAACTTTAGAATGATTCATATAAAGCTTTATATTTTTAAAATGTGTGATATTTAGATACTTGAATCATGCTTTCAATATGCATATGGTATTATACTATGTGAATATAAAAATATACTATTGAAAGTTTTAACATTGCTAATAAACTTGACGTTGGACATTCTCATTGGCATAATAAACTTGCATCATAAGACGAACTATTGATTATTAACCATATTATATTTAAGAATAAAAAATATAATAACAACAATCAATATCTTACGATAACATACAAAATAATATGTGGTTATATCGTATAAAATATGTAGTATATAGCTTATACACAAAGTATATAATAATATATCACGTAATAAATCTTAAGTACGAGAAATTTACAGAATATAGAAAATACACTGGTCTAACTCCAGAAAACAGAGCAAAACATAGAGGTAAACTGTTCACTCGTAAAATAATAGGTACATTAAGTAAGTTTCATGAAAGAAAAACTTAAATAAACACATAAAAAACTCATAACAATAACAAATATCAGAAAAATCAGTCATGAACTTTAGATTAAGCCCATTCGCAAGCACAAAAAACTTACTGTTTGTTTTAACTTTCGCAATTCTTTGTATTTTGTGAATCTTGTATATATTGCAATGATTTTCTCTTAGCTTTTGCAGCAAATAGGTCGAATTGCGGAGTGAGAGAACTTGGGGGCTATGGTTCATTCTTTGTGTGTTTTCGCAAGTTTGTTACGTGATAGAGGAGAGATGCCTTTTGTTAGGGAGGACATTTTCATTAATTCACTATTTTTGTTAGGTTTTAATGATGAGCCACTATAAAATTTGGCCATTTATGTAATTTACTAATTTTTGAGTCATCATCTTCTTTATTTTTTTATAATGAGTCATTTTCCTAATTAAGCCTTTAAAATTAGTCGTCTAAGGTTTATATTTCGGGCCCAACTAATATAAGGTCTGCTAAGCTCACGAATTCGAATCATAGTGATATTTTTTTTATAAAAAAAGAAAATTATACATATAAAATAGCACGTTAGGAAGAGTGATAAGAAATATGTGATAGTTTCTTAAATTCAAAAATTTCGGTGAGTTATTGTGTAATATAAGAACATTATGCATGCCACATTTGAAACTTAATTAGTATAAGTTGTATGTGATAATAGTGATACATGGAGTACTAGTAATAAATAAAAAATGTTAAAAGTAAAAAGAATGGCTTTTATCTTAAATTAAAGTTCAAGGATGTAAGTAAGTCTAACATTATAAACAAAGTAAAATAAACAATTATTAGTCAAAACGATGATTATTTTTTTTAAGAAAAACAATGTTTTGAAATAGATGAAAACATTTCTAAATAAAAACCACTCAAACAAAAAACATGGTTTGCATTTTTAAGGTGTGACACAAATAATATGTTAAATATCAAATTAATACATATGAAAATAAAAAATATTAAAGAATACTAAACTTTCAAACAACTCTCTACGAACACCACATATTAGTCCATAAAAATGAGATGATAGAGCATTGTATATATATTTCTTATCTCTCACACAAACGTTGACGATTAATTACAAGATTGTTAAACTTCTTTTTGAAAACCAAAATGTGAAATTCATGATATGGGGAGTAGGTTTTCTCAACGGAACATGTCTTTGTATTTTTTTTAATTTTGGTTGCAGCTCCTAATTAAAGTAAAGCCGGCCTCTCTAATTAATAAATTTTGGTGACTTTTCTTGGCCTTTTCTCCATTTTCGTTTTTGTATTTTCTGACTAAACTTCATTCCGTCCTTATCAGCCTAGCTAACTTCAATTCATACTTCTAAAATATTAATTCAAAATTCAGGTTAACTATACTTAACATCCTCATACGATTGTTTACTTCAACATATTAGATTTAAGTACTTTATCATTTGTTAATTTACATCAAATAAGACATTAATTACTCAGGCAACATATATTTTGTGATGTATTTGTTCATCCTAATACATCAGTTTTGACTTGTTTACGTGAAAAATAAGATATATATTTAATGAATTTCATAGATTTGTTCACAAATGTATGTTAAAAACATTTACACGACACTTATATGTTAAGAACCTCGTATCTTATTTAACGAGAAAATAAATAATAGTGATCTTGAGGTTCAATTACAGTAGACGAGAAGGTTTACAAACATAATTTTTCAAATTCAAAGTATGGAGACTATAGTTGAAGTAAAATGTATTTAATCCTAACTTTGTTTCACATACTACTTATGTGTGTGTGCATACACATAACACATATATTTAGAAGTTTTGCTACTTAGGATTTTTCTTCCAAAAAACTTAAAAGCATATGTTAACCATAGTCAGAGTTGTATTAGTGAATTTATTTTTTCTTAATGAAGTTCTATTACTAAGCAAGAAATTCTTAAAATTCTGATTAATTTCAATTATATAACTTGCAGATTTTTTAATCAAAACCACTGGTTTTATTTTGATATATAATCAACTTAATTTTTTACAGAAAAAATTGCAAATATGAACATCGCTCTACCAATTTGTAAATTTTAAATCCTAGAGAAAATAAAATAGAAAAAAATGGAGAATATTCTTAGAATATAAGAAACTAGCTTATATTTCTTACACGACATTATCTGAGACCTGTTCTTGTACATCCATTTGGTCCTCCCTAATCTCGAATATGTTTTGCTTTATTCTATTAATTATATGCATCATTAGATCAACAAATCTGTAGAATTAGTCAATCAGGCTTCCTAAGATGTGAACTTGGTTTTAATTAATCATGGGGTAATGATTCATTAAATTAATTGCTTCCACGTGTTTCATATTCAATGATAATTGATTAAATCATGTTATTACTATCTAATTGGAGATTGGGTGACCATATGCTTTATTAATATTTTATTAAATGTTAAAATAGTACCTTTTAAAATAAGGATCGTTTTTAAGTGTCATATCAACTCCTATTCTCCCTTTTAAGTTTAACTTTTTTTTTTAAACTCATCAACCTTCTTATGTAATTGTTTAACACATATCTCTTTTCATAGATTTTCGTTTCATTGACAACAAATATAGAATCGTTAAATTTGAAACTAACACTTAATATAAAAACTATTCGTTGTTTTATATTTAATTCTAAAAATATTAAAACCAAAATTTTTAAACTAGAATTCACCTAACCCAAAATAAATAGGTCGACTTATGTTTGAAGTTAGAAAGATAGTTTGATCAGATTGATTATATGATAAAATTATATTTTCACACTTAGACTAACATATTTTAACAGAATCAAAGTTATTTATCATTTTTAAACTAGAAATGTGTCTATCGATATTCTCTCCAGTTCTATAGAGTTATTTTTTCAAAGATCTGAATGGTACAACTTATATAATCTTAATAGAGTTTTTCAAAGTTCTATTTTTTTTTAATTTTGAGTCGATCTTTTTTTTAATCTGAAATTTTGAGTTGATCATGGTTATTGAAAAACAACCCAAAGGTTTTGATATATTTAACATAATCTCTATAGCTTAATAGACTTAGAGAGGAGCTAAATTCATTTTTTACAATAACAATATCGTTGTACTTATATTGAGTTATCGCGCAATAATTTTTAGTTCACTAAAAGTGCGATCAATGTAGGATGTGCATGAAAACACAATTTCATAAATATTATTTTAGGAATTACATCATTAAACCAATAACATATTTTTCACACAATTTTTTTTAATTTCTGATTTTTGTTCGTTATCTTCTAAATTTCTTCCATTTTTATTAAGTTGTTTGAACAAAAATGAAACGGAGAACGAGTTCAACTTAGTCATCGGCATAATGGCATAAAAACAAAATATACTTTGGTATCTTATTATTTAAATATGCTGACAAGGAAATTCCAAAATATAGGCTTTGAAAGCCATGTGAAAATGATGTATAAACTAAAGAACACAATACAAACCTACACCACACCCGTTCTAAAAAATAAAAAACACACAAATTCCATTTAAAAAAAATTCATTGTCAAGTAGTAAACCAATCGGTTTAAACACAAAACCATTAGATATATATTAGCAAAGTCAACAATACCTCGTGGACGTATTAAATTGTATATCTTTCATTGTATTTTATCCTAAATGGCCTGAAAGACTTATAACTAAATATATTATCTGCATTCTGTCTTTTGAACGAAATTCCCTTCTTTTCACAGGGAAAAAAATATGTTGCCACAAGAAAAAATTAAGTTGCAAATAATATGTATGTTTTTTCTGTTGAATTTGGTGTTTGCTATATTGTAATCTAGCAAACAAATTCTACTAGATTGTGGTCTAGGGAGTATTAATCTTAACGTGAGAATATTAAATCATGGTCTAGCGCGAAATAACTTAGTATTTTCTCTTGTGAGAATGACACATTTTAACCAAAGTGGGGTTGGCCGATGATAGGAAGTTTGGCCTCAATGCGTATGACTCGAGTGAAACTGAAAGACTTCGAGCCTCAGCACCTCCGCAAAACCCCCTAGGCCAGCGGTTCCAATCTTCCGCGACAGTGATTTGTCATTTGGTTAAAAAATTTGAGGATACATTGTATCAACGACTAAAAAAAATGAGTACGGATTTCATTTTTTTCATTACACATGGTCCTCTTCCAAACTCAAGTTTTGTATAATAAATGAGTAGGAAAAAGGAGTGGTCCCATTAGAGAAAAATAAACCAAGAAATTCTTATACTTGCTAGTTCGGCCTAAAACAACTTGGTGTATAAGAGAAGATCAAAGTTCTAAAAGCATTCATTTATATAAACCAAATAATAGGCTTGCTTGCACGACTTATCCTTTGTTTGTTCCTTTCATTCTCTCTTTGTTTGGCTTAATTTGTTAAAGAATTGCCATTGTTCTTCACGTTCTCTTTAGGCCTAAAACAAACTTCTGAGAGAACATATATATACACATATATATGCTTCTCGTTCCATTTCTAACTTTATTCTGAGTGTATAATAGTTTGATCTATTTGATTATAGACATCACTGCAAGCGTATCATGGGGAATTGCTGTAGTTTATGTCCTCCTGCAATTAGAGGTGTGTCTAAGAAAAGAAAAGCTTTGCCAATCGAAACCTTATTCGAGTTTCCATCTCCTCTCCCGACTTTCTCGTCAGGTATGATCATCATTTTATTCCATGTTCAATGTGTTTGATGATTTTATCAGTTGAGAGTTGTTTGATAATATATTTTGTACCATTTCTTCAGGGGATGAAGGCTTTGGTAATGGAGTCATTGATCTAGGAGGAGGACTAAAAGTGAGTCAAGTATCATCCTTCAACAAAGTTTGGGCAACCCATGAAGGTGGACCGGGGAACCTTGGAGCAACTTTCTTTGAACCTTCACCTATTCCACAAGGCTTTTTCATGCTTGGTTTCTACTGCCAACCCAATAACAAGCCCTTCTTCGGACGGGTTCTCGTAGTCAAGCACGACGGTTCCACTGACAAAGAAGCCTTACAGAAGCCGATTGATTACACCCTCGTTTGGAACAGTGAGTCTTTGAAAATCAACCAAGATGGCTTTGGCTACGTTTGGTTACCTACGGCCCCTAACGGATACAAGGCCATTGGCCACGTTGTGACAACCTCTCCCGAAAAGCCATCTCTTGACAAAGTCCGGTGCATTCGATCGGACTTCACAGAAGAGTCAGAGACTGAGTCTTGGGTATGGGGACCAGGTACAACTAGTGATAGCAATGGGATTAATGTGTATAATTTGAGGCCTAGATTTAGAGGGGGAAGTGATATGGGAGTTGGTGTGGGAACATTTATAGCCCAAAATGGTGGGACAACCTCTGCTGTAGCTTGTTTGAAGAACAAAAACTCCGTTTTAGCATCCATGCCTAACTTCAACCAAATCACTTCATTATTCCAAGCTTATTCTCCATTCATATACTTCCATCCTGATGAATCTTACCTCCCTTCTTCAGTCACCTGGCTATTCACCAATGGAGCTCTACTCTACACTGAAGGACAAGAATCAAATCCAGTCCCAATCGATCCGACAGGTTCGAACCTCCCTCAAGGCGGCTCAAACGATGGTGCCTATTGGATAGACCTACCAGCAGACCAATCGGCCAAAGACAGAGTCAAGAAGGGAGATTTACAGAATTCCCAAGTGTATCTACACATAAAGCCAATGTTTGGAGCAACAATCACTGACATAGCTATATGGATTTTCTACCCTTTCAATGGACCTGCAAAGGCTAAGGTTGAACTGATTAACATCCCATTGGGGAAAATCGGCGAACATGTGGGTGACTGGGAGCATTTAACACTAAGAATAAGCAATTTCAATGGGGAGTTACAGAAGGTCTATTTCTCACAGCACAGTAAAGGCATATGGGTTGATTCTCCAGATCTTGAGTATCAAAATGGAAACAAATTTGTTGCCTATGCATCATTACATGGTCATGCCCATTACCCAAAGCCTGGGCTTGTTTTGCAAGGGAGTGGGGGAATTGGTATTAGAAATGATACAGCTAAAAGCAATAAGGTAATGGACGCTGGATCAAGCTATTCAGTAGTATCAGCTGAGTATTTGTCCATTGCAGAGCCATTCTGGCTCAACTATTACAGACAATGGGGTCCGAATATTACTTATAAAATTGCGGATGAGCTGAAGAAAGTTGAGAAGTTACTGCCTGGTAAGCTTAAAGCTGCATTTGAAAAAGTTATTAACAGTTTACCTGATGAAGTGCTTGGTGAAGAAGGACCTACTGGTCCCAAGGTGAAGAATAATTGGGATGGGGATGAAGTTGCAAGCTAAGATCAATGGTGGGTCTATTGAAATATTGCCCGGACAACAGTATAGTATAAATTCCACTGCTTATTTTGCATTGATTATGTATTTGGCCATCACATCTAATGGTGGGTGTTTGCTTGATTAGAGTAGAATCTGTTCATTTAAGAATCCAAGTTTCTCTTTTTATGGCAGTACAACTATACAATACAAGTAATCGGGCAGTTAGCAGTTCAACAGCTTCGAGCTGTCCGATCATATCTGAATAGTCTATAATCGTTCAACTGCAAAAGTAAAAGAAAGAAAAGATTTTTTTTTTGTTTTTTCAACAAAGTGTGATTTAAACCGTGGATCTCTGATCGGACAACCATAATTTATTATCTAACTCAAGGCAAAATAGGACATCTTCACTTTTCATCATATGTTTCAATGTTATACGATATGGATAAATTTGGATAACAAAAAAAGATATGTATAGAAGAGTTTATGGGTCCAAGCCATATTATTCCTTAAATTTTGTAATTTCCATAAAAAATTAAAGGAAAAATATGTAAAGACTAAAGAAAGAAAACATATAAAACAAGAGAAATCATTTCAGAAAGACATTTGATAGTAAAATAAAATAAAATTGGCACCTTTGACTTTTTTGACGAATTGTAATTTTTTTATAAGAAAGAAAATTAAAATATTCCCGCCTTAAACTCTAATTTAACAAAAAATTATTGCTAAACTCTGATATAATATTTTATCGTTAAAATTTATATTCACTAAACTAAAAAGTAATTTAATCTTTTCTTCGGCAAAACCTCTTAATTTTATTTAAAAATATAGTGTTTTAAGGAGATTTCAATTGAATAGATGATGTAGTGATAATCAGGCTAGACAAAAAAATTAATTAAACCTTTTAGGCAAAATAGGGAATCTTCATCTCTGGGTATTATCCTTTCAAGACCTGTAAAATGGGGAAGGTAGCAAGGGGACCACCCCCTTTACTTGGTCACCTAACTGCCTCTCTAAAGATTAAGTAAGACCATAAAGGAATAATCAAGTCATAAGTGTAGTAGGAGGATAGTTGCATATCTTTCACCATGATGTCCCGCCTATTTATAATGTGAGCTTGTTTGATCGGGGTTTTGGGATTATTGTATGATATCTCTAATCCTCCAATAGCATCTTTTCCCTCTCTGCCTCTCTAACGAGGTATGACTTTGAAATTCTTCCAGTCTCTCGCCTCAGCTCATTGGTTCATGAAGGGTTTGATCTAATGAGGGTTGACGTCATCAGTCACTCCAACTCATTATCATACTAAGGTGTAGTGGGTTGGAGTTCAGCCATTGGCTCTTAAAAAGTACAATCTAATAAGGGCTGACATCATCAGTTAATATAACCCATTATTGTACGAAGGTGTAGTGACTTGGAGCTCAGTCATTGGCTTCTCTACCTTAAACATTCTGCTGGGGTTAGACTAATTTATACTTGATTCCAGATGTTTGGTACTATACTATTCATGTTGGTTTCTTAGTGGTTAGGATGTTATTAATGCGGCTGACGACAAACTATGTCATCAACGATATTTGTGCCTCGACCAATCCCTATTCACCACGATAAGTTGAACTTGGTTCCATACTATCTCATTCTCTCTTACTGAGACTTAGGCGTTACTAGTGACATGTCTCAGATCACTCGTTGTTCTGAGACCTTACTACTATGGAACTCTGCTAGTGAGTCTTTCCAGCTCCTGATTAGGTGTTTATTTTCTCCTCACCGAGACCTTTTCCTTCTATATTGGCGTCAACGATTTGTCTCAAATTTATCACAAACACACGTGTTAACGCCCAATCTTATTTTGGTGGGAGGGACCTTGGCACAGTATTGAGGTCTTTTAATTTTGAAGACCTCGGCATAACGCCGAGGTCTTTTCCTTTTTCTTTTCCTTTACAGTTTTCTTCTCTCTTTTACAATTTTCTTCTCCAACGAGCCCTCTCTTCTTCACCTTCCCCTTCTTAATTTCAACTTGGGCAGCCCTACAACATTAATATTGGTAAGCAATTTCTTGTTTTCTCCTTCTCTTCTTCTTTTCCTCTTTTCTATTCTTTAAACTTAGATTTTTCTATCTAAATGTTGGAATAATCAAATCTGAAATTTTGTTTTAATTCCAGCAATTTGTATCCTCTTTTGTCTCTGTTTTTTTAGCCATCGCAATATCATCGTCGTTCCTAGTTTCCAGTAAGCTCCTTACTTCTCGTTTCTATTTTCTTCTCTTTTCTTCTTCTATTGAATCTAAATTTTTGATTAATACGTCAACACATCAATCTGAATTTTTCTTTCTAGTGTCGAGCAATTTACGCTCTTGTTCGTCTCTGCTTTGTTCCATCATTCTTGCATCGTCACCATCCACCAATTCCGGTAAGGCATTTTGTTTTCTTTCTCTCGTTCTCGTCATTTCTCCTATGTTTCTTTCGGATTCTTTTCCCTCTCACTGCACTCATCCCTATTTACCTTTGCATCTTTGGTTATCTCTTTGGCAGCCCCTTGTTCATTTTCATCGGATTGTAGGAGTTTGCTTCGTTGTTATTGCATTTGGTAAGCTTAATTCCTCGCTTTCTTTCCTTTTCTCTATGTTTTTCATTCTTTCGTTGTTCTCTGTACTGCCTGCAACTAGGTCTTACGACCCAGTTGATTTTGACCTGACCCATTTTTTTACCCACCATGAAGCGAACCGAACCAGTTCAGGCGGACCAATCTGGGCCTTTATAGCAGAACAAAACTGGTTCAGACCACTCGAACCTAATTGAACCGGTCTGAATCATTTTGATCAGGTTTCACCCTCCTAGTTAGTTAAATAATTGTAGCTATTATATGAATATTCTGTGATCTGAGATCCTTGGATTTCAGGTCAATAGTTGCTGAATTTAATTCGTAGCAATCCAGGTAAGTGAATTTATATAATAATTTGGTTTATATGTTATACGTGTAAAATATATAATGTGAGATTGTTTTTTTTTATTATTTCTTTATGTTCAATATTATGATCAAGTGTTTTTTTTTCATATCACAATGAAATTATTTATCATGTTATATATGATTATATTTTGAGTTATACACGTAACAACTATATTATTTATGTTCATGAACAAGTTATATGTTTACTCATGTATATGTAATAATGAGAATTATGAATTTTAACTCAAGTAAAGTGTTAAATAAACAAGATGTAGACTTAGTCATGTCTCTTGGTTATCAAGTAACCAGATTGTTCATGTCATGTTATCAAGTTATACGGTTGTGTATCACCATGTTCATGTTAGCGTCCTTAAGGTTCAGATAACTTTAAGTGACATCAAGTTTCCGGACACCCAATCCGTCATGTTCGCGTTCATGTTACAAATTAAAGTTCAAGTTGTGAATCGGTTCTGATTAGGTTATTAATCGGAGGATATGTCTAGTCGAATTATGATCAATCAAGTATAAGTATTAACAAATACAAGTACAAGTTTAAGTTATATGTTAACCATGAAATCAGTGTGTTATTACAAGTATTTTATGTGATTTAATAGGCAAGTGAACATGTGAAATTAAAATTTGCATGAGTTACATGTTTACATTTATTTAATGTGAAACTTATTAATATGTGAGTTTACTTACTGAGTGTTTTTAATACTCACCCCCATAGATGAATATGTTGTAGGTGATGGCGAGCGGTAGGAGTGAGAGACTGTCATAGACAGTGAAAATATGAGATTCTTCACAAATTATGATTATATGATGTTCGAAACAGATTTTCAGTTTAATTACTGTTGTTTTAGAAAATTTATGAATTTTCATGTTTTATGGATTTTTCGTGATCGGCATTATCACAGTTTAATGAATCATTTAATTCAAATTAATGAGTTAATTTTCTCTTAAAATAATTTTATACTTCCGTTATTTAACATTAAAATTATGATTATCAATTTGAGAATTTTTTCAAATTAGGATTTCGATTGAATTAAGAATTTTTGAACTGTGAAATTTCAAGTGTGTTTAACTCTCAGAGATCAAAGCGTTAAATCGGCAATCTTCCGAGGTCCCCTCTAAGGATTTAACACCCTTGGCACATGGTTGTTGAGATTTCTCCTCCAGTCTAGTAAATATCATTTTAAATCATTTTATTTGCTCTATGATTCTAATATTTAGGCGTCTCTCTAAATGTTTCTATTGGGTGAAATTATTTTGCTTAAGAATGATGGTTCATCATAGAGAGCTCTAAAATCATTTTTATCTTTTATGGGGTGCTTATAAAAATTTCTCATAAAACAAAGCCTTTCACAGCTTTGATGGCAGCAAGAAAAAAAGGGAAGGAAGTTTTTCTCCATGTCTTGGTTAATACCAACTCATATCAACTCCACAACCATCCATTTTTTTCAACAGCCAACAACTGTTATTATGTTTACAGATCATCATCACCTTCTTCATTTCTCTATTCTTGGCATTTCTCTCTTTCTTTTTCTTTTCCTTCTTTTGTCTTCTTTTAACGGCTATTTACCGTCAAGGCGGCGGCTTTGGCGGCGCCACTTGGTTGTGGCCTTAGGGAAGAGGAAGAGAAGGAGAAGAAAGTGAAACTAAATGTATTCAGAATTAAAAAGAAGAAAGGAGCAGTAATGGGTTGGCCTTCACCTGCTGAATCGTATCTTGTTGAATCTAACGAAGCTTATTTCGTAGTATGTTATAACAACAGCATCACTCGTGGAAACTCGCTCTGGCAGGTTGAAAATGCTTTGTCTGCAAGTCTTCCAGTTTTCATCCTCCAACTGGCTCTCATCGTCTTTTTCTCTCGCCTGATATTGCTTGTCCTCAGACCTTTGCGCCAACCCCCTGTGGTTGCTGAGATTCTCGTGAGCTCTTTTTGAATTTCTTTCTAGTTAACATAATGGCAGTCTTGTTCTTATTACTTTTTAACTTATTGGTTTCGTATTTTCTTTATGCCTGTTACCGGTTTGACAAAATGCCTGAATGTGTTTATCTGAAATGTAGGCTGGGATATTGTTGGGTCCATCTGGGTTGGGGATGGGAGAACTATTTGCTCACAAGGTTTTTCCTTTCAGTAGTATGTTGGGGTTGGAGACTCTTGCAAATTTGAGCCTGGTTTACTATGTTTTCCTGGTTGGCTTGGAGTTAGACTTGAACCCTATAGTGGGTGCTGGTTCAAAGGCCATCAGCATTGCTATAACTGGCCTTGTTCTTCCAATCCCAGTTGGGATTGGCTTATATCACCTACTCCATGACAACAGAAGTCAACCGAAGGATGGTGATACCGATGGTCCTGCCCATTTCGGTCCTTTGTTCTGGGGCCTTGCATTGGCCACCACCAACTTCCCTGAACTCACTGGTATTCTTGCAGACCTCAAGCTTCTTCACTCAGAAGTTGGCCGAACAGCCTTATCTGCTGCTGTTATCACCGAATTATGTTCTTGGATGCTTTTAGTAATCGCTATTGCAATCACCAATAAAGGGAATCTGTATGCAGTTCTATCTACTGCCATCTTTGTACTTATTTGTCTCTTCCTGATTCGTCCAGCTCTTAAGTGGCTTATTCGCCACACGTCGAAGGATAATAATTACAATGATTATCATATACGCTTCATTCTGATTGGAGTTGTGGCCTGTGGTTTAATCACGGATGCATGTGGCTGCCACTCCATCGTTGGGGCATTCATGTGGGGAGTCATTTTGCCAAAGGGTGAGCTCAAAGATATGATCATGGAGAAAGTTGAAAACTTCGTTAAGTCTGTGTTGATTCCCACCTTCTATTTGGTAGTTGGAATCAGAATGAACCTTAAAGCTGTATTCCATGAGCGATATTGGGTAGTGGTTTTATCGGTTGTTGTGTTCGCTTCCACGGCCAAAATAGCTAGCACCTTTCTTGTCACTTTATTCTGCAACATGCCACCTCGGGAAGGTCTGGTTCTTGGAATTCTCATGAATACCAAAGGCTTATTGGCATTAATAATCCTTAGCACCGGTCGGAACACAAAGGTAGTCAAATTATGCTTTGATCTTTGTCAATTATTAAGCTGTTCTGTTCTTCTTTGGGAAGAATACTAGTCTCTTTTTCGGTTAGTGTGTTTTCAATGAAGTTTTGATTGGGGAAAGCAAACAAAACTGAATTATGCACTCATTAGATTTTCTATATTTCTACATCTGACGCATATTTTTAGTGGTAATTCTAGAAGAACAATTTATTAGAACTTGGGAGATGTCTGATTGTATTATAACTGTTTTGATGCAAGGCTTTAGGCAACATTACTTTTTCGGTAATGCTTCTTGCCTATTGCTTTATGACGGCTTTGATTGAACCAGTCCTGGCTCTTACATATAAATCAATTAAGAATTCAAGGAGAAACAACTGCAGGAACATACAAAGCCTTAAAGAAGACACAGAATTCCGTGTACTTGCATGCGTTTACCTAACCCGTAATGTCTCGGGCCTAATCAACCTACTTGGCGCTTCAAATCCCTCTAAGCAAAACCCCATCTGTGTCTTTGTCATCCACCTCGTTGAACTTGCGGGCCGTGCTTCGGCCATGTTAATTGTCCATGGCCAATCCAAATCATCCTCCAGCTCCTCTAGCAGAAACAAAACCAAATCTCAAACCGACCATATCATAATTGCCTTTGACAACTTTGAAACCAGAAGCAATGGTGTTTCCGTCTTTTCACTCACCGCAGTCTCTCCTTATGCTACTATGCATGATGATATATGTGGCCTTGCATCAGAGAAGCGTGTAAACATCATTCTAATCCCTTATCACAAAGTATCGACGGCTGATGGTGGTATGGACGATCCTAACCCTTCTATCGGAGTGGTCAACAATAACGTTTTGGACAATGCACCATGTACTGTCGGTCTTTTCATAGACCGTGGGCTCACCACATCCATCATGGACTCCAACCACGTCAGCAGAGATCACCAGCGTTTTGCCATGTTCTTCATTGGAGGATCAGACGACAGGGAAGCGCTCGCGTATGCATGGAAAATGTCACGGCATCCATCTATCACCCTCACAGTCGTTCGGTTTCTCTCGAGCAAAGAAGCAAAGGAGATGAACATGACAGGCCTTCCCGGTGAAGAAAATAATAATGGGGTTTTATCAGCCATAATGGACTTTGAGAAAGAAACGCAGCTTGACAACAATTATATTAATGAATTCAAGGCTGAAGTAGGGAGCAACCCGAGTATAAACTACTTGGAGAGAGCTGTAAATAATGGGGAAGAAACTCTGAGAGCAATAAGCACAATGGAACATAATTACGACCTATACATTCTGGGAAGGGGAAGAGGAAGAATGTCTCCGCCCATAATGGGACTCGCGGAGTGGAGTGACTGTGCGGATTTAGGAGCACTGGGTGATGCATTGGTGACTTCAAGCTTTTCACAAAATGTATCAGTTCTAGTAATGCAACAAGGTGCAGTTGCAGAAGATGAAAACATAGAGCAGGAGGCTACTGGGTATCTGAGGGAGCAGTTTGGGCATATGACATGGCAACCCCCCGTGAAAAAGAACAGTGATTTTGTTCCTTTTGTGAATCGTAGAGGAAAGGGTGGGGATGAAGATGATTCTGATTATTACTGAATGGAGTATATGTATTTTTATGTTTCAAATAAATCCCCATTTTCTCAACATACAAAAACAGCTATAGAATTATGTATAAAAGTCGTGAATCCAATCCATGACTAATGTTGTAGGATTGTTTTTGAATTATACAACATATATACACAGGACAGGGGAGATCTTTGTTTTTCAGGTATACAAGACTCTCAGAGGACAACTAATCACCAGAGATTTCTGTGTAATTCTTTATCTTTTTGTTTAATTGTGATGGATTTGATTGTGGGGACTTTTGCTTTGTGATATTGATACAATGATTGAACAAATTTGAAGTTGCTTAAGCACTAAGGTTTTCAATTATTTTAAACAATTGTTCCCTTTATGAGTCATTTGCATGTAAGCTGAATTACTATATTGATTTCCTTTATGAGGATTGTGTATAAAATATAGCATCCTATGAATGCATTCAGTAGTCATTAAGAGACTCAATCACTCATTACTCATTACTATATTGTGGAGCCTTTAAAGTACCCAGATAGATAGGATTCCACTCTCTAAAGAAAACACTTTTTTTTTTCCGGGAGAGAATATCATCCGTACTAAGGCCTAAGATAAGGTTAAAACTCCGGGAAACGAAGCTTAATTAACAATTATAATCAATAATTAGTCGGTTGAGTTAAACAATTCCAAACATTTTTATGTATCCAATAAAATATGTTTTTAAACTCTAAATTTAAAACTTAAATTATCTTAAATCTTATAATTTAAAGCTTAGAGTTAACTATGTCATATATCGATAACTTTTGATCTAAATGACGTAACTTTTTAAATGGCAATATAACATCATTTGTGATTAAAAAGAATCATAGATACATAAAAGCGTTTCAAAAGAACTTTCTCAAACTCACTTTTAGTACACAAAACACCATACCATGAATGTTGTAACCATAGTATGTTAAAAGGCATTGTTTTTGATAATTTGAATTGAAAAGTGATATGAAATCGATATGTTTCTTATATTGTATCTATAGTTAACACATTTTAAAAATTCTAACTCTATATGAAAGTCACGGTTCATTAATGGTGTTGTTCACTATATATCTTCAAAGTTTTAGTTGGATTTCTCTATGAACAAGATTGATTCCCTAAAGATCTTGATTTTCCAAAACCCAATACCTTAATGACAACTAGAGTCAATCTTAATGTTTTTTATCTTAATTTTTTCAACTTTCCTACCCACAGTCAGTAGGCACATACCCACAATAGAAGTCCAAAAGAAAAAAAAAACATAACCTGACGAGGACTGCAATCTCCAAGTAATAAAAAAAATAAACTATGACTTTTTCTCCCTCCTACTCTGCCTTTCTATGTTGGGAAAAACATGAGTCACCTCAATAACTGGGACATGGTCAGTTGTACGTGGCAACTCATCAATGGCTAACATTTTATAACACCGATCTCAACCATAATTTTCACCGAACCTTAGAATTATCCTCAAGCTTTGTCTGTTTATCAAATCAAAACTCAATCTTTATTATTTTTTGTTTAGAAAATTTAATTTTTTCTTTATTCACGGTTAAAGCGAATCAATTGGGATTCTCTGCAGTTAGTTTTTAAGGCTAGAGGGGATAGTTTCATGATCATGGACCGTCTGATTAAATTTAGATGATCCAGATCTCGTAAAATTTTACTTGGAGAAAAAAAAAACTTATTTACTTTTTACATTTGATCGTAGTCGTTCAGATCTTTTTGCACGACTGAAATCTAACTTTTCCTCTACCGTTAAGATCCAAATACAGAGGATCCCGATCCGTAGCGAATAACTGGGATTCAGAAACATCACCCAAAACAAATGTGTAGTTAAATTCTAATTGATTTTGAAAATAATTTTAAACAAATTTAAAAATTTTACACTAAAATTATTATATATCATTGTAACATATATGAAGTACATTTAAGTTGTGGTACATATGACATGATTTATCAAATATTATCACAACATTCAAATCCAAAACAACATTGTAAATTAGAGAAAAAGTTCATCTGCAATCCTCTATAATTTGCTAAATAGCACATAAATCTCATCTAGTTTTAAAAATGACACATAAGTTTATTGTGTTAAAAAATGTTAATTTAGGTGTGAGAATACAAGATTATTCCTATAACACAACTCAACTATTTTTCTAACCCAAAACATAAACTAATTTTGGATTGCATATAATTAAGTGAAATTGAGTTTGAATATAAAAATAATGATTTTAACATTTTTCAGAGTTGGGAAAAAAAATTGGTATTAAATGTTATATAAACAACGTCAGTTGGAAATTTAACGATTTTTTATACTTCTATCATAGATGTCATATGATGTCCGTATTATTTAAGCAATCATCATAATTTTTTCCCTAAATTAAATTATAACCTAAATAAGCTGATAAATTAAAGTTCTACAACATAAACCCCATGTGGGCACCCAATATCTTTCCCAAATCTAGCTTAGTGACACAAGTTTTCTAGCCAAAAGCCTAATTTGCAAGACATGGCAGGAGATTCATCTTCTTCTTCAAGCAATTCTGAGCCAACCATGCCTTTACATCTCTGTTTCTTTTTAACGATACTGCTAATGTTCTTAGGATTTACATGGTACATAAACTGTGAAAATGTGTTGGAGGGTGTGATGGATCAGCTGAAACTGATTGTAATGGTGTCACCATTATTGCTGTTACTGGTTGTGCACTGGATTTCAAACAGGGATCAGAGCAATAGGTTTTCACTGCTAATGGCTTTGCCATCAGAGAGAGAGTCACTTCATAGAGCAGGAGGAACTCCATGGGGCGTTGGGTTGGTGCTTGTTCTTCTCTTTTTCATGATCTCTTACCAATCTTACTTCCAAGAACGTTGGTTCCCTCTTCTAAGCAGATGATTTTTTTTTCTTCCTTTTGATTTAGGATTATGAAGTTTTTCATTGTAATTGGCATGTGGGTGTCTCAGATTAGGCCTCCTCTGGTTCGGTTCGGTTCTGTATCTTCTTTTTCTTTTGGCGGGGGGGGGGGGG
>QANY01013011.1:17980-74809 GCA_003255025.1 Datisca glomerata | reverse complement strand
GGGGGGTACTTCTTCCTAGATTTGTATGTAATTAATTAGTTTTGATAATAAGAGTGGTGGATTTAGTGTGTAATTATGGTAAATTTTAGTATTAGACTACGGGTAAAAGTGATAATGTATTTCGTTGTTCTTAGTTGAATCAATGAAAATATTCTGCAAATACTTCACACTGTACTCTCCATCAGACCTTTTTAACTTTCTTGGAGGGAGGTCTGAATTGGATACAAATAAGAGTTTCGAGAGATTATAGGTATTTTAAAAAGAAGAGTAAGATTAATCAGTTTTACAAATCTCTTTCGGATATGAGTACATCGGAGAGGATGAAGATGAACCTCCTTCTTGACAACCTTCTTCAACTGTCTCATTCATCAGGGACTGCTAAAGTCTGTTGCAATTAATTTAAATTAAATAAAATAGATATTAGTGGAGAGTGCTACGCCGGTCTCCAAAATCACAAACCAACTCAATCCACTTCCCTTATCTAAGGAAAAGTGGATAAGAAGATGGTTATTGTAGACAGTCTACCTCGTTAGCTTTAAAAATAGCCGATCAATCACCAACGAAAATAAGAAATTGTTCCTTGAGAATTGCAATAGAATAGTGCTTTTACTGATCTTCTGGAAAACGGAAAAAAAGAAAACCTCCAATATTAGTGTGTTTTAACAATATTTCCTAATTGCTTTAAGTTTTCTAACAATCTAAGAGAAGATACATATGAAAATCTCTGTTATAACTTGAAAATGGTGAGCCACGTCGTTAATAGTAATGTGTCAGAAGAAACACGTGGCGTCTAAAGATAAATCCATGTGGCGCTTATGTGGAATAATATTTATCGGTGTGTGATAATGACAAAGTAACGTCTGTAAAAGATGCACCTGTTTTATAAAAGTGTCGATCTTATTATATGAAATTAAATAAATGTTTTACTTCGTCTTCGAGTTTAGTGACAAAAATTAGAAAGTCTTTTCTCGCCTCAGAACAATCTGGGGGCTGTGATTTGGTAGGATTATGGCAAGGTTCGCTACATCGAGATAGGAAAATCTCCTTGAACGATGTAGCCACCTTACGAGTCTTGGAAGTGTCTCTTTTGTGTCGCACCGGAAGAGCCCCGGGCGCTGCTCCCCATGCCACTCCGGGGGAAACCCGAGGGTAACTCTCCATGCCGCCACGGGGGAACCCCGGACGCGACCTCTCACATCACCATGTGGGGAACCTCGGGCGCGGCCTCCACACAGCCACGGGGGGAACCCCGAGCGTGATCTCTTATGTTACGTCATTTTATGGATGTGACACATTTTAAGCATGGTGTCACATTTTTAGTTTGTGATCACATTTTAAGCACACGACCCCTATTGGTGTCAGTTCATGTCTGGACACGCGACCCTTGTTGATGTCAGCCTCTGTCTGGACACATAACTCTTGTTGGTATCAGTTTCTGTTAGACACGCGATTTGCATGTGAGTGATCCCCACTCGAACCCATCTATATAAATGTGTCCCTAGCACCATTATGGGGGAACGAATTCTCACGGATCCTGAACACGGAGAATATCTCTCCTCGAGTTTCTCACCTACCTTAGAGTTTTAAAGGCATTTGTTACCTTCCGACGGTTGCGTAAGGTTGCTTGCCCTTCACCCTCCGACCACCGACTCCCACGTTCTCAGGCATACTTGGCATAGACTAGATCACTCACACACACATCACCCTAAACCCCGAAACATTTTGGCGACTCAGCTGGGGAGTGATCTATCTACCATCTGTTTCTTTCTTCGAGTATGGATGGACGTAGTCGAATCACGGGAGCTTCTTCTCATTTGGAAGAAGAGAATGTTAACCCAACCATTGAGAACCATGACATGGAAGATGCTACTTCCAGGGAGAGAATCAAACTCCCCGCCGTTACCGTTGCTACAATGATGGTGACTGAGCAGACTAATGCCATTAGAGAGATACAAGCCTCTAACGCTGATATTCATACCCTCCTGAGTACTCTGACCACTCTTCTTGCGGGTGCCCAGAACCCTTCTCCACCACCGCCCGTCATTCATATCGTCCTTCCTCACACGACGAACCAGACTGATTCCGACAATTAGATCCCAGCTGTAAACCCTGGGCGCTCGTCCGGGTCAGGAACGGTAAACAATGACCAAAATGCGGGTCACTCGAGCGACCCCGCCAATGTTATCATTCCACCAACAACATTCCCTGCAGCCTTCGCATGTCCCACGCCGCCACATGACGTCCCGGTCAATGGCACTGACACCGGTCCTATCGTTACCGAAGAGACACTGCAAAAGATGTTGGAAATGGAGCGTGTCAGGGCCTTTCTAAGTGATACGATAGTGGAATTTCGCCCCTTACCCATGTGAGCCAGCCATGAGGCCGTACCCATCTAAGTATGAGCCTCCAAAGTTCCGCAAGTATAATGGGAAGGAAAGATGTGCCAGAGAGCACATTATGCATTTTATCGATGACTTGGGCTCATACAGATGTGATGAGACCATGAGACTGAGAGAGTTTTTGAAGTCACTTATTGAACGGGTGTACACCTGGTACACCAACTTGGCACCAGGATCGATCTCGAGTTGGCCACACCTGGTCTCGACCTTCATGACCAAGTTTTTCGTGTTTGAAGAAAAAATGAGCATTTTAGAGTTGGGGCGTGAGCCTCAGAGAAAGGACGAGGATCTAATTACTTTTGTCAGGCGGTTCAAGGACAAGGCACTAGACTGTCGTGAGGAATGGAAAGAGAAGGCGCTCGTGAAGATGTGCATCTGCGAGATGCTTAAGGAGTACATGGCGCATCTGGAGAACTTGGACATTACTACATTCTCTCATCTCAACGTTGCTGCTCAACGCACCAACACTTCAGTGCCCAAGCCGAAGGCCACAGAACAGGGAGAGCGTGAGGGGCATGCATGGAAACCCGTGAGATACGCACCCCAAGTAGTAATGGCGCAACCTCAGAAGCAGGGTGCTAAACAAAACAAGAGTGACAGGGATGCTCCGCCGACTTTTCTCTGTCCTATAGACAAAGTAAAGGCATTGTTGGACGTCTGGGTCAAGGATAGAGTCGTATAGAGGCCCTGAGTGGATAGGTTGCCCACGAGAGAAGAAAGAGAGTCAGCTCGTTACTGTAGCTTTCACAGGGACACCTCTCATGCAACAAAGGATTGCAAGAATTTGAGGCGGATTTTCCACGATAAACTCAAAAGGGGGAAATCATTATAGAAGATACGGACGCCGTGGTGAACCAACCTTCCCCACTGCATGCTAACGTGAATATGATCAGTGTGATAGGAGGTCATTCTTCATCGCGAGGAGCCGTGGTGGATGAGGAGGAAGAAGACGCATGTATGCACACGGAGACAGATGCCGCCTTCATAGAATCATTAGTGCGAATGGGAGTTTGTAAAAACTTTTTTGACACGTTGGAACTGGACCAAGAGGCACGGTGGCAAGTGACGCAGACATTGGTGAATGTCTCTGAGCAGAGTAAGGCCAGAGCACAATGTTACTTTTCTCAGTCGCCTTTAGGAAGGATAAGAAGGAATGAAGAAGGCGCCATCACTTTTGCCAGTGCAGACCACATGGTTAGGAGAGTTGGGCACAACCACCCGCTGTATGTCAAGGCATTGGTCAATGAGATGCAAGTTAGGAGGGCCTTCATTGATAATAGGTCTGGGATTAACGTAATATCACTCGCCACCTTTCGGGCTGCAGGTATACTTGAAAGAAGACTGATTAGATAACAAATTATAATTACGGGCTTCTCATCATCGCCCGTTAGAACGTTGGGGTATGCGAATGTTGAGGTACACGTGGGACCAATATGCACCATGAACTATTTACATGTCATCGAATCTGAGACCATCTATCACATTTTGTTGGGAAGGCCTTGGATCCATGATCATGAGTGTGTCCCTTCCACACTGCACCAATGCGTCAAGTCTAGGTGGAAGAGGAAGGATATCACCATTGTAGCCATGAAAGCGCCATTTGACGAAATAGAGGCTCATCTGGCAGAAGCCACACTGTTTGATGAGATTGCTTTCGTTGGAACTGCGGCCCCGAGAAGGAACACGACTGTCACTTTACCAAAGTGGGAAGACAAATGGGGCAAGGCTAAGATGACATGGGGCAGCGAAGTAGTCACCCGGGTGACGTTGCCGAACAGAAAAAGAGCGTACATATTGTGATGGCACGCGGGATCAGGGGAACACCCTGATCCCCCCGACAGCGCGACAGGGGAAATAATGTCAGAGAAGGCATTTGTGAAGTAGAAACGGCTGACCAATGGGACCCTACGTGATGAACTGTGAAATACCTGAATATCCTCCAAAACCAACACCGTCGCCGTTGCAGGAGGAGTTAGAAGAAGTCTTCCTCGATGGGGAGGCAGAACGGAGACTCGTTTTCCTGGCGAAGGGCATGAGTGTAGATCAAAGAGATATCCTACTGACCCTACTTCGGGAATTCTAGGACATTTTTGCATGGTCATACACAGAAATGTCGGGGCTGGATCCCACCCTAGTGACACATAAGTTGGGGGTTTCCACAACGTGCAACCCCGTCAAGCAGGCGCCTCGACACTTTCGACCCAAAGTAAAGTTGCAAATAAAGTCTGAGATTACTAAGCTTATGGAGGCCAAGTTCATAAGGCTGATAGAGCACCCCACTTGGCTGGCCAACATTGTACCGGTGAAGAAAAAGAATGGTCAGATATGGTGTTATGTTGACTTCAGAGACTTGAACAAGGCATGCTCAGACTTTCTACTGCCCAATGTGGACGGCTTAGTAGATGCCACAGCGAAACATGAGATTTTCTCATTCATGGGTGGGTTTAGTGGGTACAATCAGATCGGGAGACGCCGAGAAGACCGTTTTTAGGACTCTTTTCAAAAAGTTTTACTACGTCGTGATGCCGTTCGGACTAAAAAACGTCAGGGCTACCTACCAGAGGGCAATGACGATGATATTCCATGACATGATTCATGACTTCGTTGAAGACTGCGTAGATGATTTGGTTGTTAAGTCTAAGGTGGTTGGCCTGCATCTGAAGCACCTTAGGAGCATTTTTGAAAGATGTAGAAAGTACAAGCTCAAGATGAATCCATTAAAGTGTGCCTTCGGGGTACCACGCGGTAATTTTTTAAGGGTTGTGTACATCAACGCGATATAGACATTGACCAGTCAAAAGTGCGAGCCATCAGGGACATGCCGCAGCCACAAAAAGTTAATGAGCTTAAATCTTTCTTGGAAAAAGTTTCATATGTACGACGTTTTATCCCAACCTTGGTAGAGTCAGTCAGTGCGTTGCAACCACTTTTAAAATAGGGCTTTCAGTTCGAATGGGCATCAGAGCAGCATAGGTGTTTCAAGGAAATCAAGGATGTTCTACACATCCGCCACCATGATACCACCCTGGGGAGATCTGGCACTTATTTTGTACATTACGTCCACAGCTAAGTCCATTAGAGCATTATTGGCTTAGGAGCGGGACAGGGTAGAGTCGTCAGTTTACTACTTGAGTAAGGTTTAACGCGATGCTGAGTTGAGATACACGCCCCAAGAAAATCATTGTTTAGCACTTGTCTTTGTCACTTAGAAGCTGCGGCACTACCTGCTTGGTAATAAAATTCATCTGATGACCAGGTCCAACTCGGTTCGTTTTCTTTTGTCGAGGCCAGCCTTGAATGGGAGGCGCACTAGGTGGATGATGCTGTTGAGAGAATTTGAAATCACGATAATGACACCGAAGGCGCAGAAGAGCCAAGCTCTCGCAAATATGTTAGCACAAGTTCCAAATGGAGAGTCCGAACCTTTGGATGAAACCATCCCAGGGGATTTCTACGAGGTAAACCTTGGTGAAGAGGCATTGTGGGGGTTGACCTTCGATGGATCGTCAAGGAAGATGAACATTCCCTTACACGAATAACGAAGACCCTATGGGCAACATGTTTCCAATGGCATACAAGTTGACATTCCCTTACACGAATAATGAAGCTGAATATGAGGCACTAGTGCTTGGCCTAAAGTATGCAAAGGAAAATGGGGCAATGGCATCAAGGTGAAGGGAGATTCAAATTTGATAATTAACCAGGTAAATGGGGAGTTTGCTGTTAAAGAACCCACCCTCTCGCAGTCCAGGCACGAAGTCCAAATGCTGACTGACACGTCTGAGAAGTTGGTCTTTGAACACACGCCGCAGTCCCAAAATCGTCATGCAAATGCGTTGGCTACGCTTGCCTCCAAACTTCCAGTCTCAGAGCCTGTCCCCATCATCGAAGTAGCTGTCCAGAATAGCTCTGCTGTTTCTAAAAACCTCGAACGGGATGTGCATCAAGATTTGAGAGATAATATTCTAAGGCGGTTTAGTGAAGGGAGCATGATGGTTGACCGAGACTTAAAAAATTTTGTGCAGTTGAAGGGAATATTGTTCTATCGAGGAATTGATGAGGTCCTTGCAAGGTGCATAAGTGTTGAGGAACGCAGAAGGCGACTCCAACGCCTTCACGAAAATGTTTGCTCCATGGAGGGGCCACTGTTACATAGACGGCTACAAATGATGGGGTACTATTGGCCGAACATGAATGAAGATGCCCTTACACTCCAAAAGGACTGTCTGAGATGCCAACTCTTGCCAGACCTGAAATAAGTGAACGTCATAGAAGTTGTCATCTATTGGAGACATCCCTACGTCGCCTACCTGGCAGATGGAGTGTTACCCACGGACCCCGCAAACGCCATTGACATCAAAAGAAGAAGCTCACTCTTCTTTCTCTTGAGGGGAGAATTGTCGCGAAGGGGGATAGAAGACCGACCACTCAAATGCCTTGGGCTCGAGGAACAATGCACAATCATTGAAGAGGTGCATAGAGGCGCCTACGGAGAGCACCAAGGCGGAAGACGTTTGTACGAGGAATTGTTACGAATAGGGTATTATTGGCCAACCATGGAGATGGATTCAATGGAGTTTGCAAGGAAGTGTTATGCATGCCAAGTGTTAGGGAAAGCCATACATGCACCTTCTGTGCCCTTGCACCCGATGGAGGTCCCTTGGCCATTTCATACTTGGGCGATGGATTTCATAGGCCCGATCTCACCAGCATCTAAGGGGAACATATGGATTCTGGCTGCAACAAATTGCTTCACCAAGTGGGTTGAGGTCGTTGCATTGAAGAAAAGGATGGGTGAACAACTCTACAACTTCATTAAAGAGAACGTAAATTGTAGATTCGGACTGCCCAGGAGGATAATATTGGACAATGGCACTGCATTCACAAGCAAAGTGGTGTCTCAGATGTTCGAGAACTACAATATCTGTCATGACATATCTTCCCCCTACTACCCCAAAGGAAATGGGCAAGCAAAAGCGACCAACAAGACGTTGCTAAGGATCCTAAGCAGGATGGTTCATGAATCTCAAGAAAACTGGCATGAGCTATTACCCTTGGCACTTTGGGCATATAGAACGTCAAAGCGTACCCCTACTCAGGCAACACCCTACTCATTGGTATATGGATGCGAAGCCATGATACCCACAGAGGTGATGGTACCTTTCGCTAAACTATTGTTATCCGCTAGGGTGGAATATGCCACACACCTTGGATACTTGGAGGCCTTAGAGGAAAGAAGAGACAAGGAAAAGGAAAGCATCCAGGCATACCAAGAGTGCATGAGTCAGACGTATGGAGCTATTGTAAAGCCTCGTACCTTTGCTGTGGGGGACTTAGTGCTGAAGGCGGCTGAGCATGTGATGAAAGGGATACACGCCAATAAATTTGTGCCCAAGTGGGAAGGACCCTACGAGATTGCCTCCGTAGCCGATAGTGGGTACTGCCGACTGGCCGACCCTCAAACGCACCAATTCATCCCAACGACTATCAACTTCAAGTACATTAAGAAATACTATGCTTAATATTGCATTTTTTCTTTAATATCTCTAGCTTTTCATGTAGGTTATTCCTGAAATGCAATTAGGGCCATAAGACATTTTAGCGAAGTTTTGTTCCTGAAACACATGTAAGACATTTCAGTGAAAGTAGGTAGGCCAAGGAAGAACGTATAAAATATTCAAATATTAATACAATTCCATCTTTCTTCGCTCTATCAAACATCAATGTCTAGTAAGACTTTAACCGATGTTGCTATCCCTCTTATAATGGAACTTAGCTGTTGCAAAAAAGAAGAAGGGGAGGGGGAGGGGCAAAATAAACGCTTAACTCATTGTCGAGACTCACATGATTACAAAGGCGAAATTTAGCCTTCATGTTAATTATCTCAATTATCACTTATTTGGCGAAACTTGGCCGCCATATACTGATAAACTCTTCTAGTAGATAATGGTTGTGCTAAATAACGAGTAGAAACGATGTAAACCGCTAAGTATGAGCAAATGCACCGTGAAATAAAATAATAACATGCTTTTGTATTAATTTCTTACAGATGTACAAGAATACAAGAAAATGAGATACAAAATCTATAGCTGGGGAAACAAATCAGGAGCAAGTTTGCATGAGATGATGGGGTAACACTCTAGCATGACACGATGCTTACATATCTTGACTCTAATGTCATTGATCTCTACCTCTACTCTAGCCATAATCGCATCACGTTCCACTATTTGTGCTCAAAATCTTCTACCTGGTTAATTCTGAGATGACGTCTCTAAAGCCTTCTGCATGTGTGAATGTGAGGATGAAGCTAGTCTAAGTTCAGTCCTATAGAGGGGAGGTCACGCCAGTAACCTAACAAGAAAGCAAGAGCCTGAGGATCTGCATCCTTATGAGATGAGTGATCAATGATGTAGAGGATCTGAGCCAACATGGTAAGAGATGTCTGATGGACCAAGGGCATTCCACTTATGCTGTTAAAGCTTGTACCAGAGTGCGACAGCTTTGCCCACTGCAAGTATGAGAGTAAGGGGTGGTTAACCATCATGCCATGAAACTCCCCCATTACCCCGGACAATGCCATGGTAAAAGACTCTAGATCAAAAGAAGAATATTGGCCATTATTCGCGATCGAGGTATCTCTATCTGATCCGACCTCGACAGTAGATGCTAGACCGGTACGACCCTCTGTAGTACTGTGAGCATCCTGAGAAGACTCTCGACGGGCCTTCCTCTCGACCCCCGCCTCATTTTCCATCGCTGGATGAGCGGAAGGCTCACCTCACGTGATAGGTCGTGCCCCGGTGGGAGGTCCAAAAATGTTGAAGTATGTGGCCTCAAGGGTGAGGTCAATCCCGATATCATCCAGATCTCCCAAGGGAATATCAAGACCAACTGAGCGTTCACCCATGGATTCATGCCGCGGATTGGGGGATGAAAACTCAAGGATATTCACGAAGATGTCAAGGGAACCCTATTGAAAAGAAGAAGCAAGTCAGAAATAACAAAGCACAAGTCACAAAGACAATCAAGGAAGGCGCGGTTACCCTTGTGTGAGCTTTGGGGCTCGGAGAGTGTGTCTGTAGGGGCGCTGGAGCATTTAGGTCAGGGGTGACATCCACCGAAAGATTCACCGCGTTGTCCACACCAACAGTCCAGTCAACGGGCGTTGGCCTGAAAATAGGTGAAAGAGGTACGACAAGGTCCTGAAAGAGTAAAACAACAAGTGTAAAAGAAAGCAGCATATATACATATACAGAGAGAGGGGGGATGTTATGGATGCCTAAAAAATGCCCCTAGCTTGCTATGGCAAGAGCATTTCACAAGCCTCACTGACCTCCCTAGAGGAGCTACATTCTGCCTATAAAGTACATTTGTTCGCTAATATGTAATCAGAATGCAAAAAGGTAGCGTAATTGCAAGAAAAAGGATATGTTACTTACCAGAGGTTCGTCGTCAGCGCTGACGATGTTACCTCATAATTTACACCGAGGTGGCTCCAAGTCCCCTGTAGTAGAAGTATCGACATGCCTCTCTACCAGGGCATCCCTCGTCACTACTCTAGGGCGTCAGTGTAACGATGTTGATTTAAGCCTGGGGTTAGCAATAGACCTTAAGAAGGATGTATGAAGGTTGATTGAAGAATCAACCCAGTTAGGATCAGAATCACCCGCCTCGGACGTCTTGATGGAAGTCTCATGACCAACGACGAGAGTCTTCCTTTTCCTCTGGGGTATAGTAGGGGCCATCTTGCTTACTCTTCTGCTAGGCGGTGGTTTCATGGACCACAGCGTCAGGTCCCCTCTGTAAATATTTTCCTTTGGTAGATCAACAGGGGGAGATTGAAGGTATTGCAACCACAAGTTAGGCAAGGCATCCCAATATTTTTTCATTAACGTCGTCACGTTAGGCTTACAAGTGGATTGGGGAACACGGAAAAATGGCACAATTCTACTATATGTACGCGCCTCTACCATCCAATACTCAAATGCTTCTCTAAATTGGATACATGGTCGTTGCCTCGATGGAATACACTCATCAAAACCAAATTGGCGAGCCACTCGGTTGCACTGGTAACAAGTGCTCAAATATTCGTTTAGCCCAGCCCCTCCCACACGCTCAGCCACCACTGGGAGTGTTGTTGTCAAAATAGACAACATAGTCCCGTCAGTATCGGAGAGCCGAAGGGGAGAATCACACATGCCTAAGTCAATATGCTTCCTAAAAAGGGCCATAGGGCATCCTTAACATGACCATCTGGACATAAGGTATAGGGTCGCACCAAAAAGTACCTAAAGATGTCGATATCATTAGAAAAAGATAGACGCTTTGGAAGTTTGTTAGTGCACCATGCCCATGCCCGAGGCGGATTGACACAGCCAATATCAGACTGAAACTAAGAAGCAGTACACATTGGGAACCGCTGCCAAGTGAACATATGTCAAAGTGACAGATCAATATAAGAGCTGATCTTGTAACGTACCAAATTCCTCTCAAGATATTCGTGGAGGCGATCCAACAAGTAATATAGATTTCCCAAGAATACCGGTGCTAAAGGGATACGACGACCCTTAGTAAGGCTGATGGTCATTGTGAAAACTTGTGCACTGACCATGTCATCTGGTCGACCTACAAAGTGGAAAAGATAAATGAAGAAACGACACAACGGAAAAGTTCGAAACCCACCTAGTCAACGAGGCGAGTATGGTTAAATATATGTATATTTTTTATAAATTAAATGCATAAAGAAAGAGAGAGGAAGGACATACCTTGGAAGATGTATCGAGAGAGCCACATGGACAGGAAAGCAGCAAGTTCGACCATTTTGTCTCTGAATTTGGCACCCTCTCTAACTTCCAGCGTCGAGTTCTCTTGGAGGACTCTACATCCTTGAAAAAATAGCACAACCACCCACCAAAATTTGACTTCCTGCTTAGGACACCCACTGCATCGGGTTTATGAGAGTGTGATAAACCTTCCTAAAGTAATTAAAGAATGTCCATCTCCTCAAGGGTTAAGGCGGTCTCGAACAGGTCGTGGTTACCAAACAATAGAAGATGCAAAAGCATGTGGACATCTTCTAAAGTAGGCGTGAACTCTCTCCAAGAAGCAATAAAAGAGTGAGTTTGCCTACTCCAACGCATCAACAAAGTATCAATAACACGCGAGCATATACGAATACTGAGACGTGAACAAACCTTTAAAGCTTCATATATGTCTGCCTCTTGTAGAGTTGCAATATATGTTTGTTTTGATAGAATGTACTCGCACCACTCAGGCCAACCCGCCGCGGGATTGGTATGACCATCATACATGATGCGCAATAAAGGGAAGTCACCACGAGTTAGCCGTAGTAATGGAATCGAGTCCGCTTCAAGGACTTCACAATTTTCGGCCATTCCATTTTCCATCAATAGCGCTGAAGACGATGAAACAACCGCCTCCAGACTTTTACCCATGGAATTAATTAGTCTTTTTGACGCTATGTCAGACATTCCCCAAGGTCTCAGTGGAATTCAAGCAAAGCGGCATGTCTGGAAAATGTAAGTAACTCTCTAGAGGCCATTTGTTTCAAAGTAAATTCAAGAAATGAGAATGAGAGAATAATCTTGGCTGGTTTATAGGGAATGAGAGCTCCCATGCCTCGTCCAAGAAGAGACTGTGACGTCTCATACAAGGAAGGACGGGACGTAGCGCCTCTAACGAGGTAAGACGCAGCGCCTTTAACGAGGCACTGACGAGCGCCTCTGATGAGGTGAGACGCAACGCCTCAGAATGAGGCGCTCACGAGCGCCTCTAACAGGTGAGACGCGGCGCCTCTGAACGAGGCACTGATGAGCACCTCTGACGAGGCGAGACGCAACTCCTTAAACGAGGCGCTGACGAGACCCTCTGACGAGGCGAGAAGCAGCGCCTCTGAATGAGGCGTTCTCACACGCCTCGTTCGAGGTACTGATGAGGCTCTAAATGGGGAGTTGTCACGCCTCGTTCGAGGTGCTGTCACACGCCTCATTCGAGCATTGTCACACGCCTCATTAGAGGTGTTGTGACATGTCTTGTTTCGGGTGAGACTCTTCCACCTTGTTCGAGGAATGATGAAGTTGTGGTATCTACTCGGGAATTATGGTAGATCTAAAATTTTATGATCTGGTTTAATGGAATTCAGTGACAAAAGGACGTCTATCCCATGAATAAGTGCGAAAGACGCAAGCAACACGCAAATCAGAGAATATGTTCAAGCTTGATTGCTATGCCGTCAACCTTGAACATGGGGCTAATGTAAATGGTGAGCCACGTCGTTAATAGTAACATGTCAGAAGAAACACGTGGCATCTAAAGACAAATCCATGTGGCGCTTACGTGGAATAACATTTATCGGTGCGTGATAATGACAAAGTAACGTCTATAAAAGGCGCACATGTTTTATAAAGGTGTCGATCTTGTTACATGAAATTAGGTATTAAATGTTTTACTTCATCTTCGAGTTTGGTGACAAAGATTCGAAGGTCTTTTCTTGCCTGGGAACAATCTGAGTGCTATGGTTTGGTAGGATTAGGGTAAGGTTCGCTACATCGAGATAAGAAAATCTCCTTGAAGGATTTAGCCACCTTACGAGTCTTGGAAGTACCTCTTTTGTGCTACACTGGGAGAGCCCCGGGCCCAGCTCCCCATGCCACTCCAGGGGGAACCCCGAGGGTAACTCTCCACGCCGCCACTGGGGAACATCGGACGCCATTTCCTATGTTACGTCATTTTCTGGATGTGACATATTTTAAGCATGGTGTCACATTTTTAGTTTGTGATCACATTTTAAGCACGCGACCCCTGTTGGTGTCAGTTCATGTCTGGACACACGACCTTTGTTGGTGTTAGTCTCTGTCTAGACACACAACTCTTGTTGGTATCAGTTTCTGTCTAGACACGCGATTTGCATGTGAGTGATCCCCACTCGACCCCATCTATATAAAGGGGTCCCTAGCACCATTATGGGGGAACGAACTCTCACAGATCCCAAGGTCTAACATGGAGAATATCCTCTCCTCGAGTTTCACACCCACCTTAGAGTTTTACAGGCATTTGTCACTTTCCGACGGCTGCGTAAAGTTGCTTGTCCTTCAC
Source organism: Datisca glomerata (assembly GCA_003255025.1). Classification (NCBI taxonomy): domain Eukaryota; kingdom Viridiplantae; phylum Streptophyta; class Magnoliopsida; order Cucurbitales; family Datiscaceae; genus Datisca; species Datisca glomerata. The sequence continues at coordinate 61,295 of QANY01013011.1, read as the reverse complement.
CCTCCGACCACCGGTTCCCACAATCCCAGGCATATTTGACATAAATTAAATCACTCACACACACATCACCCTAAACCTCGAAAGATAACTAAATGTCAGTTAATTCGTTTATGGAGATCGAATCAAATGCATGCCAATCTTTTTATTTTTATTTGACTCATAAACTCCAAAGAACCGGTGAAGACTATACAAATCCATGGAAATCAAAGATCAATTATTGCCTTGCATAACTATTGCTGTTCATTTTTTATTATCTATAATGTATATGTTTTTCGCATTATGGATTTATTCGTAATTGATTATATGTAGGGGTGTTTACGGTTCGGTTCAGCCGATTTTTTGATGAAAATCGAACCGAAACTTTGGTTCAGCGATAAAATTGAACCGAAACTTTGGTTCAGCGATAAAATTGAACCGAACTGTTCACGCTAAAAGAGCCGAACTGTGAGTTTCGGTTCGGTTCGGTTTGATTTTTTGGTTCAGTATTATTTATTAAAAAATATATAAAATTAAAGTTTTCTTTTGGTTCGGTTCGGTCAGTTTAAAAAATAATATAAATTTAATATTTTGGTTCGGTTAAAAAACCATCAAAATTTTGAATTGAACTGAAACTTCGGCTATCTCATTTTTCGAATCGAACCGCACACATATAAAGAACCGATCAAACTGGTCATTTTCAGTTCATTTCAATCTGTTTAGGATAATTTGGGGTTTTGGAGAATTGGAGGTCAAATTGATTTCGTTGGGCATCTATTAGTCTGGTACTTCAGTTTTACTTGTTATAGGACCTGGTTGTTAACTTTTCTTTATAGTTTTTTTTTTCCACTTTTAAATCTGTCACGAAGAAAAAAAACATTGTTATGGTTGACTATACACTGTAACCTGCTGTAACATTTAACCACTGATTATAATATCTATTGGTTGTATTAGTTACTAAAATGTTCATTAGAAAATCCATTGAACACTGGGAAAAAAAATACATAACAGATATGCATATCATATCACCTAAAATGTGCATAAGTCATGTGAAATTGAACATGCTATGCAACTTTGAAGAATTCTCATGTTTTTTGCATGTATGTATGATTAATGATGATTTTATATATGCTTCTTTATAAACTATCTAAATTGATCTTGAGAATTCTATCAGTAAAATTATAATAAGATAAACTTGATCATATAAAAGTATGTTTCTTTTTGAAGCTTTGACATCAAATAATAAGTTCATAAATATTTTTGTGATGGACATTTGCAAGTTACATTTGGTTATTGATATATCTAATGAGCATAAATTTATGTGTTGGGTTGTTAATATATTAGAGGGTGTTAAGTTCATAAATTATAAGTCTCATGTTGACTATGAAGTTGAGTATGACATTTGAGATTAATAATGTTATACAAATCTTGTAACAACTCTAACAGTAATCATGTGCTGTATGTTGAATTTTATATATTTTTTTAACATATGTATTATGTTTAGATAAAATCCATATTTCTAGTTTTTAGTTTGTTAACAAATTCGTGAAAAGTCACAAAATATATTTCTATTTTGTTTGAATGATTGTGAGAGGTCAAATGTCAATTTAACTCGAAAAAATATCACTAGAGAAATCTTAAAATCTAATTTCTTAATACTACATATGTGAGGACAACATAAAATTCAAACAGCCGGCCACCATGGTCAACGATGCTTTCATCCAAGCTCACAGCCATGATAGCAACATGAATTCAGTAACAAACCTAGCTCCCAATGATAGTACGAAAGGCAGTGAAGAAAATAGTGTTGGTTTGGCGTTTTCCCCTTTGGAGTCTTCTCCTTCAAAGCTTCAAACCAAGCAAGCGAGTTCCAAAAATGTAGTAAAGGGCTTAAATGCTCAGCATCAACCTAGTAGTTCCTAACAGGTCAAAGGACCTAGCCTCTTGAAGTTAATAAGTTTAATTTGGTCATTAATACAACAAAGATTCCTCGAGTACGAAGTTTTAATGTAGTAGAATCATTAGAAGCTCGACTTAATGGAGGAGCTGTCAAGGCAAAAATGATTAGTGCACCTACTTGGGAGCATTCAATGTGTCCACCAGAGGATGCTCCTTTGTCGGACGCATTGAAGAAGGATGGGAAATGGCGGTTGGCAAAAGGAGGTGCTCGTAAGGGGAACCTGAGCATTAATGAGGGCCATTACACGCTGGATATTAGACCTAAACCCTTGGCAAAAGACAACGAGTCACAGCTCAACACTTCACCAAAATGCCCTAACCTAACCCTAATTGCGGGAAAGGACACTCACGCTGGCAACACGGGATTGGGCAACATGTCTTTTTCCATGCCGAGGAGCAGAAAGGACTGTCCTGACGTCCCTTACCCACTTCCACACTGACAACCTTTCCATTGTACCTTATGGCATAGACCTGTCACCATCCTCAACATCCTCATCCCCAACACCACAAATACCATATCCCGCAACCTTCCCTGCATACAATGCAGTAGTGGAGGAATTTGAATTATATGCTTTTTCGTAAGGCTTTCGAAGGAAATATGAGGCTTCTCCCCCACGCCTTTTGAAGAACAACCAAGTCTATGACAAGCTTTGTCAGTCCTCCACCAAACTGTAGATAAAGATGGAACGTGGGCAGATAAACTTAAAAAGAATAACAAGTAAAGATTGGAGTTGGGGTTTGAATGCACTACCATCTTTGGACCTGTGGGAGTTACAGTATGCTTCCTGGTCATGTGGCACAAGAGAGCTTCTCCAACTGGGAGTGTTGTCTTGTGGGATTTTTTTGTAGGTAAAACTTCACCCTTGCATCTTGTTAATAGAATAACATCTCAAATCTTGATAGCCCGAGGCCTTGTTGATGTTTTAATGTCAAAGGGTCTCTTTTACTTCAAGTTTGGATCCATTGAAGAAAGAGATGCGCTTCTCCAAGATGGCCCGTGGCATCTCTTAGGGAAACCAATTATCCTTAAGGCTTGAAACCTAACACCCAATTTGTGAAAGAAAAAGTTTTAAAACTCCTCATTTAGGTTAAACTCTGGAACCTACTTGTTGAGTTATGGACAAAACAAGCATTAAGTCACATTGCAAGTGCAGTTGGAAAGCCTCTATACTTTGATCCTTTAACAGCAAAAGGAACTGGAAAAGGATATGCACGGGCATGTGTGGGAATCAGCATGTATACCAAGCCAATCAAGCATTTTGACATTGACTTGAGAGTTGATGGTTGGACCTCTATCATGGTCATTGTGGAGTATCAAGGCATGCTCAAAAAATGCCTCGAGTGTGGGGTGTTTGGACATGATTGTGATTATGTGCTTGATCCTAAACCTGAACCCCCTTAGCAGGATCAAGGCCCCCTCATACTCCACTAACCCTAACCCTAACCTAAGTACTGACCAAGCTCCATCTATTCCCATCAAGCTTGCATCTCATATCCCTAACCATATCTCTTCACCTTACTCCATCCCGAGGCCTCCCCCTCATGCACTAGTACTCCTTGTGGGTGAATGGACTTTGTTTACATCTAAAAAGAATGGGAGATTTTTGCTAAGCTTGATGTAACTGCCCTTGAAATTGAAGTTGTACCTAAGACACATGATGAACAAGTTGGACCCCCTCTGACAAAGTGAAAGCTATTGACCCAGTGGAGGGCCAATCTTGGCATACACCAGAGCATTCCCCAGCTCTCCTAGGCATCCTTCCCCCCAGATCAGGATCTAACTCAGGGAGGAAAAAGAAAAAAAAGATAGGTACCCACACCCTGCTAAAGTAAGTGGCAAGTCTGGTTTTCCTAGTGGGGTTACCCACACTTGATCTATGTTTAATATTGCTGCATGGAACATTAGGGGGCTAAATGGCACCCTAAAGCAAGCTGATATAAGAAAATTGTGTAGTGACTATAATTTGTCTATATGTTCTGTAATTGAGACCAAAGTAAAATGCTCAAATTTAGTCTCTGTTTCTGAGAGAGTATTCCCTAATTTGGGGCATTACTGCTAATTACCAATGTGCTAAAAGTGGTAGGATCTAGGTAGCTTGGGATAGTTCAATAATTGATTCATCTGTTTTAGATACATCTGACCAATCTATCTTATGTAAACTACTCTATCTCAATTCTTAGGTTATTTGTTTTGTATCACTTGTTTATGATGCAAATTCCAAGCTTGAAAGGGAAAAACTGTGGTAAGCTTTAATCAACCATCACTCAACTTGTGCAACCTCTCCCTAGCTCATCATGGGTGATTTCAATGTGGTTACCTGTCCACATGAAAAATGTGGTGGCAAAGTGGAATGGACTGATGGTATGAGCAAGTTCAAGGACTGCCTTCACCATATTGAGGTTAAGGGCTTAGCTTATTCTGGCTGTCAATTCACCTGGACAAATAAATATAAGAATGAAAAATGTGGTGGCAAAGTGGGATGGACTGATGGTATGAGCAAGTTCAAGGACTGCCTTCACCATATTGAGGTTAAGGGCTTAGCTTATTCTGCCTGTCAATTCACCTGGGCAAATAAATATAAGAATGAAACTTTCATCATGTACAAGCTTGATAGAGCCCTATGCAACACCCATTGGTTGGACACTTTCCCCAAGACATCTTGCCAATTTTCTCCACCTGACATCTCATATCACAGCTCGATCATCCTCCAATTGGGTAGAAACTAAATAAGGCCCAAACACAGTTTCAAGTTCTTCAACTTTTGGTTTGAAAGAGAAAGATTTTGGCCTACTCTCTAACAAGTATGGGATACACGGTTTGAAGGTACTGCCATGTTTCTGTTGGATCAATGATTTTAAAATTAAAGAAAAACAAGTTTGAACCACGAACGGTTTGTGGATGAAATATTAAATTTTCTTTTCTAAAACGTTTTCAATCGAATCGAATAATTAAAAATCAAAACAGCAAACGATCATTCATATCAGATATTGAAATGAATTGAAAAGGTTGAAACGATTTTCACCTTTACGATGTATCAAAGATTTTATGGCTTGGTGGAATCCTTGTATTCGTTTTTCACGTTCTTCAATCTTCATGATCCAAATCTTCAAGCTTGATCTTCAAGAACCAATTTCTCAAAATTTTCTTCACACCGATAACCACTCGTTAATTTCAAAAATATATCTCGTGAGAATTTGTTTAGGAACTGAGTGTGAGCTCTCAAAACGATTGAATAAAAAAATCAAAATTTTCTTCATTCAATTTGAAATTCAGCGGCAACATGTTGGGGGGGGCTATTTCTCTCGATGTGTAATTACACACTATATTGATCAGTATCAATTACTGTGTTCTAGAGTTGTGTTGTATTTAATACAATTACATTATGACAATCAAATTGCTACTAGATATTTATAAAATATAATTATTGATATTTACAAATATATTCATATATTTTAAATTTTTAAAAATTCACCCCCATATATTCAAATTGTCGAAAATCAGTATATCTCCACATTGTTTGAGTTGTATTGAAATTTATCAATTCAATTGATAAATATAATTGATCATTATTAATTAATCTTTCTATTTACTGATTATCAAATAATTATCTAATAATAAATTAATTATTTCAATATAATTAATCACACTTAACCAATTAAGTAATATCACCCATCACATATAGGTGAAGGAAATATGCCTTGGCACCAAAATACATTTTGGTCCAACCTGGTTCGTTTTTCCATTCCTTTTCTCATAAGCTATTTCTGAGACTGAATGAACCCATACAAACAAAGCTATAAGATTTAAATACCCAAAGAATTTATCTCTATAAATTCCTGACCTATTTAATCCTGACATTGGACGACTCCACTATAGGTTCGATGCTGAATCAACTCTAGATTCATGCGCGCTATATTTTCTATTTATTTTCATGCTCTACATAATATTTTAACATATTACTCATCGTGAATATCAATACTAGAGTGGAGATGTAAAATCATCGTTTTACCCCTCTTGTTATTATTTCCGTAGCTCTTATTGATTATGAATAAGAAATACATAATAGTCACTTGTCTCGTACAATTCACAAGTCTTGAATATCAGGCCTGGTTTATTTATTCACACACCCATCAATAAAGCATAAGGTGATATTATTTTTTTTCACAATCTAACCACAAATTTTCATATCTGTGAATCACGTAACTCCAACATTGTTGAATTACGATCCCAAAAATCGAGATATTGTCTGCAATTCGAACTCACCCATTTGAAATATCAAAGATCACAAATAACTAGGTCAAGCTATATATTCACCTCAAGATTAAGGTAATTACGAAAATATATTTAAGGTGTAACAATTAGATTTAGAGGTAGATAAACAGTTTTTACTCTAAACTAATTTGTTACCAGTCTATTCAACATGTTCCATAAAACGTCTAGGTTAACTGTTTAAGTCTCCACTACCATGCCCCAAGATTGACATCTATTGGTTCAACCTAACATTCATAATCAAATTCGATTGCCCAATCGATCTTAAGACTACGAATAACGTTTTGAACTATTTTAGAAGAGTTTGTCTGAAAGACTCCTCTGTCTTTACTCTTCTTACGTTGATAATAGTTTCAAAACTTGAGTAAATTATAAGTACAATTTAATTGAAGCAAAAATTTTATTTATTAATTAAATTCAGTAATACAAAATGTCTGAGAAATAACTAAATACTTAAAAATAGTTATTACACCCTACTTTAGGGACATGATTCTAATAATCTCCCACTTGGACTAAAGTAGGTGTGTACAATCTTGTATCCCCGTGCCCTTCAGATGACGATAAAAAACTTTACTACTTAAAGTTTTCGTGAATGGATATGCTAGGTTGTTTATCGTGGATATGTGTGTTAGAACAACATCTTACCGCTGATCAATCTCTCTAATAAGGTGATACTTATGCTCTATGTGTTTGGATCTTTTGTGAGTCCTTGGTTCTTTCGAGTTTGCTACAACCTCATTGTTATCGCAATAAAGTGTCATGGCCTTGTCAGCTTCTAGAACAATTTTCAGAGTTTTCAATAACTTTCTAAGCCACACAACCTCCTTACTAGCTTCACAAGCTGCCGCATATTCAACTTGCATGGTAGAATCAACAATTTAATATTTCTTTATACTTCTCTGTACAACTGCTCCACTGTTCAGGATCAACACTGATCTTGAAGTGGACCTCCTAGAATCCTTGTCTGCTTAGAAATTGAAATCAATATACCATGTCATATTCATGACAGTACCTAAATACACAAGCATGTAGTTCCTTGTTCTCCTCAGATACTTAAGGCTATGTTTGACGGCATTCCAATGCTCGATTCTAGGATTAGATTAGAAATGACTTACCACACCCATGGCATAACAAAGGTCTGGCCTAGTGCAAAGCATCGTGTACATGAGTCTTCATATGACTGAGGCATAGGAAATCTTTCTCATGTCTTCCTCTTCTCGAGGAGTCTTGGGAGTCTGCTCCTTGGAGAGATTCACTCAATTTCTGAAAGGAAGATATCCCTTCTTAGAGTCTTGCATACTGAAATGATCCATCACCTTATCAATATAAGATGTTTGAGACAGTGCCATTTGTTTGTTCTTCCTTTCCCAAAAGATCTGAATACCTACGAAAAATACAGCTTATCCAAGATCATTCATATCAAATTACTTTGCAAGTCAAATCTTGACATCAGATAATTTTCCTACATCATTCCCAATTAGTAGAATATCATCTACGTACAAGACTAAAAACCACACTTTCCCTCATGTATCAGCTTATACACACAGGGTTCATCCACTAACTGTTCAAAACTAAAGTTCTTGACAGTTTTTCCGAATCTAATATTCCACGACCGTGACACTTGCTTAAGTCTATAAATGGACTTAAGAAGTTCGCAAACCTTACCCTCTTGGAATTTTTTCATGAACACGTCTGGTTAAGCCATATAAATGCGTTCTTCAAGATTTTCATTCAGAAAAGCAGTCTTGACGTCCATCTGCCAGATTTGATAACCGAGGCAAAAAACAATGGACAAGAGAATTCAGATGGATTTAAGCATGGCTACCAGCGAGAAGGTATCATCATAGTCTATACCTTCTTTTTGAGTGTAGCTCTTGGCTACTAGTCCAGCTTTGAATGTCTCCATATTCACATCTGGACCTATATTTTTCTTATGGATCCATTTTCACCCTACAAGTTTTGCCCCTTCAGGAGGATCTACAAGTTTCCAGACTCCATTCGAGTACATCGAATGTATCTCAAAGTTCATGACTTCGTGTCATAGGTTTGCTTCAGGTCTAGCTATGGCCTGAGAGTATGAGAAATGTTCATCATGATCTTTATCTGAGATTGCTGTTAAGGAATCTCCATAAGACATGCACCTGTCAGGCTCTCTCACAACCCTCCCACTACGTCGAGGCTTCATAGGCTCTGGCCCATGTTGTGGTTCTTCCATTATTGAATAAAAAATAGTTCCTGATTGGAGAGTCGATGTCCTCTCACTCAATAATTCCTCTAGGAGAAGACTGCTTCTCGTCTTCACACTTTTTATATAATATTCCGCAGGAAAATGTGCGTTCGTGCTAAAGAATTTTTTCTTATCAGCTGGACTATAAAAGATGTATCACTTCGTTCCCTTGGGATATCCTACAAACATGCATAATTCTAATCGACTGTTCAACTTGCCTGTCTTTAGTTTCAGAACATGTGTTGGGCACCTCCATATACTAAGGTGGTTAACCAATGACTTTTGTCCATATGGCGTGCCAGGCACCATCTTCAATGAAATTTGGTCCAGAATGTATGATAATGTTTCCAAGGCATATCCCTAGAATGAATCTGGGAAAGATGAGTAACTCATCATGGATCTAACCATATCCATCAGAGTTGATTCCTTCTCTCTGACACACCATTCTGTTCTGGAATGCCAGGTGTTGTAAGCTGAGAAAGAATATCTTCTTCTTTAAGAAAGTCTTCGAACACTCCTAGCAAGTACTCTCCACCACGATCAGATCATAGTGTTTTGATTTGCTTCCCAACCATAGTTTTATACTCTTTGAACTTTTGAAAAGTTTCAGACTTTTGGCGCATTAGATAAACATGATCAACACGTAAGTAGTCATTAGTGAAGGTTACGGAGTATTCATAACCCCATCTTGCTTGGACATTCAATGGTCCACATACATCACTATATACGAGTTCGCTAAAATGGGTCTCTTGATCATTTTGTCTTCTATACAGGATTCACATATGAGTAGTGATCCACAGTTAAAGTTTACAAAGGACCATCCTTCGCAAGTTTTTTAATCTTGTCCAGGCTAATATGTGCAAGGCGTAAGTGCCACAAATATGTTAAATTAGTTGAGTCAGACTTCAACATTTTATCATCCCTTTGTGAATAAAAATTCACTTCAGTGTCACATATCATTGGAACTATTAGTTTTACGTAAAATAATTTATTTATCAAATGTGCAGTAGTAATTAAGTAGTCATTTCTAAAAATATCAATATCTTTATCAATGAAATTCAAATTGAATTGTTGCTAAATTAAACTAGCTACTAAATTAAGGTTCTTCTAAAACCCAGAATATAATAAACATCACGTAAAATCATAAAATTGTTATCAAATGACAATTTAATAGCTCTCATAGATACAACCGATACTAGTGCTCCATTTCCCCAACAAAAATTCAACTTGCCCTTACCAAGCCTTTTGATTTCCCTGAACCCTTGCATGGAATAACAAATATGTTTAGTGGCTGCAGAGTCTACAATCCAAGAAAAAATATAGTTAGCCACATAACAGTCCTCAGTAACAAGTATTATATCATTAGATCTCAACTCCTTGAGAAAATCTGGGTAGTTATGTTCCAATGACCAGCGGCTCCATGATGATGACACTTGTCTTTCGACTTGTCCACTTTTACAGTGCCCTTGGCTTTCACAGCTTTTAAGTTCTGCTTCTTAGCCTTCTTAGGACCTCTCCTGCATTTCTTTTTTACGTCAGAGGTGGAAATTCTTGCTTGCACTTGTCTTTCTACTTGTCCACTTTTGCAATGCCCTTACCCTTGCTTACAGTTCCTTCATCAGCTCAGGAAGTGAGTACCTTAACTTATTCATCGAATAATTAAGTTCGGAGTTCTCAAAAGTGTCAAACATAGTCTCAAGTATCATATCAACTTGTTTCTCGCCAACTACCTCAGCATCTATGATCTCCATCTCATTCAGATAACTAAGGATCAACATCATATATTCTATGACAGGAGTTTAAGGTTTCATCTTGCAGTTCATGAAGTTTCACACGACTTCCTGTTTGGCTTGACGACCCTGATCTCTAAACATTTCGGTGATGTTCAACATCACATCAGTGGCAGTTTCATGTTCTGATGTTGTTGTTGCAACAGATTGCTAGTAGAAGACAAGATGTAGCACCGGGCGATCTCATCAGAACGCGGTCAAGAATCATAAGCATCATATTCCTCTTGAGTCGATTCAACAGTTGGGTCAAGGGGGCAATGGGTGGTGAGCACAAACTTGTGATTTTCTACCGTCAGTGCGATATCAAGATTACGTTTTCAATTTATGTAATTTTCACTAGTAAGTTTATTCGTATTTAAGATAGTTAAGAGTGGAGATAACAACATGATTACTAAAAAGAATGAATAAAGCGGTGTAAATAAATACTCAATCATTTAGGAACGTATGATACATGATACACATACTTAAATATTTAAAAATCCAATAAAAATTATTTCTTCCATGATGTTACGATCAACAACGATAATTTGTCTCTTCTAAGGACAACGTTCAAGCTACCTCTTATTGCATCGAGACTCCTCTCGTTTGGTTAACGCTTCTCAGGATGTCACTACATCTAGCTTAACCAATCACCAATGGTTTTGGTCACCTTAGCCACATTGACTAGCCCTTATGAGGGATTCCAATGTGCTTCGGTCTAAGTGTTTAACCAACGCATCGACTTTAAAGGTTGCTATGAACTAACAGTTCGTCTAGGGACAGTCCTGCTTCACTACTTCCTTTACAAGCTTTAGTTTCTTAAACAACTCGATGACTCAAAACAACACGATTGTAAAATTTCTCTCACTAAAGAGAGGTTCGCTAAGGCGGCTCTATATCATTCCTCGTGCCACGATCAAGTTTACATTGAGGATCTTGGGAACGTTTCAAACGTAAACGACCCTCCCACTTAGTTTTTGGAAAAATGGATTATTTGTTGTTTTTTCAAAAATTATAACCTTTATTAATTCAGAAAAAAACAAAATTTGAAAATTATAAACTTTTATAAAATTTAAATCCCAATTTAAAATTTAAAACTTTTATAAAGATCGCATTGTATTTAAATTATAACTCATTATGAATTAAACTACAATGATGCATATACATGTTCCATGACATTTTAATATTGACATATCTCTATTTCTATATGGCATGTTATATGATGATGCGAGATTAATAATAAATCATCCATTCAAAATTAACTTTTCTATTGGCTCATTTCTAATTACAACTCATAAAATAATAATAAATAAATTATAATTAATTTAAATACTAATCTCCATGGCGTCTGTAATTGTCTCGTTGTCCTTCAGGAAGTCCTACCAATTTGTAACTCTTAACAAAAGTCTATTCTCATTTTCAAATTCAAATTTCAAAATTTAAATTTCAAATTTCAAAAATTCAAATTTCAAATTTCAAAAATTCAAATTTCAAAATTCAAATTTCAAAAATTCGAAATTTAAATTTTGATCAAAATCCTTTAATTGAGGAAAATTATTTTTCTAGTTAAATAATCTCATTATAATCATTTTAAAATTCAAAATTCAAAAGATAAAGATAAATAGATAATTATCTTTTAAATTCAAAATTCAAAGAGATAAAATAGATAAAATGGATAATTATCCTTTTAAATTCGAAATCCAAAAGATAAAAGGATAAAAAAAAGATAAAATAGATAAAATGGATAAATATATTTTAAATATCTGATACCATATCTTTTGAACTTTAATTATTTTTTATCCGTTTAAAAACCAAAATATTAAAGATAAGAGATGAGATTATGGTTTTTATGAAACATCAGAGAGTTTTCTAAACCCTAATTTATATCGCTTAGGGTTTCATAAACCCTAGTCGCCACGCAGGGCATGACAATGGACAGCAGTAGGCGGTGTGACATGGCGGCGAGCAGTGACCGGTGACTTTTCTAGTGACTTTTCAGCGGTAGTCTTTTGGTGGCGGAAACTTCCGTTGACGTCGTCGACGGATGGCATTTTCTGGCGGTTTTTGAGGCAGCGACGATATTACATCAAATTTATCAAAAGTTATAACTTTTGCAATAAAATAAATTACATAAAATCCTTTGCCTCAAATAAGGCATATATCAATTCTAAATTGAAAGCAAAAACGCCTAGATCCAATAGATAGAGATCCAATCACATAACACATTCAAACATATTTGAATCTATCATATACAAATATATGTCAATATCAACAAATTCTTGGATACGTTCATTTCAACTATCTATATGCATAATCAAGAACCTATGACTTTGATACCAATTGTTGGATCAGTGGTTTTAAAATTAAAAAAAAATAAGTTTGAACAACGAATAGTTCGTGGGTGGAATATCAAAAATAGTTTCTAAAACATATTAATCGAATTGAATAATTTAAAACCAAAACAACAAACGGACAAGCATATCAGATATTGAAATGAATAGAAAAAGGTTGAAATGATTTTTACCTTTGCGATGTACCGGAGATTTTCTGAATTGGTGGAATCCTTGTATTCATTCTTTAAACTTCAAGATCCAAATCTTAAAGCTTGATCTTCAAGAACTAAAATCCAAGTACGATCTTCAAGAATCAATTTCTCAAAATTTTCTTCACACCAATAACCACTCATTAATTTCAGAAATATATCTTGTGAGAATTTATTTAGGAACCATGCATGGGCTCTAAAAATGATTGAATAAGAAAAATCAAAAAATTCTTCCCTCAATTTGAAATTCGGCGGCAACATGTGATGGGGGGAAGAAAACTTATTTTCTCTCTGTGTGTAATTACACACTATATTGATCAGTATCAATTATTGTGTTCTAGAGTTGTGTTGTATTTAATATAATTCCGTTGTGACAATCAAATTGCTACTAGATATTTATAAAAGACAATTTTTGGTATTTATAAATATGCCCATATATTTTAAATTTCCAAAAATTCACCCCCATATATTTAAATTACCAAAAATCAGTATATCTTCACATTGTTTGAGTTGTATCAAAATTTATCAATTCAATTGATAAATATAATTGGTCATCATAAATTAATTAATTAATTTTTATTTACTAATTATATAATAATTAGAAAATAATAAATTAATTAATTTCAATATAATTATCAAACTTAACCAATTAAGTGACATTATTCATCGCATATAGGTGTATGAAATATTCATCGACACCAAAACACATTTTAGTCCATCATGGTTCGTTTTTCTATTTATTTTCTCATAAGCTATTTCCGAGACCGAATGGACCCATATGAACAAAACTATAGGATTTAAATACTCAATGAATTGATCTTTATAAATTCTCGACCTATTTAATCCTGATATCGTACGACTCTACTATAAGTTTGATGCCGAATCAACTCTGGATTCATGCGCGCTACATTTTTTGTTGGTGTAAATAAGTTCTATTTATTTTCACGGTCCACAGAATATTCTAACATATTAACCATCGTGAATATCAGTAACAAGAGCATATATGTAAAATTATCATTTTACCACTCTTGTTATTATTTTCGTAACTCATTTATTGACTGTGAATAAGAAAGACATAATAGTGAATTGTCTCGTACAATTCACAAGTCTTAATCAATGACTCAATTCATTGAATACTAGACCCAGTTTATTTATTCACTCACCCATCAGTAAGACATAAGGTGGTATTGTTGTTTTCACAATCATACCATGAATTTTCATATCTGTGAATCACGTAACTCCAACATAATTGAATTACGATCTCAACAGTCGAGATATTGTTCGCCAGTTTGAATCCATCCATTTGACATATCAAAGATTGCAAGTAACTAAGTCAAGCTACGTATTCACCTGAAGATTAAGGTAATTATGAAAATACCCTTAAAATGTAACAATTAGATTTAGAGGTAGGTAAACTGTTTTTGCTCTAAACTAATTTATTACCAGTCTATTCAACAAGTCTCATAACACGTCTAAGTTAACCGTTTGAGTCTTCACTCTTATGCCCCAAGGCTGACATCTATTGGTTCAACCTAACAGTCATAATTAGATTGGATTGCCTAGTCGATCCTAAAACTATGAATAACGTTTTGAACTATTTCAGAAGAGTTTGTCTGGAAGATTCATCTGTCTTTTCTCTTCTTACGTTGATAATAGTTCCATGATTTGAATAAATTATAAACATAATTTAATTATAGGAAAACTTTTATTTATTCATTAAATTCAGTAATACAAAATGTCTAAAAAATAACTAGATACTCATAAATAGTTAGTACACCCTACGTTATGGACATATTTCTAACAGTGGGACCCATTACAAATTGTTTAGAACTATAGTGCCACACGACACTGCAGTTACGGTGAGCCATCACAGTGCCTCATGGTGCTGTGTCACAACACTAGTGTAGTGCCACGTGATACTACAGTACTTCATGTCAATCATTGATTTCAAATCAGTGATTGACACATGACAATTACTACAAATTAAATATTTATTTTATTCAGATAAATATCTAGATATCAGTTAATTCAAAATTAACTTATCCGATTATCCCTATCAACTAGCTTATCTGTTAGTTCACAAATAACAGATTTAATTTATTCAAATTTTGAATTATTATCTAATAATAATTCACTATTATCTAATTTCACAAATTAGATATACTATCTGACTTATAGATAATTAGAAAATTAATCAATATAATTATTTATATGTATTTTCCAAAAATTTATATAAATAATTTAATTAATTAATTTTTACTTAATTAATCACACATAATTATCTCATAATTATGTACTTACCCCACAATAAAAGTTTCTTTTGTAAGTCAGTCATTTTCTCATGTCCTGAAATATTCACACCCTAGACTGCGTAGTACAGAGGTGACTTGGGGGACCATGAACCTATAATCTTAAACTCCAATAAACTAGATTATTAAATAAACTCTTTAATTAAATAATTTATTTAATAATTCCATTATTACTCAACTATAAATATGGAATTGCACTCTTAGAGATTATAGAATGTATTTACAGAGTATTATCGTGTAGTCCATTAATATAATCATTTCACGTAGTTTCGTCTTCCAATTATTGGTTCGTAAATTAGAACTGGTCAAATATACGATCCGTTAGGAAAACTTGGATTCCAAATCTTGTAAAATCATGCTCATAGCCATCCATATCACTAAATCTTCAAAACAAAAATCACTAGCTTATTTTACTAACAAACCTTAACGAGTGAATCAAAAAATCTAGTAGACATGTATAGGAGTTCATGACTACTCATGATTCAGACTGATCTACATATGATCATCAGATTGATTTGTATTAAATCTTTATGATAGAGGGTACATTAATAAAGAGATTAATTCACATCGATCATGTCATATATAATCTTATTATATAAAGTACATTCAGTAAGATGTAAATCAATGATCCGGATCTAGATCACATGTATTCATAATGCTTAGTGAAGCGTACTAGCAACCATTCATTAAAGATTACATACTTTAATATGTTGCTGACATTTTTATTCATTATATATGATCTTCATTCTCTCGTACTAATACAAGATCATAGTCTCATTAATGAATATGGAATTTTTAGATATTTATATAAATTAACAATAATTTAAAAGAACAATTATAAGAAAAATATAATTTCATTAAATTTTATATTAAAATTTCAATACACATACTTTGAGGGCATGACCCTATACAGCGTTAACCTTAAAATTTTGATAGGTGATGTATAATTTGATAGATAAATGTTCTTTACTTAAAATCCTGAGGCATACCCTTTGTAAGCGTGTAAGTATCTTTTGGTTGATATATTTAAATTTATCCAAAAAAATAAGATAATTATATTTGATGATTTATAAGTTACTTTCATTTCTTTTTTATAAGCTTTGACCAAATTCTTGGGATAGTATTTTAATTAAGTGTCAAAGTTAAATTGTATTGAAATAAAAAGGTAATGCCCATTTTATTTGTTAGAATAGTTGGCTCAGAAGATGTATGTGTCCTATACTTTATTTTAATACCCTAGAACTATTTGATCATAAAATTTGAGACTTATGATGTGAAATCAGATACATGATTAAAATATATTAATATCATGCTCATGATCATTGCTGTTGAGATACTAATTTTACTATACATACCTATGTGCATGCTAGGTATATTAAAAGGATAGAAATTGACCGTCGAGTGTATATAACACATAAATTGATATTTATGTGCAATGGTATCCAAAAATGTATGCAATCATCATTTGTATTTTATAAAAGTGCTAACGCAAGTTATTATAATAATGTGCTGCTTACTTTAGTTAACATTTTTAGAAGTTATAAGAATTTTAAAGTATTAGAGTTCTATTGGCAATATGAATTCATGAGAGAGTCATGAAGTAATTTTGATGGCCAATATATATGTGGCGCACAATGTGTATTCTTTATGATACATATATATTAAATGTGGGGGTGTAAAATTTGATACTATTATGCTGATAAGTGAGTTCAAAATTTAAAAACAATTTTTTTGGATTATTTTTAAGAATGAATGTATAGAAGATTACAAATCAATTTATGAAGATTTGATGCGCATGTAGACAAATATTAAGAATCATCGAGGGAAAAGAGACTGAAGCCCATAAGGTAGTCACCATAATGGATACCCAATGTTTGTGATTGGAGATCCCATGAATGAGGTTTAATAGGTAATACTGAAGTTGTAGTGTGGCTAGACGAGTACTATGTTTATATATGAGGAGTATTTCATGGTCTCACTGGTGGGGGGAGGGGGTTATGCCTTCAAAACATGAGTATTGACATTTTAATATGAAATTTAATGAAATTACATTTTCTTATAATTGTTCTTTTAAATTATTATTAAATAATTTAGATAAATATCTAAAAATTTCATGTTCATTAATGAGAATATGATCTTGTATTAGTACGAGATATTAAGATCATAGATAATGAATAAAAATATCGGCAACATATTAAAATATGAAATCTTTAATGATTGGTTGCTAGTACAGTTTACTAAGCATTATAATTGCATATGATCTAAATCTGGATCATTGATATGGATATACATCTTAGTGAATTACTTTATATAATAAGACATGATCGATGTGAATTAATATTTTATTAATGTATCGTTTATCATAAAGATTTAAACACATCAATCTAATGATCATATGAAGATCAGTCTGAATCTTTAATAGTCATGAACTCATATACATGTCTATTGGATATTTTGATTCATTAGTTAAGGTTTGTTTGTAAAATAAGTTAGTGACTTTTGTTTTAGAGATTTAGTGATATGAATGACTGAGAACATGATTTTATAAGATTTGGAATCCAAGTTTTTCTAACGGGTCGTATATTGGTTCTCTTAAGTGTTAATTCTTGAACTGAATGGTTATTGAACTCAAATTTATAATGCGATTATAAATTATCCATTCACTAGTGAATTAATGGTACTTAAGGATCAATAGGTAATTAGAAGGGTAAAACGGTAATTTGACTAACTTTAATTTACGAACTCATAATTGGAGGATAGAACTATGTGAAAATGATTATTTCAATGGACTACACGAGAATACTCTGTAAATACATTCTATAATCTCTAAGAGTGCGATTCCATATTTATAGTGGAGTAATAATGAAATTAACAAATAAGATTATTGAACTAAATAGTTTAATTAATAATCTGGCTTATTGGAACTTAAGATTATAGGTTCATGATCTTCAAGTCACCTATGTATTACGCAGTCTAGGGTGTGAATATTTTAGGATATGAGAAAAAAACTGACTTGCAAAAAGAATTATTATTCTGGGGCAAGTACGTAATTATGAGATAATTATGTGTGATTAATTAATTAAAATTTAATTAATTAATTTATTCATATATAAATTTCAGAAATTACATATATAAATAATTATATCGATTAATTTTTTAATTATCGATAAGTGAGACAGAATATCTAATTTGTGAAATTAGATAATTATAAATTATTATTAGATAATAATTTGAATCAACTAAATCTGTTATTTATGAACTAACAAATAAGTTAGTTGATATGGATAATTAGATATGTTATTTTTGAATTAACTGATATCTAGTAATTTATCTGATTAAAATAAATATTTAATTCACAGTAATTGCCACGTGTCAATCACTGATTAAAAATCAAAAATTGACATGAACTACTGTAGTGTCATGTGGCACTGCAGTAGTTGGGGTACACTATAGTATTGTTGTGGCACATAGTGCCGTGAGACACTGTCATAGCTCACGACAACTGTAGCGCCGTGTGTCACTGTAGTTGTGCACAAATTTTTAGTGAGTCCCACACGTAATGGTAATTTTAAAATTAAATATTATTTTCAGTTTATTCCTAAAAATCCGAGCCATTATCTAGAATATATATATATATATATATATATATATTATTCTATTGGCCTCATTGTTGATAGAGAGTTGAGAACACAATTGCCATCAGGATGAATTTTTTTGTGATTAAAAAGTTAATAGAAAAATTCTAAAAGAATAATCATCGTATCTTCTCATAGTACTGTCTCACTAAATTAATCATTCTCAGTAAATCTCTAGATCTCATGTGTTGAGTATATATCTAGAGACAAAAAATATCTTTGAATTATTCTACGTGCCCACACATGTCCTAGTGTGTTTGATGATTAACTTGATATAGATTACAAGAGGTATACGATTCCTATCCATGTATGTCTTAGATTATATATATAATGGATCATCATTGAAATGAGTTTTCAATAAAAAATTTTATTTTGAAAACTGTGCGTCGCGTTTATTTTCGTTTTATCGAAAAAAATATGATTCATTTTTTATTAAATTTTAAAAACCACCACGCCTCCACGCACGAGCGTCACGTTTTCCAACAAACACATGGTCAACACTAAAAAGACAAAGACCACCCTCACCTAATAAAAAAGCTAAGGCTCAAAAGATATATTAGAGACTTTATAAACAACCCTATGCATACATCCAAATACTTAAAGCAAAGTAAAAGGCCACTTAAATTTAAAGCAGATTACAGTTTGAACATTACTCAAAACCATATACATAAATTACACAAAAATTTCAGGGTCTAGGTATCAAGCTTCAGCCATACCCTTGCTTACCAGATCTCTTGAGAAATCAGAATTACTGTTCACACTGAAACTACTGTTTCGGCGGCCGCGATACTTTTCCAGTGCCCCACGCCGCCGCTATCCGCTCCCATGTCCTGCATGGTAACTAGGGTTTATGAAACCATAGACGATAACAATTATAGTTTAGGAAACCCCGTAATGTTTCGCGATAACTCTTTTCCTATTTTTTTGTCTTTTAAATTTTAAACGGATAAAAGATGCTTTTGAATTCAAAAGATAATTATCAATGCTATCTTTTGTTTTGTTTTTAAGAAAAAATGGATAATTAATGACTTATTTTTGAATTTTTGAAATTTAAAATTTGAAATTTGTTTTTAAAATGAGAATGGGTTTTTGTAAAGAGTTACAAAATGGTGGGATAACTTGAAAAACAAATAGACAATTACAGACGCCATGAAGATTTGTAAATTAAATTATAATTTATTATTCTTTTTGGGTTGTAATTAGAAATGAGACAATGGGGAGGTTAATTTTATACATATGATTTAATTTTAATCGTATATAATCATATAACATGCCATATAGAACTAGGGATATGCCAATATCAAATTACCATGTAGCATGCACATGCATCATTGTAGATTAATTATAATGGTTATAATTTAATTACAATGTGAAATTTATAATGGTTATGATTTTAAATTGGGATTTTAAATTAAATAAAGGATTTATAAATTCCATCGCGTTTTTCAAATTAATAAAAGTTATGTTTTTAAAAACAACCAAAAATCTAAAGTTTTTTTAAAAAAAAACTAAGTGCGAGGGTCGTTTACTTTGAAACGTTCTCAAGGTTTCCAACGCGAACTTGATTGTGCCACGAGGAATGGTTTAGAACTGCCCATAGTGGTCATCTCTTCAATGGGAGAAATTTTGGAATAGTGTCGCTTTGAGTCATCGAGTTGCTGAGAAGCTAGGACTTCTAAAGGAAGTGGTGGGGCATTGTCGTCCCATAGACAGAGTGTTAGTCCATAACAACTTTCATGAGTCGATGCGTTGGTTAAACACTTAGACTGAAGTATATTGGAATCCCCACTTATGGGCAAGTCAATGGGGCCAAGGTGACCAAAACAATTGATGGTTGGTTAACTTAGATGTGAAGACATTTGAAAGTTAACCAAATAAGAAGAGTCTCGATACGATAAGAGATAGTTTGGACTTCATCCCTCAATAAGACAAACTATCATTTTTTATCGTAACATCGTGGAAGAAATATTTTTTATGGATTTTTAAATATTTAAGTAGTTGCATCATGCATCATACTTTCCTAAACGATTGAGCATTTACACCACTTTATTTATTCTTTTCAATATTCATGTTGTTATCTCCTCTCTCAACTAGTCTTAACGCGAATAAATTTACTGGTGAAAATTATGTGGATTGAAAATGAAATATTGATATCGTGCTGACGGTAGAAAAGCATGAGTTTGTGCTCACTACCCCTTGTCCCCTTGAGCCTATTGCTGAATCAACTTAAGAGAAAAATGATGCTTATGCTTCTTGGTTGCGTTCTGATGAGATCGTCAGATGTTACATCTTGACATCTATGAGCAATGTGTTACAACACCAACATCAGAACTTTGAGACCGCCATTGATATAATGTTGAACATCACTGAAATGTTCAGAGATTAAGGTCATCAAGCCAGACAGATAACTGTACGCAACTTAATGAACAGCAGGATGGAACCTGGAAAACCCCTGTCAGAGAACATATGATGCTGATAATAAGTTATCTGAATGAGATGGAGATCATGGTGCTGAGGTTGATGGTGACACTCAAGGGGATATGATCCTAGAGACTTTGCCTAGTACCTTTGAGAACTTCAAGCTTAATTATTCGATGAATAAACAGAAGTACTCACTTCCTGAGCTCATGAAGGAGCTGTAAGCTACTGAGATTCTGTTTCTGAAGGGCAAGAGGAGGTCTGGAGAGGCTAACTTTACTGAAAGAAAACCTTCCACCTATGGCACTAAGAAGAAACAGAGAAAATGTAACGCCTTGATCCCCGAAGGTTAAACATGCATGTAATTTCACTTATTCAAAAATTTCTAATTCAATTGAAACTCTAATTTGAGAAATTTTCTAAATTGAAAACCTTAATTTTGCCCCAATTTGAACATTAAGTAGCAGAAGCATTACATCATTTTAAAAAAAAACATCTTCTCAATAACCTGAAATAAATGATTCATTAATCTATAATAAAGTCGATTACGAAATTCCATAAAACATGGAAGTCAAACATATTATCGAAGACTAAAATGTGAAAATTCATAAACTCCTGAATCAATTGTAATTAAACTAAAATCTGTTTCTCATGTCATATAATCACAATTAGTGAATATCTCCTATTATATGGCAGTCCCTCACTAATGTTGCTCGTCATAACCTGCAACATATTTATCTATGGGGGTGAGTATTAAAAATACTCAGTAGATAAACTCACATACTAATAAACTTCACATGACATAAATGTAAACATATAACTCATGCAACTTCAATTTAACACATTAACTTGATTATTAAATAGCATAAAGTACTTGTAATTAACATATATGATTTCATGATTAACATATAACTTGAACATGTACTATTACTGATACTTATACTTGCTTGATCATATTTAACTAGGCATATCCCCTGATTAACAACCTAACTAGAATTATTTCACACTTGAACACGTAACATGAACGTGAACATGATAGATTGGGGTCTTGAAACTTGATGTCAATTAAAGTTATCTGAACATTAAGGACGCTAATATGAACATGATGACACCCAACTGTATAGTTGATAACATGACATGAAGAATCTGGTTACTTGATAACCAAGGAACGTGACTAGCCTACCTCTTGTTTCATTATCACTTTACTTGAGTTAAGATTCATAATTCATATTATCACATATACATGAGTAAGCATATAACTTGTTCATGAATATAAATGATAAATCTATTACGTGCATAACATAAAATATAATCATACATAACATGGTAAATAATTTCATCGTAATATAAAAAAATAAATAAAGCATTAAATCATAAGATTGAGCAACATAAAGAAATAAAAATAATTTTATGTTTTATATGCTACAATTTTAACATATTAACCGAATTACTATGTAAATCCACTTACTTGGATTCGCTACAAATTAAATTCAGCAACTATTCGTATAATATATATAATTATTTAATTAACTAGAGGGCGAGTGAGGTTGGAAACACGTGAAAATTAAACTGTGTGTAAATTGATCAAGTGGTTCAAACCGGTTCAACTATGTTCGGGTGGTCTGCACCGGTTCGATTCTGTTGTTTTATGTCAGTTTAGTCTGGTTGGTTGAACTATTTTAGTTTGGTCTGATCGAAGTGGTTTGGTCTGGTCTAACTGAATCGGTTCGATTGAACCAGTCTGGTTCAGATGACCATGTTCAAGAAAACAAAAGGAACAAATAGGGGAAAGGAAGACGAAGAAGAGAGAGACGGAACATAGAGGGGGATGGAGATGAAAGAGAGAGAGAGAGAGAGAGAGAGAGAGTGTGTGTGTGTGTGTGTGAGAGAGAGAGAGAGAGAGAGAGAGTGTGTGTGTGTGTGTGTGTGTGTGTGTGTGTGAGAGAGAGAGAGGGAGAGAGAGAAGCAGAAATAGAGACAGGGAGAGACGAAAAAGATATAACAGAAACATAGGGGAGAGGGAGACGAAGAAGAGCGAGAGAGTGTGAGAGGGAGAGAGGGAGAAAGAGAAAGAGACTGAGAGGAACAAATAATAAAGATAGAAATAGAGGGGAAGAGGGAGACGAAGGAGAGGGAGAGAGACTGAGAGAAACAGAGAGGAAGACAGAGATTAAACCTTACCAAAATGGAGTTTGCATGTGGTGCGATGACAATGCCAGAAACAGATACAATAGGATAGAAATTGATTGAATTTGAAGAATAAAATTCAGATTTGGATGAATATATATATATAAACATAGAAATAAGAAATTTCTAGAAAGAGGAAAAAAAGAGAAGAATCATGAAGAAAACTTACCGGAGGAGACCAACAATGGAGATGCAACGAAGAGGAATAAGACACAAAGCTTGCTGGAAAATTAGAGAAGAAAAATTCAGTTTGGTGCCTCAACGAATTAATCAAACTCTAAGTTGATTAGAGAAAGGATAGAGAAAATAAAAGAGAAGAAACAAGAAATCGTTCACCTAGATCAATGTTATAGGGCTGCCCAAGCTGAAACGAAGAAGATGAAGGTGAAAAGCAAAGGCTCGTTGGAGAAGAAAACTGTAACAGAGAGGGGGGATAGCAGTACATATGAGAATGGTTCGTAATTTAAAAGAAAAGGGGAGAGAGGGGTTGTTGGTGGTTACTTATTTGAGATATAAAAAAATGAGATAGTTGGGGGAGATAGTTGAGTGTGAAGCTTATGTGGTGTGAGTGGGGGTAAGATAATTACAAATCTACCCCTCAAAGCTTGGGGTATGACATTCTCCCCTCCTTAAGAACTTTTGAATTTGAAAGGACTATAACTTATTGAATTAACTCTAGATACTTGACACGTATCTCCGCTTCTCGTTCCCATGTTGCTTCTTCCATCCTATGATTTCTTCAAAGAACCTTAACTAACTGAACCATTCTGTTATGTAGTGTCTGATTCATATGCTCTACAATTTTGACTGGCTTCTCCTCATAAGTAATATCATCACGAACTTGTAAAGGTTTAAAATCGATGACATGTGTTGGATCAGGCACGTACTTGCAAAGCATCGAGACGTGAAACACATTATGAACACCTGGAAGTGCTGGTGGTAAAGCGACTCGGTAAGCCAAAGGACTGATACGATCCAAAATCTCAAAGGGACCAATGAACCTGAGACTCAGCTTTCCCATGCAACCAAAATGCATTACACCATTCATTGGCGCAACCTTAAGACACACGTGATCACCCACTTCAAATTCGAGGTCTTTTCTCCAAATACCCGCATAACTCTTTTTCCTACTTTGAGCGGTCTTCATTCTTTCTCTGATTTTCTGAATAGCTTCATTCGTAGACTGAACTAAGTTAGGGGCCAAAAGCTTCCGTTCTCCAACGTCATCCCAGTGAACTGGCGACCGACACTTTTTCCCATAAAGTGCCTCAAACGAAGCCATACGAATTGTTGCGTGGTAATTGTTATCGTAAGCGAACTCCACGAGTGCCAACTGTGGATCCCAACTACCAGAGAAATCCAAGACACAAGCTCGAAGTATATCTTTTAACATTTGAACCGTTCGCTCAGATTTCCCATCAGATTGTGGATGAAAAGTTGTACTAAAATTTAACTGAGTACCCAAAGCTTTCTATAGACTGCGCCAAAAATTCTATGTGAACCGAGGATCTCGATTTGATACTATAGACACTGGAACCCTATGAAGTTGAACAATCTCTCCGATATACAACCGAGCACAATCCTCAAGTGAAAAGTAGTCTTGCCAGGCGAAAAGTGTGCAAACTTGGTAAGACGATTCACCGCAACCCAAATGGAGTTATAACCTTTTATCGTCCCCGATAGCCTTGAAACGAAATCCATAGTCACATGCTCCCACTTCCATTCAGGAATACGTAAAGGTTGCAAGACCCCATATGGTTGCTGTCTCTGAGCCTTGATCTGCTGACACACCAAACACTTACTAACAAACTCAGCGGTGTCACGCTTCATACCATTCCACCAATAATGTAACTTTAAATCGTGATACATCTTAGTACTACAAGGGTGAACAGTGTATGGTGAACTATGAGCCTCCGTGAGTAATTCCTGTCTAATGACTGCATCCTTCAGAACACAAAGCCTCCCATGAAAGCGAAGAGCTAAACCATTACTAACATTGAACCCTTGTCTTTTGTCTGAACCCACTTCACTATGAATCAAAAGCAATTCAGAATCTGAGTTTTGTGCATCGATAATACGCTGCTGCAATGATAGTTGAACTGTGAGCTATGTTAACCATGCCGTAGTGTCTTTCAGAAAGACCTGAATCTCGACATGTTCAAAATCCTTCAATATATGCTCTTGAGATGTAATTAGAGCTGTAGAATGGGCTGATTTTTTACTTAAGGCATCAGCCACAGCATTTTCCTTTCTTGGGTGATAAATGATCTCGCAATCATAATCCTTCACCAGTTCCAACCAACGGTGTTGCCTCATGTTAAGCTCTTTCTGAGTGAAAAAGTACTTAAGACTCTTATGATATGTGTAAATCTGGTACCTACAGCCATACAAGTAATGTTTCCAAATCTTGAGGGCAAATACAACTACAGCCAACTCCAAATCATGTGTAGGAAAGTTATGTTCATAAGGCTCGAGTTGTCGCGAAGCATATGCTATGACATTTCCCTGTTGCATCAAAACACAACCCAAACCTCTCTTGGAAGCATAATTATAAATCACAAAATCGCTCTCACCATCTGGAATGGTCAACACTGATGCTGACACTAATTTTTGTTTAAGGCTCTGAAAACATTTCTCACACTCAGCCGTCCAAGTAAATGTGACATTCTTCCTGCTCAACTGAATAAGTGGAACAAAAATCTTTGCAAAACCCTCAATGAATCTCCTACTAGACCCAGAAATTCCATCTCGAGATACCACATGACCAAGGAATGATACTTGCTGAAATCAAAACTCATAATTCAAGAACTTTGCATATAACTGGTGTGTCTTTAACGCTTGTAAAATGATTCTAAGGTGATTTGTATGCTCAGCCTCTGATCTAGAGTACACCAGAATATCATCAATGAAGACAATCATAAAAGAATCCAAGAACTCTTTGGACACCCTGTTCATCAGATCCATGAAGGCTGCCAGAGCATTAGTTAATCCAAACGACATCACTACAAACTCGTAATGGCCGTAACATGTACGAAATACTGTCTTAGGAATATCCACATCTCGAATCCTGAGCTGATGAAAACCTAATCTCAAATCAATCTTAGAGAATATTGATGCTCCCTGAAGTTGATCAAACAAATCCTCAATGCGTGGTAATGAATACTTATTCTTGATAGTGACTCTATTCAACTCCTTGTAGTGAATGCAGAGCCTCATCGATCCATCTTTCTTTTTAACAAATAATACTGGAGCACCTCAAGGTGAAACGCTAGGTCTAATGAAACCCTTATCCAATAATTCTTAAAGTTGGTCCTTAAGTTTTTTCAACTTTGCATGAGCCATACGATACGGAGATTTGGATATAGGGGTAGTGCTTGGTACCAAATCAATATGAAAATATGTCTCCTGAGGAGGAGGAAGTCCTGGTAAATCATTGGGCACTACATCCAAAAAGTCACAAACCACTGGAACTGATCGAATATTCACATCTGTCTTAGTTGTATCCACCACAAAAGCTAAGTAACCCCAATTACCACGATCACGTAGGCGTTGTGCCCGCAAAGCAGATATAACATTCGGCATAGGTTGTTGCTGGGATCCCTTAAACTTGAAGTTAAGTCTACCTGGAGGCAGGAATCGAACTTCCTTTCGATAACAGTCTATGTTGGCATAGTTAACAGCCAACCAGTCCATCCCTAGGATTACGTCAACATCATGCATCCCTAGGACTATAAGCCTAGCATACATAACATTATCTGCTATCATCACTAAACAACTCTCTATCGCCTTATTAGCCACGAAAGAAGCTTCAGAAGGCGTAGAAACACATAACTCAAAACCCAATGGCATAACAGGCAATGAAGCATGAGTCATAAACGAAGTAGATATAAACGAGTGCATGGATCCAGAATTAACCAATGTAAAAGATGAATGTCCTAGTACAAGTAAAGTACCTGCCACAATTGTATCTGACTTCTCAGCTTCTTGGCGAGTTAGTGCGAAAACCTTCCCTTTTCCTCTATCTCCAACGACGTTGCTATTCTGTCCTTAAGCAAGTAAAAGGCACTGCCTGAGGTGATACCCGGTCTTTCCACACTTAAAGCAAGCGTTGTTCGCTTTAAAACACTGACCACTGTGGTGCTTGTTACATGTAGCGTACAAGGGATTTGATTTTATTACCTGCCTTTTTGCGTTGTGGAGACCTGGGTGAGAATTCTGAGGTTTTCTCTTTCCATGAAACGAATGCTCACACCATGGAGGTGCACGAGGTGGACGATTTTGTTCCATTAACAAGGCTACTTCAACAATTGCTGCGTAGGTGGTGTGCTTATGGAGCGACACATAACCCTTTATCTCTGGACGAAGTCCCCTTTCAAAAGTCTGAGCCTTCTTGATCTCGCCATCAACGTAATGTGTGGTGAAGCGAGATGATTCCTCAAACTTCATTTCATAATCAGTAATAGTCATATTACCTTGCACCAGCCTAAGAAATCGGCCTCCTTACTTGTCTTGACGGTGATCGGAAAATACTTCTCGAAGAACAGCTCCTTAAATTGCTTCCAAGTCATCGGCTTATGCACAACATCATGAGCTCTTTGTGCTAGCTCCCACCATTTTTTAGCTTCTCGTGTGAGCATAAAATTTTCACAACCAACCTTTTGAATCTCAGAACACATCATAAACTGGAATATCTGCTTCAATCTCATAATCCAATCATCAGCTAAAAATTGATTGGATGAGAGACCGTCAAATTTAGGTGGGTTCAGCCTCCTAAATGTATGGATCAGCTACACGTCGATCGCTGTCGTCTGTTGTAGTTGTTGTTGTTGAGCTAGGCGAGCCGTTGCTACTTGCCTTAACAAGTCCCAAAATTTTTGAAACATTTCGATCATGGTTTCCGGAGGGTTCGTAGTAGGATCAACTGGTGCGTGATTTTTGTTTCTCGTAGGGGGGCCATTACTCTGCTACCCACCAAATTTTCAAGACTTATCAAAAGCCTAATCTTATCGTGTAAATATAACATAAACGTAATCAAACATGCCAAAATGAAACTAAAGCACATCATACTGAATCAATAATTAAAACATACATATCATGTGTACCTAACTTGTAAGGTGATGGAGGAGCCTATTCAAAAATCTCCAATTCAATTGAAACCCTAGTTGGAGAAATTTTCCAAATTGAAAACCTTAGTTTTGCCCCAATTTTAACATTAAATAGCGGAAGCATTAAATTATTTTAAGAGAATATCTTCTCAATAAACTGAAATAAATGATTCATAATCTATAATAAAGTTGATTACGAAAAATCTATAAAACATGGAAGTCAAACATATTATCGACTAAAACGTGAAAATTCATACTCTTGAATCAATTGTAATTAAACTAAAATCTGTTTATGATGTCATATAATCACAGTTAGTGAATATCTCCTATTTTCGCTGACTATGGCAGTCCCTCACTCCTGCTGCTTGTCACCACCTGCAACATATTCATCTATGGGAGTGAGTATTAAAAATACTCAGTAAGTAAACCCACATACTAATAAGCTTCACATGACATAAATGTAAACATATAACTCATGCAACTTTAATTTAACATATTCACTTGATTATTAAATAACATAAAGTACTTGTAATTAACATAACTGATTTCATGGTTAACATATATAACTTGAACTTGTACTTATTCTTACTGCTACTTGTACTTGCTTGATCTTAATTTGACTAGGCATATTCCCTGATTAACAACCTAACCAGAATTATTTCACACTTGAACTTGAATTTGAACTTGTAACATGAACGTGAACATGATAGATTAGGTGTCCTAAAACTTGATGTCACTTAAAGTTATTTGAACATTAAGGACGCTAACATGAGCATGGTGACACCCAATCGAACTTGATTAAGTCTACCTCTTGTTTACTCATCACTTTACTTGAGTTAAGATTTATAATTCATATTATCACATATACATGAATAAACATATAACTTGTTCATAAATATAAATGATAAATTTACTGCATGCATAACTCAAAATATAATCATACGTAACATGGTAAATAATTTCATCGTAATATGAAAAAAATAATAACATTAAATCATAAGATTGAGCAGCATAAAGAAATAAAAATAATTTTACGTTATTATACTACACTTATAACATATGAACCGAATTACTATGTAAATCCACTTACTTGGATTCACTACGAATTAAATTCAACAACTAATGACCTGAAATTCAAGGATCCCAGATAACAACATATTCATATAATATCTATAATTATTTAATTAACTAGAGGGTGAGTGAGGTTGGGAATAGGTGGAAACTAACATGAGTGTTTGATCAAGCGGTTCAAATCAGTCCAACTATGTTCGGGTGGTCTGAACCGGTTCAGTTATGTTGTTTTGGGCCAGTTCAATCTGGTCGAGTTGAACCATTTTGGTATGATCTAACCGAACCATTTTGGTTTGGTCTAACTAAATCAGTTTGGTCTGGTCTGATTGAACTGGTCTAGTTCAGATGATCATGTTCAAGAAAATGAGAGAAACAGAGAGGAAGGAAGATGAAGAAGAGAGACAGAGACAGAACATAGAGGGGGAGGGAGACGAGAAAGAGAGAGAGAGAGACCGAGAGAAGCAGAAATATAGAGAGAGAGAGACGGAGGAGACAAAACCGAAATAAAGGGGAGAGGGAGACGAAGGAGAGAGAGTGTGTGAGAGGGAGAGAGAGAAAGAGACTGAGAGGAACACATAATAAAGACAAAAATAGAGGGGAAGAGGGAGACAAAGGAAAGAGAGAGAGACCAAGAGAAATAGAGAGGAAGAGAGAAATTGAAGCTTACTAAAATGGAGTTTGCATGTGGTGCGATGACAATGCCAGAACAGATACAATAGGATAGAAATTGCTGGAATTTGNTGCTGGAATTTGAAGAAACAAATTCAGATTTTGATAAATATATATATAAACATAGAAATAAGAAATTTCCAGAAAGAGGAAAAAAATAGAAGAATCATGAAGAAAGAGGAAAGAAGAAAGCTTACTAGAGGAGACCAACAATGGAGATGCAACGAAGAGGAATGAGAGACAAAGCTTGCTGGAAAATTAGAGAAGAAAAATTCAATTTGGAACCTCAACGAATGAGTCAAACTCTAAATTGATTAGAGAAAGGATAGAGAAAATAAAAGACAAGAAACAAGAAATCGTTTACCTTGATCAATGTTATAGGGCTGCCCAAGCTGAAACGAATAATATGAAGGTGAAGAACAAAGGCTCGTTGGAGAAGAAACTGTAACAGAGAGGGGGAATAGCAGTAAATAGGAGAATGGTTTGTGCATTTAAAAGAAAATGGGAGAGAGGGGTTGTGGGTGGTTACTTATTTGAGATTAAAAAAATGAGATAGTGGGGGGAGATAGTTGAGTGTGAAGCTTATGTGGTGTGAGTAGGGGTAATATAATTACAAATTTACCCCTTAAAGCTTGGGGCATTACAAAAAAGGTCCAAGGAAAGCGAAAATGCAGAAGCTGAGAGTTGTCAAAGGCAAGAGCACCGCGAGAGTAGACAAGTCGAAAGACAAGTGTCATCACTGTGGAGCTGCTGGTCATTGGAAATGCAACTGCCCAGAGTATGTCAAAGGGTTGGGATCTAAATGTATAATAATGGTTACTGAGGCCTGTTATGTAGCTGACTCTGTTTTTTCTTTGATTTTAGACTCTACATCTACTAAACATATAGGTTACTCCCTGTAGGGGTTCACGAAAGTCAAAAGGCTTGACGAGGGCGAGTTCAACTTCTGTTGGGATAATGGAGCACTAGTATCGGCAGTATCTGTGGGAACTTTTAAATTATGTTTTAAGAAACATTTTATTATATTACGTGATGTTTATTATATCTCAATTTTTAGGAAGAATCTTATTTCTATTGGTGCATTAATTGAGCAAGAATTTAATCTCAAATTCATTGATAAATATATTGGTATTTTTAGAAATGAATGCTTAATTACTGTTGCACGCACGTTTAATAAATTGTTTCATGTAAAACCAATAGTTCAATTGAGATGTGACACTAAAGTGAATAATAATTCCCAAATGGATAGTAAAAGGTTGAAGTATGACTCAACCGATCTAGCATATTTGTGGCACTTACGCCTTGAGCATATTAACCTGGAAGAGATTAAAAGACTTGTGAAGGATGATGCTTTGCAAACTTTAAATGTGAGATCACTACCCACATGCGAATCCTATATTGAAGTCAAAATGACCAAGAGACATTTTTTCAGCAAAATGTGAAAGAGCCACTCAATGCCTTGAATTCATACATAGTGATGTATTTGGTCCATTGAATATCCAAGCAAAAGGAGGTTATGAATACTTCGTAACATTTACTGATGACTAATCACGTTTTGGTCATGTTTATCTAATACGTCAAAAGTCAGAAACCTTTGAAAAGTTTAAATAGTATAAGGCCTTGGTTGAAAAGCAATTAGAAAAAAATCAAAACACTATGATATGATCGTGGTGGAGAGTAATTGCTAGAAGAGTTCGAAGACTTTCTTAAGGAAGAAAATATTCTTTCTCAACTTACAGCACCTGGTACGCCACAACAAAATGGTGTGTCAGGGAAAATGAATCGAACTCTAATGGATATGGTTAGATCCATGATGAGTTACTCATCCCTCCCAGATTCCTTCTGGAGATATACCTTGGAAACAACAGCATATATTCTAAACCAAGTTCCATTGAAGACGGTGCCTGGTACACCATATGAAAGATGGTATGGATGAAAGTCGTCTATTAACCATTTTAAAATATGAGGGTGCTAACACATGTTCTAAAAACGAAGACATGTCAGTTGGCCAGTCGTTCAGAATTATGCATCTTTCTAGGATATCCTAAAGGAACGAAAGGGTATATCTTCTACAGTACAACTGACTAGAAAACATTCATTAGCATGAATGCTCATTTTCTTGCAGAAGATTACATTAAAAGTGTACAGCCAAGAAGCACAGTTGTTTTAGAGAAATTATTGAGTGGGAGGACACTGACTCTCGAATCAAAAACTGTTTCTGATTCAATAATGGAAGAACCACGACAAGAGCCAGGGCCTATGGAGCCTCGACGTAGTGAGAGGATTGTGAGACAACCTAAGAGGTATATGTCCTATGGAGAAGCATTGACAGTTGTCTCAGATAAGGACATTGATGAACCTATCTCCTACTCAAAGGCCATGACAGGTCCTGAAGCAAACTTATGGCAAGAAACCATGAACATTGAGATACATTCGATGTACTCGAATGAAGTCTGAAGCTAGTAGATCCTCCTGAAAGGGGTAAAACTCGTACAATGCAAATGGATCTATAAGAAGAAAAGAGATCCGAATTTGAATGTAGAAATATTTAAAGCTAGGTTGGTAGCTAAGGGCTACACCTAAAAGGAAGATATAGATTACGAAGATATCTTCTCGCCGGAAGCCATGCTTAAATCCATCAGAATCCTTTTGTCTATTGCTGCTACCCTTGATTATGAAATCTGGAAAATGGACGTCAAGACTACTTTTCTGAATGACAATCTTAATGAGCGCATTTATATGGCTCAACTAGACGAGTTCATGGAGAAAGGCCAAAATGACAAAGTTTGCGAATCGCAGAAGTCCATTTGTAAACTTAAGCAAGCGTCACGATCATGGAATATTAGATTCGACGAAATTATTAAAAACTATGATTTTGAACAGTTAGTGGACGATCCCTGTGTGTATAAGCTGATACACGAAGGGAAGATGGTTTTTCTAGTCTTGTATGTAGATGATATTCTACTTATTGGGAATGATGTAGGAAAATTATTTGATGTCAAGATTTGGCTTGCAAAGCAATTTGATATGAAGGATCTTGGAGAAGCTAGATTTATATTAGGTATTCAGATCTTTCGAGATAGGAAGAACATACAATTGACACTATCTTAAGCATCTTATATTAATAAGGTGTTGGATCGCTTCAGTATATAAAACTCCAAGAAAGAATTTTCTCTTTTTAGACATGGAGTCGGCATCTCCAAGGAGCAGTCTCCCAAGACCCTCAAGAAAGAATTCCCTATGTCTCAACCGTAGGAAGTCTCATGTATGTGATGCTTTGCACTAGGCCAGACATTTGCTATGCCGTGAGCGTGGGAGTCATTTTCGATCTAATTCTGAAATCGAGTATTGGAATGTCGTCAAGCATATCCTTAAGTATCTAAGGAGAACAAGGAACTACATGCTTGTGTATTCAGGTACTAGGGTATACTAATTCTGATTTCTAAGCAGATAATGATTCGAGGAGGTCCACTTCAGGAACGGTGGAGCAGTTGTATGGAGAAATATCAAGCAATCTTGCATTGCTAATTCTACTATGGAAGCTGAATATGTGACAGCTTATGAAACTGCAAAGGAGGTTGTATGACTTAGAAAGTTATTGAAGACTCTAGAAGTTGTTCCAGACACTGACAATCCCACGACACTTTATTGTGATAATAGTGGGGCTGTAACGAATTTTAAGGAACCTAGAAGCCATAAGAGATGCAAACACATAGAACATAAATATCACCTTATTAGAGAAATTGTTCAGCATGGAGATGTATGGTTACGCATATTTCGACGGTCAACAACCTGGCAGATCCATTTACAAAGACTTTAAGCAGTAAAGTTTTTTATGGTCATCTGAAGGGTTTGGGGATAAGAGATTATACATGCCTACTTTAGTCCAACTGTGAGATTGTTGGAATATGCTCATAAAGTAGCGAGTAATAACTATTTATTTATATTTAGTAATTTATCAGACATTGGTATTATTGAATTCTTATAAATAAATTGAAAGTTTTATTTTAAATTAAAGTATGTTTATAAATTACTCAAGCCCTAGAACTTTCACCAATGAAGACAGAGGCGTCTCCAGACAAACTCTTCTGAGCAAGTTCAGAATGATATTCGCAGTCTTAGGATCGAATGGGGAATTAAATCTAATTACGACTATTAGGCTAAACCAATGGATGCTAGTCTTGGGACATGGGAGTGGATACTCAAACGGTTAACCTATACATGTTATAAACATGTTGAATAGACCGGTAACAAATTAGTTTAAAATCCAAAACAGTTTACCAAGCTCTAAATGTAATTGTTACACCTTAAGATTATTTCATAATTACTTTTATTCTGAGGTGAATACGTAGCTTGACTTTGTTAGTTACAATCTTTGATATGTTAAATGAGTGAGTTCGAATTGGCAGACAATACCTCGACTGTTGAGATTGTAATTCAATTAAGTTGGAGTTACGTGATTTACAGATATGAAAATTCGTGGTTCAATTACGAAAGTAACAATATCATCTTATGTTTTATTGATGAGTGTCTGAATAAATTAACATGATCAGATATTCAATGAATTGAGTCATTGATTAGGACTGGTGAATTGTACGAAACAATTCACTATTATGTCTTTCTCATTTACAGTCAATAAAGGAGTTAAGAAAATAATAACAAGAAGGGTAAAATGATAATTTTATATTCTGTTCTTGTTACCGAAATTCACGATGGATATCATTTTAAAATATTATGTGGACCGTGAAAATAAAAGGATTTATTTACACCAACAGAAAATGTAGCGCGTATGAATCGAGAGTTGATTTGGCATCGAACCTATAGTGGAGTCGTACGATATCAGGATTAAATAGGTCAAGAATTTTTAGAGATAAATACGACGGGTATTTGAATCCTTAGCTTGTTCATGTGAGTCCATTCGGTCTAAAACATAGCTCATGAGAACAGGAATAGAGAAACGAAGTAAATTGGATCAAAATGTGTTTTGGTGCCAATACATATTTCCTACACCTATATGTGATGGGTGATGTCACTTAATTAGTTAAGTGTGATTATATGTATTGAAATCAATTAGTTTATCAGTTTTTAATTATTGGATAAGTAGTAAATAAAAAAATTATTAATTAATTAATAATGATCAATTAATTTATCAATTGGATTGATGAATCTAGATACAACTCAAGCTCTAGGGAATATTACAATTTTCGGCAATTATGAATATGAGTCTATTTGTAAATATCAAAAATTACATTTTATCAATATCTAATAGCAATCAGATTGTAGATAGATCTTAGATAAGATATAGTTTCTTGTTAACAAAGCAAAATGAGAAAAACATTTTCCTCACCCTCCTTGTTGCCGCTGAAAATTATATTGAAAAAGAAAATTTTCGCTTTTTCTTTTTCAATTTGAGAGTCCACACTAAAATTTCTACACAAAATTCTTGTGAGATATATTTATGAAATTAACGGGTGGTTGTTGGTGGATGAAATTCGAAAATCGTTCTTGGAGTTCAAGTGCGTGATTCGGATCCCGATACTTGAAGAACACGAAGAGCGCTCGAAGGAATTTCGTCAGTTCAGAATTCTCTTATACAAAGTATAGGTGAAAATTGTTTCTAATATTATCTTCTCGTTTAATGTCGTATATGCATAATCGCACGTTTTTTTGCTTTAAGTTATTTAATTTGATTAAATAAGTTAACTAGAATTTCTTTTGATATTCCACCCACGAACCATTCGTAGTTCAAACTTATTTTTACTTAATTTTAAAACCAACCGGTCCCAACAGAATATACATTCTGAATGAAACCAAGGCCTGAATATTACATGGTGTTGATCACCGATTATCCTTGGAGGTTTCACCTAAGTGAGTTGTAGTGAGGTCGTTACTGCAGGAAGTTGGGATACTCCCTAAAAAATACTCATGAAACAAGATATATGTGTATGACCGTCAATTGTGCAAAACAGACTAGAACCTAATATAACTGCCCGTACTTTATGTGTGGTAAGTGGAAGTTTGACTAAAGGACTTAGTTCAAGACTTAGCTCACTATGATTCCTTGATATAGATATTTACTAACACTAAGTAAGTGTATGTTTAAACCCGGAAGGTACTCACACCCATTGCATAATAAAGATGATCGAATGTAAATATGTATTTACATATCTAAGTATATATTTCTCTTAACTTTAAATTATGTGAGGGATTGTTTCAGTTAATTTAAATTAAAAAAATTGATATTAGTGGAGAGTGGTACGGAACCACTCTCCACAAAATCACAAACAACTCAATCAACTACCCTTATCTAAGGAGAAGTGAATAAGAAGATGGTTGTTTTTTACTAAGTCTACCTCGTTGGCTTTAAAAATAGCCACTCTATGACCAACGAAAATAAGAAATTGTTCCTTAAGAATTGTAATAGAATATCACTTTTACTCTTGTGGAAAACAGAAAAAAAGAAAACCCCAAGTGCACAGCTTTTCTCCTTTATGTTATAAAATTTCATTCCCACGATATTTACTTACTTATACATTCAATCATTACGAGTAATTGTGGGTTCATGAGAGAGTTTTAATTGCACATAAGAACTCTGAAGGATCATTGTATCTTGGAAGAGGAACGTCATTCAACCCGGTGCAAGAGGGGGATGGTATTTTCTCTTCGAAAAGCGTTTTGCGTGACTCGATCAGACTACTAACAAGCCTTTCTAAATATTTCTTCTAGATTAATTTTATTATCCTTGCACATTATTGTGTTGTGTGTTTTAACAGTATTTCCTAATTGCTTTAATTTTTCTAACAATGTCACACCTCCACCCACACAGTTTAGTTCCGTAGCTAGCTCTACTGTTTTATTTTAGTATATAATCTCTGGAAGTTAAAATTGTAAGAGGTTCTTGCTCATCCTACATGGTCACCTACTATCTTGAGGCAACAATATCACTTCATTTTTAAGCCTGAAAAAAATGTTTTTGGCAATCGGAAGAGGCAAAAATTCTATGATCCTAAAGAGTTACTGGTATTTAGGGGTGGGGCCAAGACTCGGTTTTAGTGGAGTCATTGATTCTGCTCCTCTTATTTATATTTACGGTATATTTTATATTATTTTAATATATACACATACACATATATAAGAGATATAGAAATATCAATATATAAAACTACATTCAACAACTTTTTTTTTAAAATTTGAGTTTACAATTATCACATGAGTCATAATATTACAACTGTATCCACGACTTTTATATTTTTTTCCATTTTAACACAAAACGAATTCCTAATAAACAGAGCCATAAAATTGTATTAGATTCCTAACAATCAATTAGCAAGAATGCATAACAACAGTGCCAACAGATCTCAGTTATCAACGTAAAATAGATAGATATCAACAGCAATCTCAAATCTGAATCGTACAGAACAGAATCTAAACAACAATCAACGATTCAACGACCATCTCAACAGCAAAATAGATATAAGCAATCGGATGAAAGAGAGAGAGAGAAGAAATACCTCACAATCGACCAGTGAGGACGCGACACGCTGACACAGAAAATCATGCTCGTCGTCCGTGAACGTTGTAGGCTGAACTCGGCCTGGATCCTCAAAGTTCTTCACGACACAAAACACATCTTTCCTCACCAGTGACGACATGACACAGAGCTCGTCCATGAACGATCAACAGTGAACGGTGAACATGAGCACGACACAGAAACTCGTTACTCGTCACCGGGCCGTAGACTGACTCGGCTCGGGCTCGTGCAGTGCAGGACTCGTTACTCAATCGTGAGGATTGAGGAAGACGATTAGACGAATTGACGAAGCAGGAAGACTCTGTCTCTATGAGGTGAGGATTGAGGGAGGAAGACGAAGGTTAGGTCGAAGAACAGACTGTCGAAGTAAAGGAACAGATTTGGGGGGAAATGGAAGATCTGGGTTTTTCAATTTAGGGGTTAAAAATAAAACAATTTAGGATTAGAAAACTGAAACAAGGTCTAAAAATGAATAAATTCAGTCGGTGATAAGGCAAAATTCAGTGGGTTCAAAAATCAAAAAGAGTCAAAAATAAAACATTTCCTATGCTAAAATTTAAAAAAAAAATTGAGGTGGGTCAAAGACCCTCATGTGAATGGCTCTGCCACTGCTGGTATCGATACTCCTTCAGGATTAAAGCATGACCCTGGATTCTTATAAGATCATGTTTTATCACATATTTAGAGGGTTACACTACTATGCCAAGAGTCTTTTATCTGGGATCACCGAATGTTTTGTTGAATTTCTAAGTATATTTGTTGAATTCATCCAACATATTTATTAAATCTTTCAGCATATTTGATAAATTCATTCAACACATTTATTGAGCCACACGACATCATGCTGAGAAAATAGACCCCAGCATTGAAGAATTAAGTTTTAGGAACATGGACCAACAACACTTTTTAGTGTTGCAGAATTTGAGTGCTTGAATTGTTTTGGGCTGTTCTGTTTCTTTGGGCTCTCTTCTCTTGAAAACGTTACCAACTACTTGGGTCTATCTTCTACCTTGTTCTAGGTAGAAATAGTTGAACTTAGGCCCATCCTGACTTAATTGCATAGAGAATTGAAGATCGAAACGAAAAGATGACATCATTTACCACTCAAATATTGCACAAGTTAAACTTAGAACTTAGAAACCCTACTACTATAAAAATCATTGGAAATAGTCTATTCTTTTGCATTAATTTAATGTCTCAACTCTTCAGATGTTGTCTAACTAAATATTTAGAGATAAAATATACATTTTACCGATGCTTTAAAGTCATTTATATAATTGTCTCAATATTTTAACATTAATTTACTCAGATGTAATTGATTCGTGAATGGAAGTCATTAACTTTAGTAACTTTTTTTACATTTTGAGTCTCAACTAATAATTTAAAGCGTTTGTATCACGGTACAATCATTTTGTTTTGTAGTTTTCATGTTTTGATCTTTTTTTCTAATTGATGACCCATCACCATCTTAGATTCTTAACCTATTCTGCTATTCGTATACTTAACCATTCTAACTAAAGCAATGGCCAAGGGAGACAATGTGTAGACAATGAGTCCTACGAAAGGGGTCACTCGTGGGCGTTTTCTGTTTGTGTTCCATTTGTACCCCATGTTTT
This sequence comes from Datisca glomerata, assembly GCA_003255025.1. Lineage (NCBI taxonomy): Eukaryota > Viridiplantae > Streptophyta > Magnoliopsida > Cucurbitales > Datiscaceae > Datisca > Datisca glomerata. The sequence continues at coordinate 22,011 of QANY01013011.1, read as the reverse complement.
GTTATTGTATGGCATCAAAAGCATATGTATAACTAAAGCTTTACCAAAGCAGAATCAATTCCATGACTTTACACATTACATAACATATTTTATTTACTTCTACTTTATTTCATACATTCCTCTCTACTTAACTTGATCTTGAAGTCTCCAATCTCCATAAGTCCAATCCTTATTCTGGGTCTGCTTATTCTGTAATGATATTATCACATTTCATTCGAAAAATTCAAACAAACATTTATGTTCCAAAAAGAAAATTGAGGTAGAAAAATTCTAGTCTTTTTTAGTCTCCATTTTCTTGTTATATTTTATCTCAATCTTATTAGTTGCGAAATCCCATATACTTATTGAAGTGGACAAGGACATGCAGTCATAAGAATAACTGTTCAGAAGGTTTTTGTTAAGATAAATAATGACAACCTGTTAACGTCATGTCACTTCTACTTTCTACTGTGAAAGAGACTAATAGTCTATTCATAAATGTGAAAAAAAATCTCGCATCTCAATCTAAATTTTGAGGTTTAAAAAACTTAATATCACGCAACACTGGTATCAGAATCAGACTTAATTTTACCAACAAGTTTTCAGCCAAATCTGTGTGAAGTGAGCCACCATTAGTTCCATGACTCATAGCCTAAAGTGATGAGGATCCGATTGCACAAGCTTAAAGGATGGATCCACTTCAAGTAGCAAGCGGTCAAATCAAAAGAGCTAGAGAAAAGAGAATGGCTGAAGCACTTAATATGAGTATGACGTGGAGTATGACGTGACATATGGCAACCTACATGGAGTATGTCGTGGCATCCGACATGGGAGCCTACGTGGAGTATTCTGTGGCGTCCAACATGGCAGCCCCCATGGAGCATGATGTGGCATCCAACATGACATCCTTGATAGAGCATGATGTGGCATCTAACATGGCAGCTTTCGTGGAGCATGATGTAGCATACAACATGGCAGCCCACATGGAGATGACTTGGCATCCTACATGGCATTCCACATGAAGCGTGATGTGACGTTCAATATGGGAGTCATCATGGAGCATGACTTGACATTTTAAATTATGACAAGGAAGCAAGACAAATTGACAATCTTAACTTAGAAGTGGACAGCCAATAGGAGTCTATTAGAGCATGACACTTTGGCAATCCTAACCTACAAGTGGACAGCCAATAGAAATATTTTGGGTGGATTACTAGTTCCTTATTTACTGCAATTAATATTTGCTTATCTTTTAAATTCAGCTTAGGTTGTTTATACACTTTAGGACTCTTTAGGCTTCTAGTTTTTTTATTTAAGCATGATTTCACAATGTGTTAAAAATTTTGATCAATATAATTTTTTTGTGAGAGTTTTCCCTTTGGTTCTTTTTAGAACTTTTCAGACTTATCAAGAAGATTCTTGTGGCGTCTAAAACATACATTTGATTCTTTTCAAAGCATTAATTTGGGTCTTAGGTCTTATACCTAAGGTTCTCTTTGTGTCATAGAAAGCGGGTCAGAGTTTCTTCTTCTTTAAATTCGATCTTTGGATTCTTGAACCACCATTGTTATCGGGTTTCATCGCAAAGCGACGGTGAGGTTCATATCATAAAGTATGGTAAATATACGTAAAACAAGTCGACATTGTCCGAGTCAGAGCCTGATGTGTGATGAATACGGGTGAATAAGTTAATAATTATCCAACTCATATCCCGATATATGGTGAATCCAGGTGAAGCAAGTCAACGGTTATCAGATTAATTGCTCGATGTTTGATAAATTCATATGAAGTGAGTCGACAATTATCTAACTCAAGTCTGCATATGTGAGGAGAGAGATTGTTAAAATGGATGGTAATAAATTTATCAATATTTGGAAAATCTTCACATCTTAAGTAAACTTTTGAGATTGATAAATTTCAATAAGACCGATAACAATCAATTTTATTTACAGGTTCTTAAAAGTATAATTAAATGTTCAGTATGAGGAATTGTAAGGGTGAAATCCTAAAAATATGCACGCAAAGTTAATCTAATCTGGTGTTGCGTTGTTGCAATATATGTCATTGAAAACATATATGTAAGGCTGTCCAAACTCATTTTACTGTTATTTGCAATATTTGAATCAGTAGCAAACATAGAACAACAGGGGATCTGATCTGATTTGTTTAACTTGAAGAGGAAGATGAAAGCCATTTGATGATTGACATTCCTTGCTTTATTTGATTCCCTATTAACTCAGCTTTACTCACCCACACCCTTAAATCTCTCTTTTCTTTTTCTTTTTCTCACTTTTTTATTTTCCTTTACTCAATTTCAAACCTTTTTTTATATGTAAAAAATACCTAAGACTTTAAAAAAGATAATTGGTGGAAACATGGAATAAATGGGTATTATGAAATGCAACACTCTTTATTTTCTTGAAGGTGGGGGTTGCTCAAAGCCTATGCTTTCTTTAGTAGTAGGATTTAAGTGGGGAAAATTTTATTTTTTCCAAAAGAAATGTAAAAATTGAACTTTGTGGAGGAACAAAGGTCATATAAAGATGAGAAAAACTGCAAGCTAGACACCAAAAAAGAGTAGAATCCTCTTCTTTTTCTTAATTCATACAAATTAAAAGCAACACTACTCACTAACTAATCTATTGTTTTAAGCGCTAACCAGCAAGAGCAGAATTGATGGAGATTCCTATGAGGGTATGGGGTGAATGATGCAGCTTACCTTAAAGTCTCGTTTGTTTCGCGTTATCTTCATTTGTAATTCTATTGTGATCATTTTCTTAATTATAATGTTTGTTTGAAATAATCCTTAAATAATGTTGCAATCCTAATTTGTATACAATCATAATTTACAATCATTTGAAACAATTGAATTACAAAATAAAATGGGAGCAATCTTAATTTATAATGCGATTGTAATTCTCATATAAAATAAAATTACTTTCATACCCTCATTGAAATATTCTTTCTCACACTCTCTCTATTTTTATTAATTTAATTAAAATTGACTTTATTAATGTTTAGTTTAGCATTATTAATTTATTTAAATACTAATAAAAAAATTAAAATTAATGTTAAAATTACACGTGAAAATATTTTTTTATTATATATCTTGTTTTNTATAAAAATAATTAAAATTTCACGTGAAAATATTTTTATTATATCTCTTATTTTATTAATTGATTTAAAATAGTTTTTACATTTAGTCTAGTATTATTTATTTATTTAAATAGTAATCAAAATTAATGTTAAAATTGCACGTCAAAATATTTTTTAGAAAATATATAACTAAAAGGGCATTTAAGTAATTTTTTGTTATTTACACAAATTTATAACAAAAGTCTATCTTTACCAAACATAACAATCATTAATTATCACACATCATATCATAGATTACAATGAAAAATTAAACATAACAATCATATTTTGTAAACAATTGAATTGCACGCAATTGAATTACCAACAATTGAATTGCGATGGTCATTTTAGATTATGCGAGTCAAACGACCCCTAACATCAAATAGTCATGTATGGTTAGAAATGAGAAGAGGAGAAATAATACCTGATATCCATTCTATCTCCTTGTGGAGGGTAGGTAAAACCCTAAAAAATAAGAATGTAAAAAGTATTTTCTTAACAAATTTGTCCTTTCATATTTATAACAATATTATTGTATCATATTTATAACAATATTATTGTATCATATTTATAACAATATTATTGTGAAAATCATTTACTTTTATTTCAGATCAAAGGAGAATTATATATTATCCTGGTAGATGAAAAACAATGATGAGAATGAATAGGACATGAGTAAGTTGGGGATCTCATCATGAGTTACTGATGAGTAAATAATTATGGTTAAGAACAATCTATGGCCTCTGAAATGAAATCACGTTAGATGAGAAAAAGATAAAAGTTTTTTATAATGTTAAAGAAGAGGAACAAAAGCAATTTATGCCAAAAGCAAAAGCTGCCCATGTCTCGTGTGCCTGCCCTGCCTGCATGCTCTCCCTTTGTTTTCAGCTTATAACCATATAATTAGATATCGGACC
>QANY01013011.1:0-17972 GCA_003255025.1 Datisca glomerata | reverse complement strand
CCCCCCCCCCCCGCCCTCTCTATATCTCACTCTTCTTTGTTCATAGATTAAGAAAACATAGACAAACTTTGTGTGCTAAAACATCGCAACCCAGAATACCAAAAAAATTCAGATTTTGGTCTCGAGAAGAATCGTACCAAGAAGCATATGCCTAAACCATATTATATGGTTTCTAGTATGTGACTCAAACCATAAATGTGATTCACCTAAGAAGATAATGCTTAATATTCAGTGCTATATATTATCATTTTCTAAAAGTAAATCTAAAGACAAATTTAAGATTAGGCTGATATAGGAGCATAGTAAAGCAGAGTCAGAGACAGATGCCAATTGATGCCAAAAAGATAGTGTATTTGCAAACAAAAACTACTATAAATCAATAAGAAGGAATCTACAACGCTACAATATGAATTTTGGGCGTCTAATTCATGATACAAACATCAACTTGTATCATTGAAATCCTCAACAATCAAAAAGCAAAGCGGAAAAAGAAAGAGGGAGTGGGGTTTGCCATCTTTACCTTTATCTCTGCAGCCCTCACTCAAACAGTGTCTTTTTTCATCACCTTATCTCCTACTTTGTCAGTATCTTCTTTATATAGAGAGAGAGACTAAGTAACAAGATCAACTTCATCACCCATCTGCATATTGCCGTAGACAGAGACAAAATCAGGATTTCATTCATAAAAGAACTGAAATTAGAAACAGAGTACCAAATTAAGGTATGGAGATTTTATCTCAAATGTGGTCTTTTTTGGGTCTCATCACTGTCCTCCAAAACGTTCTTCCTTCACAGCTTTTATCTCTGCTACATTCCTTCTATGAATCCCTTCAGGATTTCTTCACCCCTTTCTCTTACTTCGAAATCCCAGAGTTTAACGGCTATTGCGGCGTCGACGTTAACGATCTTTACCGCCATATTAACCTATACTTAAACTCCGTTAATCCCTCAGCCACTTGCCGCCGTCTCACTCTTTCTCGCTCCAAATCCTCCAACCGCATCTCCTTCACCGTCGCACCTAACCATTCCGTTCACGACTCCTTCAACGGCCAGCGCCTTTCTTGGACCCACCACGTTGAAACCGTCCAAGATTCCATTGACGAGAAGCGCAGCTTCACGCTTAAACTTCCCAAGCGTTACCGCCATGCCCTTCTCTCCCCGTACCTCGACCACGTGACCTCGCGCGCTGAAGAGTTCGAGCGAGTGTCCCGTGAGAGGAGGCTCTTCACCAACAATGGTCACGGCTCGTTTGAGTCCGGTTGGTCATCGGTGCCGTTCCGTCATCCTTCAACCTTCGAAACTCTCGCTCTCGAGCCTGAGCTGAAGAAGCAGATAACGGAGGACTTGACGGCGTTCGCGAACGGGAAAGAGTTCTACCACAGAGTTGGACGCGCGTGGAAACGCGGCTACTTGCTCTACGGCCCACCTGGGTCTGGCAAATCAAGTTTGATCGCCGCCATGGCTAACCACCTATGTTACGATGTGTACGACCTTGAGCTCACCAAAGTTTCAGACAACTCCGAGCTGAGAGCACTTCTCATTCAAACCACAAACCGCTCCATCATCGTCATCGAAGATATTGACTGCTCTCTAGATCTAACAGCTGATCGACTTTCGAAGACGACGAAACGATCGCCGCTGTCAATGGGCGACCAGAAGGGTCGAGATGAAGAGAGTGGGCGCGTGACTTTATCGGGGCTACTCAACTTCACTGACGGACTCTGGTCTTGCTGCGGAGAGGAGAGAATCATAGTGTTCACAACAAACCACATGGACAATGTGGACCCCGCACTCGTCAGATGTGGGCGTATGGACGTCCACGTGAGCCTAGGCACGTGCGGTCCACACGCCTTCAGGACGCTGGTGAAGAACTACATTGGTGTCGACTCGCACGCTCTATTCGACGTGGCGGAGAGCTGCATAAGGTCCGGCGGGGCCCTCACGCCTGCTCAGGTTGGAGAAATACTGCTGAGAAATCGGAAAAACGGTGACGTGGCGATGAGGGAGGTGGTTGCCGCCATGCAAGCAAAGATACTGGGAGGCGGATCCGGTGGTCGGCACAGAAACGCGGCGGAGTATGAGGAAATGGGTGGTGGGAGGTCGCCGGAGAGTGTGCTGATGGTGGGCTCGCCTGAAAATTGGGATTCGTCACCAGGAAAGTGTGGGAAAAAGAAGAGGAAAGAGGGACCCGCCTTAGAGAAAAAAGTCAATATCTTGGTCAGATTAAAATCTTTGACCAAGTCTGACTCTGGAAGAAGAGGTGTCTGAGGCTCCTCCACGACATCTGTCTGTCTGATATGATTTGGTAACCCATCTCCTTCACGAGAATTTTTGGGTTTGTTTTAAAATTCTAGTTAATATATTGGTTTAGTGTATGTTCTATCTTGTGAATTAGTATTTAGTAATATCTGATTTTTACAGAATTGTATTTGTAGCGGGATCATGATATTAAGACTCAAACTTGCGAATTTAAAACGATAGATGTGAAGATAATCCATTTTGTCTAATTGGTAATGTTTGACAAAAAATTTAGCTTGGCACAAAGATCAAGTGTAATGATAACACATCGTGATAGAGATAATATTAGAAAGATTTGAGTTGTTGAGCTTAGATTTCATGGTCCAGATCAGCTTGATAAACATAAAAAATAACATAATTTTTTTATTAATTCGTCTTTTAGTAAGATTTGATCTTATTAGTCTATTTTCAATATCAACATCTAGATCTAACGTAGTTTTCTCATTTTCTAAGAATATAAAAGAATCTCAATCCTAGTGGAGGTGTGATTATACACCCACTTCACAGCTTAAAATCACTAATTTTGGAATCTATTTTCTTAATCATTCCTAGGGTATAATACATCACCATATACACTTAGGGCAGAGTACTTAATTTGATTATGTGAGAGTTTTTTTTACGATATATTATATTTTTCATGATTTATTTTTATTGATATTTCTTACAATAATTTTTTCACGATATTTTTTTTTCAAATTAATTCTTATATGATATATTTTCAAGTCGAGCTTAACGTGACTTTGTTTAAAATTATAAGAATGTTTTAAATTTTTCGATATTATCTCTTTCAGATGTCTACCAACTATAACATACAACTGGTTAAAAACATTTGTTAGGGCTATGGAGAATTTGCTTCCCGCCATTAGTCCAAAGAGAGAGATAGAGAATTATATCTTGCACATGGCATGCATGGTATTTGGTGAATAAAAAGATTACATTTTTAAAATAAGTAGAATAAAATTTAAAAAGACAAAGAGAGTACATATTTCTAAACTTTATTTGATCATGACTTAATTTCAGTTGAGTAATAATTCAAGAAAGGGGAAAAGCCTAAAAATCTAAAAATAAGTATACTAAAAAAGTTCAAATATGACCGAGGCGGCCTAACATTGTATACAATATATCGACTCGTAATAGTAATATATTCGCATCATTGCAATGCTAAGAATAATATAACAATACTATTTTTTTTATAACAGAATTGCCTTACTCATAATCACTGACTTATCTAAGACAAGTATATTTGGAAGAGATTTTATACATCTTAAAATACTAATTTGGCTAATACCTAGGAATGAGGTAAGAATTAGAAGCATTTTTATATACTTCATAAAATATTACTTTTTACTTAACGTCTGTTTATTAATCTTTATGACTATAATTAGTTTTATACATTGAATTATATTATTATAGTTAATATTTACATCATATACGTCTTTTTTACGAATCACTTACATATATTTTAAAACATATTTATATACTTAATAAAAGTATTTTAAAAAACATTTGAGTATCTGTTTTTTCTAAAACTAATTCCACATATTAAAATATATTTCAAACAGCAACATTTATTAAATACATATTAGTAGTAATAATTTTTAATACATTAGTAATTTTAGATGCCTATATGCACTTTCAATCTAAAAGCACAATCCAGTGTTTTCGAGGCATCTATTCTTTTTGTTATATATGAATAGCACGAAATGGCGATCCCACTATGAAGTAGACAGAGCATATATGCCTCTGCTTTGGAGTATTAAGCTGACTGGTTGTAAGATGGTGAAGGTATTATTATTCCCTATGCTGGATGAGATTCAACGTTATGGTTGGTTATTGCTAATTCTCTGATATTCTCTAAGCAAAGCATCTTATCCTTGATAAATAAATAAAAGAAAATGTAATTTTACACCGATCAAATTATAAACTATATGTTAGTTGATTAATATATGTGATATGTCAATCAATTATAAATTAAAATTTATAAATATTAACTAGAGAGGCGTTGATCAATTCAGTCTCTGAATTAAGGATCTCAATCTTCTATCCTAAAAGACATAAGGCAGTGAAAAGTTTGATTTAAGCCATCAATTTTGATTTAGAGAATCTTGATAAAAAAAAAGATAAAAATAGTAAGACAAAAAAAATCTATATCTCATAATTAACGATCCGGTGAATAGATTTTAGCCCCAATCTGTTCATTGTAAATTAAAAGACAGATGACAAATTTTTTTTATAATTTCTTTTTTATATAACATCATTGGTGATAAGAATTAGTAAGTGTATCAGGACATCTCAGTCAAACTGACACCTCCATATACATAGCATATATGATTAAAATTAGGAAAACATAAAGCACAAATAAACAGAACCTAAAAGAAGTCCAGTTACGAACAATTAGAAAATATGCCTCAAATTTCTTAGAGATTTAATTTTTTTATTTTGTGGAGATATTTTAGAAAAAGATTATGGTGATAATTGGGTATTAAATGAGGTTCATACTTCGAATATGAGTGATTATGATTTTGAGTTGTCATAAATATGAGGTATTGGTACATGTTTCAGTGGCTATGCTTCGACATGATATTGAAAGATTAGTTAGATGACTTTGTCTGTGCTAAAAACAGTCACCAAACTAGTTGATTGCATATTGTCTGATCAAGAAGTGAAGGTCTTTGTCTAAGCTAGTTATTGTCTCTAATATATAATTTATGTATATGTTGAGTTTAGATTTGAGTGTAATGAGATTTGACTTAAATAATGTTGAATCGATGTTGAGTTTATAATACTGATATTTAATAAGATTATCATAAATTGATTAATTAGGTTTAAAATATCATTTTTTATTATTTTATTGAGGTTTCGTTACCATAGAAACACCATCATGTGAATAAATAATTTTTCCGGAGATTCTCCAGCCATTAGATTTATTCAATCGGTGTGATAGCTGGCTTGTCCCTTTACGTTTTCGGAAAGAGACAATTTATATGAAGTAATGATGATTTGAATTTATACTTTCGGAAAAAACCATAGTTTAAAGTCTACGATAGATGTCAAATCGTATATTTAGGCCCTAACGTAATTGTATTAGTCAAGTTATTAAATTGTTTTAAAGTATAAAATAAATAGGTTTGAAACAATTAAATACAAACCGTACTTGTAAATGAACGAAATAAAAAGTAGTCGTAGCTAACGAAAAATTAGACCGTGTTTGCATCTAAAGGTAGTCCATTTATTACAATTTTAATAATTTCAGTACGTTTAATAAATCTTAAAAAATTTCTCTTTTAATATCGTTAAGTTATCATGTAATCGGAGTTATTTTAATTTTAGTTTTTTATAGATAACATCTTAAAATACATCATATGATAAATACTAGTTAAAGAGTACCTGCACTCGTTAAACTAATTTTGTTATAAATTAGAAGTAATTTTATAAGTTATTAAGCTGTGATTAGTTGAAAATTCAGCAATCAGACCCACATATACAATGCATAAAATACAAACTTTCATAAAAAATCATGTACACGATTGAATTATAAATTATATTTCTTTAAATTTAATAACGATAATGAGTGAACATATTGAATGAGGTACACATATTTAATATACGTATAAAAACACATGTTAATCAGTTGTATCTTATTAAATCATCATAATGGAATAACAGAATTTTACTCTTGATAGAATAATCCCAAAATTTATTCTTTAACTTATAGATTTGATTAATTTAAAATGTTTGAGAAATAAGCTTGAAAAGTTTTAAGGGGTGAAGGTGTAATTTAATACTTTCCAACCGACGATAATAAATATCTTCTTGGCCGCTAGACTCAAAGAGGGAACCGCACAGATAACAGAAAGAAGGAGAGATCATCAGATATCGAGAATAAGACAGAGATGGGGGTGGTAATCATAGACGGATCGACGGTGAGAGACTTCGTTAACGACGAACCACAGTTTCAAAAGAGCGTGGACGAAGCATACGAAGCACTAGACATCAACAAAGACGGAGTACTTTCCCGGTCTGAGCTCCGCAAAGCGTTCGAGTCGCTGCGGCTGATCGAGACTCACTTCGGGAGCGACGTGGTGACTCCGCCGGAGCAGATGACTCTGCTCTACGACTCCATATTTGAGAAGTTCGATTGTGACAAGAGCGGGGTCGTCGAACCGGATGAGTTTAGGAAGGAGATGAAGAACATCATGTTAGCCATTGCTGATGGATTGGGTTCTTCTCCAATCCAAATGGCTCTTGAAGATAGTGACCAGAGCTTCCTCAAGCAAGCTGCCGATCTTGAGGCTTCCAAGCTTTCCCAATCCTCCTCTTGAAATTACTCAATTTCTGATCTGGTATGGCAAAATGTTCCGTTTGCCGCCTTAGCGTTGGCTTGGTGTTGTCACTTTCTAAGCTTTTACTTGCTTTGTATCTTTAAATTGCTTGAATAATATCGTTTTTCAACTGAGGGCATAGAATCTAATTGAGAGTTTGAGTTGGCCAACCACTAACCCCCATCTCAGTTTACATCGCAGATTCATGAAAGAAATTTCAAGGGTCCTTCGTTTGACACAGGATTGTTATTCTATAACTTGTATATTAACTAAGAAAATTAACTTCGGAGTATACTTAGTATTGACTAGCCTGAGTTAGCAGAGACAGCTTCAATTCAAATCGCAGGTGTTCTTTAAGCGTGCAAGAAGCGCACTCCGTTTCTGAGGTAAAATTTCTTGTAATCTCGTAGGACACACGTTCTGTTCTCTATAAGCATGCTGCAAATGACATAAGAGAAATGAATTTTTGGGAGAAATTGTTTGAGTAGCACTCTTATGGTCCGATTGGAACCAATTTTGAGATGAAAATATGATGAAAATGCTTTCAAATCCTTGTAACGAAGCGAAACGAAATGATTTTAAATCAATACTGTTGTTGTTTGGAAGTAAATGGGTTTAAAATGAAATTGATTTAATTTTTCTTAAAAAGAAATGAATTGAGATAAACTATGAGAAAATAAGAGGAAAAAATAGGTTTTCGGGGTGGAGTTGCACGAAAATTTTTTCATTTGCAAAAATGACGGAGTATGATCAGGATGAGTAATTTATTTACCAATTAAACAGTAGTAAATAAGATATTTACGATATTTCGGTAACTTTTGTAATAAAAAATTTTCTGACATTTTTGCAACGCGGGGTAAGAAAGGGATCATTTTGCAGTTCTTCCTAAACTTATTTTACTATTATGTCCTAAACCTAATAACTACTATAAAATATGAAATACAGGAATTTTTCAATATATAAAAAATGACATTAATTAATATTATTAAAAAAATATAAAATATTCTAAAAGTGTCCACACTCAATTGATCAGCGTTATTGTTAATAAGAAAAAATACAAATAAAACTATGATTGTATTATAAATTAATGATCAAGATAAACACTTAATTAATTGTTGCAACAATAATTATAAGGAAATGTGTGCTCGAGGTAAGTTATTTTTTCTCATGATTTGACATCTTCCAAAACTACCATTGTTTCTGCATTGTCATTGGGAATCTAAAAAATGTATCAACACTTATCGAATCAGATAGTAGGAACTCAACGGCTTTGAATATAAATTCATTATCCATTCTCGTTTCTATCAGTGTATTAAACACTTCATTTGCGGTATAAATATGACGATTATGCTCTCGAGCAATATCATTTGCTTCTCTAGCGACATCATTAGCTTCACACAAAAATATTTTGTAAATATTCATGTATTCATCGTGTGAAATTAAAAAATGATTTTTGAAGAAACAAGCATCACCTTTATCGAGCACCATTGCGACTTTCTCCATTGAACTTGTAAGTACTTTCAATTTATCTCCTATTATATCGGCCACGTGTGTTTTTTTCTTAACACGCTTAGAAGATGAAGCAGATGCAGATGGCATGTTTTGATGTTGGCCATTATTATCTTCAGGTTCATCAAAACTTCCATTATGTATCTCATCTCGTGCTACATGTTCATCAATATCATTGATACTCATTGAATCTTGTTGTGCCCAACGACGTACTTTTTCTTTTGCACTTTCTGCAGCTGATCTAGTTGCTCTGTCTCGGACATAAATTTCTTTCAAAATTTTATAGTTATAAATTGGTTTTCCACAACTTACTGTGCTTTTGGATAAGACTACAAGTCAATAGATTAAGCATAATATTTATATTCATATAATAATGGTACCTCTAACTCTGAATTAACTAAATATATATCAAATTTAAAGAGCGTGTACTTGTATTAGGGTATCCCATACAGATGGTTCTGCCTCAATCGTTTTCGTGATGCTATTCCAGGTAAAGCCACTACCACGACGCATCACTTCCAACCCTATGGTCATTTTATCTTTTATGGCCTCCAAAAGATTAACGATATTCTCCTTTGATATCTCTAATTGGAGGTTTGAATTCATAGCTTGAATCGCATTTTGGTAAGCTCCATTTGTAAAATTTCTATCTGGTTTTTGTCCAAGTAGTTTTTGTTGTTTTAGAACTTCCAGGAGATACTTATCCATTACCAGGGTCCAACTAGTATACTTTTTCTTCTTACCATTGACAATACCCATCAACTTATCTGGATCTATGTTTCACCTACAAATATCTGTAGGTCAAAATATCAAATAAATAATATAGGAAAAATAATAATTATATAGATAAAAAATTAAGAATCTAAATCCTTACACATGCAATAAATTATTAAATATATAAATAATTAAATTGTTTCACATTATACAGAGATGAAAGAAATTAGGTAGATAATAAAAGACATAATGAATATACAAATTAATGTTCGTTAGTGTAATCTTGCCATATTCGAGCTGCTATGGACTCTCGAATTTGTTGTCCACGTATCCCATGTTCAGTTAAGATCAAAGATGGTATTTGATCCACATCTATTTCATTATTCATAACTTCATGATCAACGTCTGCAATTAGTCTCTCATCTGGATCAACACCCATTAATAAATTATGCAATATGCAACGTGCTAACGCAATTTCTGCTTTGTGTATCAAAACTATATTGCTGTTCAATTCCATTGCCAATGATGGGAAATCTTTTTTTAATACACTAAAAGTTCTTTCAATAACATTACACAATGATGCATGTCGGTGATTAAACAGTTCCTTTGGGAGATTGCGGTGCATGAGTAGAATATTCTTTAAGATGATATAGTGTCTCTTGATACGGAGAGATGAATCCGAATCTCATCATAAACCCCGAATCAACTAGATAATATTTTCTGATTAAAATTTAATTATAATTTGTTAATGGTTATACAGAGATAAACTGGTTTAACATAACAATAAGTAATTACTACCTTCAGGAACTTTTAACCTATCTTCTCTTATTAATGCATCTTCTAATATTCGAGAGTCTGTGATGCACATCCTTCCCAACCATGTAATACATAAGTAAATCTTAAATCAAATGTGCATGCTACTAGCACATTTTAAGTGGGATGTTTCTTTTCTCCCTCTATACCTTAATACATCTTCTTTTGAAACTTTTGCACGTATACGTGTTCCATCAATTACTCCAATACAATCCTAAGAATGCAATGTTTATGTAAATCTACTAATAAAATCTATGGTAATATGTATATAAAAATTAAATGTTTAGTTTTACCTTAAAGTAAAGGTTAAATCTTCTACTATTTTGTACTTCTAAGGGAATCGAACAACCGGTTGACTGAACTAAGAATTGATCTTCAAGTGATATGATTGACTTTAGCACTTGGTGAAAATGACGGCTCACGGTTTCACTAGATCGACGGAAGAAAAATCCAATTGTACGATTCGTCACATTACAAGATAAAATGTGGAGAAATTTTGCAACTTGATCTTCCACACAACTGTATTGACTATCATTAAGATATGTAGTTTGTTTAAGAATAGTAACAAGCCGTTTAAAAGCAGTTGGATCCGCGTGTAATATTGAATGACACCCCTCATCATTAGACTCAATAAACTGCATCAATTGGTATCGAACTACTTGTCTTTCTAACCTACGTTCTGAAGAAGACTTGCCAATATAATTTGGGGCTTGATAAAACTCGAGTAATGTAATTAAATATCCCATGGAAGCTAATATGATCTTCTAGTTTCTTCCCAATATCTCTGATCCCTTCTTGTGCAAATAAATATTAGAATATAAAATGATGTGTGTGTATATATATATATTACACTAATTCTTACACCAAAGGAGAACGATATATATCCAACTCTACAAAAGAGAAAGCATAACATCTAACCGTAATTTATAAAAAATATATATATAATCGTAATTGATTAATCAGAAAGACAAATATCCTCTAATCATATTATTTACAAATTCCAAACAAAAAAAAGGAATTCAAATTACTTAACGGAAAACGAAGAAATGAAGAAAAAAACATCACAAATTCGGTCATATGTATATATATGTCTCTTTTTTACAAATTTTTTATTTCAAATTCGGTCCTATATATATATAATTTTTTTTTCAATTTGGGGCGTGGCAGCTGCCTGCCAAGTGATTGACTCATATCGTCAATAATAGACTTACTCAAGCCTTGATTATTTTGTTAGATTATGTCCAAAATTATTCAGAAACATTATACTTGTTTAAAAAATAAAAGTTAGAGAGACCAACAACTAAATTAAAGCATACATAAAATTCGATTATCAAACTCATAATTAAAATTGGTCACCATGCTTAAGAGAGTGAGAGGAAGAGAGAGAGAGTGTTTGAAGGGTTTTGGTCTTTGAAAGGCTTAAAAAAGGAGTGGAAAAAATGTGAGAAAAGCATTGGACTCAGATTTAAAGCTCTCTCTGTCTCTCTGTGACCAAGCAGTGGTAGCAGTTAAAGATCTGACCTTAGCAGAATGATTTTTGGCCTTTCTACCCATCAATCAATGTGTTTTCCAAATTCAAACCCTCTAAACTTTTTTTTTCTTTTCTTTTGTTCTTCACCCTGTTTTCTTCAAGTTTAGCATACTAATTTGACTTGAACAAATTGGGAAGTACTCCTCTCTAAGTATCTTTGATTTCATATCCAGATAACAACAAATCTAAATACAAACCTCTAAATGCAGAAGAAGAACGAAACATAGAGCACCGAGAGCAGACGAAGGGAACGAATCACGAAGGAGGATTGATGGACTCAGGGAAGGGATCGCGAAGGAGGGCTGACGGACTCTGCAATAAACAAAGAGAGAACAAATTTTCACAAATCACAAAGAGAAAGAAGGAAACAAAAGAGAGAGAGAAAGAGAAAGATAAAGAACTTATAGAGGCGAAGCTGGAATGGATAAAATTAAAGAGCTTGAAGCTCGATGAAAGAGGAGCAGTAGCGATTTTACTGATAAAATCGAAGATGCTTTGTTGGGGGTAAAACGAAACTGACTATATTTATTGATAAAATCCACCAGAATCCCTGCAAATCTGCTCATTTTCAACATGAAAATATTTTAGATAAATGGATTTGAAATCAACTGATTTTTTAAGTTTTCAAACAAAAAAAATCATTTCAAATCATAATAGATTTGAAATCCACCCAAATCCAGGGGTTCCGACAGACCCTTAGAAAAATAAAAGAAGATCCTTTTATTTTTTTACGAAACCAGTCATTTAGAGGAGAATACTAAAATACGTCGCACTAAATCATGATTTAACAGAAAATTATTATTAGATTCTAATCTAGTATACCGTTAAAATTTATCATCATTCGATCGTGGTCTAGTTAAACATTTTTGTTCGATTCTTGTCAAGTATTTGCGAATTTTAACAAAAAAAAAATTAAACTAAAAATGAAAGTCAGTAATGTTCTATGTAAAGAGAGTTGGATTTCGTTAAAAATCAAATATGTGTCCTAAAATTGTTTTTTTTTCTTACAAGAGACCCTTTATAAAAATTTCTCAATTTTCATAGAGCAATTGGTGTGAGAATCACAGTGCGATAGATTAAGGTGATTACATTGAACTAATAGATGAAAGAGATATCTTTCCTTAGGGTTTTTTTTGGACAAAACCACAAGAATTATATAAAACAAAACAAAAAAAGGACGTTTAAACTTTCTAAATATAAGAGCAAAGTCTCTATCAATTAAGTTAACAATAAAATTGAAAAAATAAAAATTATTAAGATTAATTCTATCCTGATCTAAGCTAAATGAGTTACCCTCAAAATTTTGATCTCTAATAATCCAACTAATATTAAAACCATCAGCTTGAGAGAGAGCTTAGAATGGATATCAGAAACCAAGCTCAAAAATCTTTAAACCGAACACTTATTAGAAAGGACCGAGAGATGGTTAATTGAGAATCTGATTCAATTAAACCTGCAGCCTAGTTGCTTGACAAACCCAATCCACAGCAAAATAGAGGGTCAAAAGTTCACCATGGGCAGGGCTCCAAGCATCGACCCGTTTCCCCAAACAATCAATCACTTTACCAAAAGAATCTCTAGCAGCACAACTCGAAGAAAATGGGGAAAAGCTTGCATCATAGTTGAGTTTAATATGCAATGGACGAGGAGGAGACCAAATCCGAGAAATAGGAGCTGTCTTTGAAGGGAGAAGAATCTGCAAATCTCTCTCACTAGGTAAGGCAATCTTATTTGCATCTATGAATTCTCTCCAATGGGTTTCAGAACCCTTACTGTCTCAGAAGGGGAACAATTTTCTTGCTAAAAAACAAAGTTGTTACGCCTTTTCCAAATACTCCAACAAAGAGTGAATAAAAGAGAAATTAAATCTTTAGATTTGTTAGAGATTTGATTCAGCTCCTATATTCGACTTTGCATGTAGCATTGCGACGACTCTTTGACAGAATCATCAACGGACAGACCCAACAGAGAACCTTTCCAGCAAACCCTACTCCAACTGCAACAAAAAATAATATAATAAGAACTTTCGTCCCTCAGAAAGCATACTGGACATCTGGATGATTGAAATATATGCCTTGTTGCTAGATTAAGTTTTGTAGGAAGATAGTCATTCACAGCTCTCCATATAAAATGCTTCATTTTAGAGGGAACATTAGCTTTCCATGCTGTATATCCAGAATTTAGAGCTCATTGCATAACTAGAACTGGAGCTACCATTAGAATCAGATAGTTTTTTATTATGGATAAAAAATAGCAAGATTTAAAAAAATGATCCATTACCAGAAGGCCACTTGAAATACAAAGACTAACAGAGTATAAACGAAAATGAAGCAGTGTTGGTTTGTAGAGGATTTTTCTCATTAATTATCACAGTAACTTTACAGTGTATATATACCAAGAAGAAGATAATTAAAAACAAATACAAAATTTTAAAAGAATAATGGAATGTACGTCAACTTCAATATGTTTGATCCTGTAGTGGAATACAGGATTGGAGGCAAGAGCTGTTGCACTCTGGTTATCACACCAGCTTACAGGGACACCTGCAAGTTGAATTTTGAGTTCCTGAGACGGAAACAAGTCTGATTACGTCTATTGCTGCTGAGACAAGAGCCTTGTATTCTGATTTGGTGCTGGACTTGCCTACCACTAACTGTTTCTTAGAGCTCCAGCTAATTAGTTGCCTCCAAGATAAAGATACATGCCACTTGTTGATTTTCGATCGTCCGGGGAGCTTGCCCGATCTGGGTCTGAATAACACTCAAGGTTAAGTCTAGAAGCTGGATGAAAGTGTAAGCCAAGTTGTGGGGTGCCTTTGAGCTAACGTAGTATCCTTTTACAGGCTTTCCAGTGGTATGTGGTGGGTGAAGCCATGAACTGGCTCAGCTTATTGACAGCAAAGGCAATATTTGGCCTTGTTATGGTGAGATATTGAAGAGCTCCCAAGATGCTTCTGAAAAGAGTTAGATCTGAGAAGTTAGGGTCTGAAGAGATAAGTTTGTGAGATGGACGGATGGGAGTGGGACTACATTGAGTCATGTTTGATCTTTGGAGAAGATCACTGATATACTTACTTTGAGTAAGATATAAGCCAATGTGGGTCCTGTGAGCTTACACTTTCATCCAGCTTTCTTAACCGTTTGTAATTGATACCTTAATTGTAGGGTCCTTGCCTTTGATTGGGAAGTGAAGATTTGTTCAATAGCTCGCCAGACTTCGTGGCAACATGACCGAACATTGTTTCTGTGATTGATGAGAGTAGCCAGCTCATCAAATACTGGTCAGTCCTCCATCTTATGAGAGCAGGATTATAAATGGGGACTCAGTGGTCGGTTGACTATTTGTTGCAGCAAGACCATATAGAGGATTTTGAATAAATTCCTTTGGAGCAGGGAGAAAATTATAAAGGTATTGTTCCAAGTCATATTCTCGAATGATTGAGATAATTTGAGACTTCCAGAATATATAGTTATTCCTGTCAAGACGTATATAGATTGTAATCATGTTGTTAGGTAGCATATTGGGTAGGAAGGGAAAGGAAGTTTGAAAAGGATTTTGGACAGTTGTATTGCTGGAGCTTGGAGTGTTCTGAGTTTGATTTTGAGTTTGATTTTCATTTGCCGCAGGGACGACATTGGGATTGGCTGCTATGTTTTTTCATTTGCTCCTGGAATGGTGGCCACGGAGTCTTGGAATGGTGGCCACGGAGTCTAGCTCTAATACCAACTTAAAATACAGAGACTATCAGAGTATAAACGAAGACGAAGTAGTGTTGGTTTCTAAAAGATTTTTCTCATTAATTATTACAGTAACTTTACAGTGTATATATACCAATACCAAGAAGAAGAGAATTAAAAAATATTAAAAGAATAATGAAAAATCTGTTAGAGAGAATCCAATCATTGGTTAACGGTATTAAGGCCAAACAACTTTATCATCATAAAAACGTTCAGAAGAGGAATAGCTAAGATACGTCTAGAGATCCAAGGAGGGAAAAGCGAAAACTAAGGCCAGACTTCCATCTATTACTATTATGCAATAATATATCAGCCACAAAATTATAGTTAAGATCCTTCAATTCAGACAAATTAAGAAAACTGGAAACCCAAAAATCATCCCAAAAACAATTAGGATTATCCAATAAAAGTCAAGCTTGCTTAGCAAGTAAGGTAAGATTAAAATCCTCCAAATCTCTAAACCCTAACCCACCTTTATCCTTACTTTTGGAAAAGGGGGTTGAGGTAATTGAGCATATTGTAGTGCCTAATTAAATTTTTATGAAGATTTTTATAACATTAGATTTTTCTCAATTTTGTTGACATATCAAGATTGTACTAATTGTAAATGCCCTTCATTATATGCATCCAAATCATTTATAACGGAATATAACAAATAAGAATTTACATCCTATTATATACAAATTTGAAAAAAAAATATTTCTCTCTCCGAAATCAACAAAATCATTTAAAATAGAACCCCCAAAATAATCTTTCTCAAATAATACCAATTTTTTATCTCCCGAATATAAATTATTAAAAATCTAACCAAAATCTCATTAAATACGGTCTTAGGGAAATTTTCATGAAATAAAAATTTAATGGGAAAATGTTCTTCGGTTTAGGAAATTGTGGTTTAATTTTAAGTGATGATAGTTTTTTTTTCAGCTAGTTTTTCATAGCAATAATCATTATAATTAAGGTAACTTCCTATCCCTATTTATTGTCAATTTATTTCCTTTTTTTCAATCATGTTAGGGAATTTTTCATATTCCTCTATTTAAGGTAACGATTTCTTTTTAAGGTAATTTTTCAATTGTTTTTATGGTTTTGATTTTTCTTTTTTCAACATTTATTTTTTCTTTAAAAATGAAAATTTATTGTTTTTAGGTGAGAGAGATTTTGAGTTTTTTGAATTATTTTCACAGTTTTTACTTCCTTTATTATATTTATGGAATGAAACACTTCCATATATGTTTTTCATGATTTTATTCTTCATAAAGGTGTTCACGTTATCGGGTGTTAATAAAAATTGACACTGAAAATATGTCTAGTTAATACATAATGACATTATACTCATGTTAATTGATATTCACTAAGAGATGAAATTTACATCGTTCAACAAAGTATTATAATCAATGTAAATACACGTTGACATTGATAATATATATTATATAGTATATAGTCAAATATAGATAAATTACACATATTTAATCATGTTAATACACAATTGACACTCAAACTAATTCGATGTTAATTACAATTCATTCATTCACTTGTTAATACATATTAACATTGTTTGATTAAGTCATGGATATTGTCCTTCATTTGGCTCGTATGTTGCTTGTGAAGTTCCTTCCCTCTTGCTCTCTATTGATGTAGTTTATATATAGAAATTTTAGTCTAATTAAGATTGGCAATAAAAAAATGGGGGATGAGCATGTAAAAGAAGATCAATAAGCATTTATATCAGTTGCATGATTCTTAAAATACTTATCCACACATTGTAAGAGGAGGTGGGCAGAATTGATTTTCCTTTTAAATAAAATTAGGGATTGATTTGTGACGGTGAAAGTCAACGAACCGTCAAGTAAGAAAGGAGGCAACGTGATACTTCGTGTTGCCGGAAAAGATTTGTCATCGTCAAAAGAATTCTTTCAAGTTTGATAATAGCAAATGAGAGGTTAGAGATAAAAGATTGCGGGTGTGAATGTTTTTTTAGAGAGGAGATGATTTTTAGTTTTATATAGTTTCAATTGTTGTTGTTTTTGTTTAGGAGAGAGAGAATAGTTTTTTAAATTAATTGTAAAATCCGACATTAAATGATTAGAATTTAATGAATTAATATTTGATGTAGTAAAATAATTGTAAATCCTTTGTCAATTTCAAACTAAGGGTAATAAGTCTAATGAAAAAGATTTAAGTAAAAAAAATAAAACTGCCAGAAATCTAAATAATTAAAAAACTTGACAAAAATTTAATTGGAGCTGTAGAAATTACTCTTTGTTACAATTTTTGTTTAGAAAGTTTTTTACTAGAAGTCCAACTAAAACCCTTCTTATCATCACCTTTAGACCACCAAAACCACATAATATGAGCCGCTTGAAGATTAAAACAAATTTTTTTGGGAAGTCTAAAGGTACTCATAATATAGGAAGGAAGGGCTTGAGTCACGGATTTAAGAAGAATCTCCTTCTCACTATAAGAAAGAAGATTAGCTTTTCAAATAGAAGTCCTATAATCCATTCTTTCTGAGAGAAGATAGTAAATAGAAGCTTGATAAGGACTTACCCCAATCAATAGGAAGATGAAGATACATATCCTTGAGAGAATTAAAATCAATATTAAAAAGAGTAGAAATAGCTCTCCTATTATCCATAGAAACATTGTTACTAAACCAAATACCACTTTTCTCAAAGTTAATTTTTTGCCCAGTAGGATTATGATATTACCTTGAGAAACAACCCCATTAAAACATTTAAACAAACTTTCAGCCATAATGATAAAAATATAAGTGGGTAGAGGATTCTTATGTCTTAAACCTCTACTCAGTTTAATAAAAATCTTAAAGACACAATTAATATTAATTTTTTAAGAAATCATAGAAACACCTAAAATAATCCAATGCACAAATTTATCATCAAAACCCATCTTAATATAAAACTTTTTAATGAAAAACCGACTATCCTATCATAGGCTTTAGATATGTCAGCTTTGAGGATAACAACTTCTTTTTTACCTCTCATTTTTTTATAAGGTGATAAAAAATCTCTTGTGCAATAAGAGAAT
>QANY01013009.1:362500-384886 GCA_003255025.1 Datisca glomerata | reverse complement strand
GGTACAAGAGCTAGACTAATGCAGACACTAAATGTTAGAAAGTCATGTGTGGATTTCGAAAGAATATCCTTAAATGATTCATGCATTTGAATTGCATCAAAATAGATCAATATGATGCATGTCTATGCATTGTAATTATTGAAATAAATGCAAAGTAGTGATTTTGAGTGCATGCATGCTATGCATGATTGTGAACATTTGTAAAGAAATTATTTGATGATTTTTTTGAAAGTTGACTAATGTCGCCATATCTTTCACCCTTCAAATTAATCACTTGGCCTATGGTCATGGACTTGCAATGAAGTATCGAGCATATTTTCAAGAAAATGATTCATCCTTACTCATTGGTTTGTACCCCAGTATTTGGCTTCACGTCGATGATGAAGAAAAATGAATAATTTCTCCATATTTTGCTTCTTCTTTTTTGTACTTTAATTGCAATCCTCCAATCATGTTTTAGCTTTCGTCATGTGCATACCGACTTTCTCGTGGTGACTTTTCAGATCCTCACCTCGCACTCAGACCGCCTTTCTTAGCTCCTATTCTTTTCTTTTTTCCTTTTTTCAATTAGCTTTCACCTAACCAAATTTATGCTTCTGAGTTATTTCAAGAGTAATTGATGATATCTTAGAATTGAGAGAAATAAGAAATAATGAAAATAATGAGAAAAAATACTTTTCATTGATGTTGAATAATGTTTACAAACAAGGATTTGAAAAAAAATATGGAATAAGAATTTCTCGAGTATTCGAGACAGCTCTTTTTAAAATTATTTTTTACCCAACTTCATTTTTCTCATACTTAGAGCAGTCAAACGAAGTACTTGACTAAATCAGAATTAACTGTATGCAGTAAATCGTCTCAATTTATGTTTGTTAGCATGAGAGCTCCTCCAGAGAAGGCCTTCTTGACAATGAAAGGTCTTTCATAATTTGGGGTCCACTTCCCCCGGTGATCCTTTTGATATGGAAGTATCCTTTTCAACACAAGTCTCTTTCTCAAAAACATCAGGGACGTAATTTTTGTCATATACGTGCATCATTTTTTTATATAATTGCCCTCTACATAATGCAGTCAATCTTTTTTCTTCGATGAAATTCAATTGTCATATCGTGTTTGTACCCACTCTGTTTCTTCTAATTTTGCCTCCATTAAGACTTTGAGGGAGGAAATTTCCACCTCAATTGGAAGAACCGCTTCCATGCCATATACCAAAGAGAATGGCGTTGTCCCAGTTGATGTTCGAACTGATGTGCGGTACCCATGTAGTGAAAATGGGAGCATCTCATGCCAATCCTTATAAACCTCCGTCATCTTCTCTATGATCCTTTTTATGTTCTTATTGGCTGCTTCCACTGCCCCTTTCTTTTTTGGACGATAAGGAGATGAATTATGATGCTTAATTTTGAATTGCTCACATAATTCTTTCATCATCTTGTTATTTAAATTTATCCCATTATCTGTGATGATCCTTACAGGTAGACCAAATTATTTCTTTTTAATGAACTTAACAACCATATTTCTAGTTACACTCGAATAAGAACTCGCCTCCACCCATTTGGTATAATAATCTATAGAGACTAGAATGAAACGACGCTCGTTAGAGGCTTTTAGTGTGATGGGACCAATGACGCCCATGCCCCACATAGAGAACGACCAAGGCGCAACCATGACATGTAAAGGGGATGCAGGTACGTGAATTTTATCCGCATAAATTTGACATTTATGACATTTCTTGGTGTACTTGATGCAGTCAGATTCTAGAGTTAATCAATAATATCTCGCTCTCAAGATTTGTTTGTCCATCATATGTCCATTAGCATGAACACCACAAATTCCTTCGTGAACTTGCTCTATGATTTGATTCACTTCTCTTGCATCAACACATCTTAAGAGCACCATATCATGGTTTCTTTTGTAAAGTATTTCACCATTCAAGAAGAAACCCATGGACAATCTTCTAATAGTGCATTTATCATTCTCAGAAGCTTTGGATGGATATTCCCCATTCTTTATATACTGCTTGATGTCGCAATACCATGGTCTTGTGTCTGGCTCTTCTTCAGTGCTCATATAGTGAGCAGGAAAATCTCACTTCTCAATTTTTATGGGTTGCACTTCTTCCTTAAAGTCTGTGGCAAACTTGGACGTTAGAGTTGCCAGTGCATCTGCAAATTGATTATTCTATCTGGGTATATGGTCAAATGAGATCACTTTAAAAGTTTGGCTTAACTTAGTTACATGTTTGTTGTAAGGTACCAGCTTGGAGTCTCTAGCTTCTCATTCCCTATTTAGTTGTCGTATCACCAATAACGAATCCCCGTACACTCGAAGCTTCCTTATCTTCATATCAGAATCTGCTTGAATTTTCATGGAACATGTCTCATATTCTGCCATATTATTTGTACAGTCAAAGCATAGTTTTGTCGTGAATGGGAAAAAGTTTCCCTTAGGAGATATGAGGATTGCCTCAATTCCATGTCCTACATCATTATATGCGCCATCAAATAACATTGTCCACAATTCTGGATCCATAGATTCTCCTTCATTTTTTAATATGATTGATATGTTCTCATCAGGAAAATCAAACTTCATAGGCTCATAATCTTGCACTGGTTTTTGCCAGATAATCAGCAAGTACACTTTCTTTTATTGACTTTCTAGTGACATAGACAATATCATATTCCGTGAGCAATATTTGCCATTTAGCAATTCGCCCAGAAAGTGATAGCTTTTCAAAGATATATTTGATTGGATCCATATTTGAAATTAACCAAGTTGTGTTATATACCACGTATTGTCTAAGCCGATAAGCAACTCAGGGTAATGCATAACACGTTTTCTCCAACATCGAATAATTAACCTCATAATTTGTAAACCTTTTGCCTAAATAGTATATTGCTTGTTCTTTCCTTCCAGAGCCGCCGTGTTGACCAAGTATGCAATCCTCAGATTTTTATGTTACTGTAAGATACAAAATGAGTGGACGCCCTGGAGTTGGAGGGACAAGTATAGGCGGATTTTGCAAGTATTGCTTGATCTTCTCAAAAGAAATTTGACAATCATCATTCCATCCTTCTGTATCACTTTTGCGAAGAAGTTTAAAGATAAGTTCACAAGTTGCAGTTAGCTGTGAGATGAACGAAGCTATCTAATTTAATCTCCCCAAGAAACCTCTAACTTCCTTATGAGTTTAAGGTGGTGGTATATCAATGATGGCTCGAACCTTGTTAGGATTAACTTTTATTCCTTCATTGCTCACGAAAAAACTAAGTTGTTTCCCTGAAGATGCTGCAAATGTACACTTTGTTGGGTTAAGCTTTAACTGAAACTTTCTCAACCATTCAAATAGTTTCTACAGAGTGACAATGTGATCTTTCCTTTGACGATATTTGGCAATCATATCATCAATGTACACTTCAATTTCTTTATGCATCATATCATGAAACATTGTTACCATTGCCCGTTGGTAAGTCGCCCCTACATTCTTTAGACCAAATGGCATAACCTTACAACAAAATGTACCCCACAAAGTAATAAAAGTGGTCTTTTCATGGTCTTCAAAAGCCATTTTGATTTGGTTATACCCCGAAAAACCATCCATGAAAGAGAAGGTTGAATGTCCTGCAATGTTATCTACTAAGACATCAATATGGGGTAATGGAAAATTATCCTTGGGGCTTGCCCGATTTGAGTCTCTATAATCGAGCACACCCTTACTTTCCCATTTTTCTTCGACACTGGGACTATGTTAGCAACTCATTCAGGGTGTTTTGTTACTTCTAGAAAACCCGCATCTACTTACTTTTTAACTTCTTCTTTGATCTGTACCAACATGTCTGTTTCATTTTCCATAACTTTTGTCGCACTAGTTTACTTTCGGTCATAAGTGGCGAATGATGAATCACGATATCATTGTCTAGACCTGGCATATCTTGGTAAGACCATGCAAATACGTTGATATACTCTTTGAGTAAGTCAATTAATTGTCAGCGACTTTGGCTTGTCATAGAAGTGCCAATTTGGACTTCTTTCATCTCTCCATCCAATCCCAAATTTATCATCTACATTAACTCTTGATATGGTTGAGTTATTTTATCATCCTCTTCTACCATTCTTAACATTTCTAGATATGGTTCAAAATTATCCTCGTAACTTTCATCTGACTCTACGCTAAGAATGGGATTGTCAAAGTTATTGCTTATGCTCTTGTTTTCAAAATCACCGTTCTTGAACCTGAATCAGATTATTGGATGAAAGGAAGGCGAGAAAAGAAAATAAACAATGCATGAGTATGAACAACATTTCAGAAATGGAAAAAGTAGGCATGAAAGGAAGAACATGAAACAAGTTTTTAGACTCTCATTCAAAGAGATGACATGAAACAGACGAGAATATAGGACCATAACAATGAAATTCCTAAGGCATTGGGTAGAATCATTAGAATTTTGGCATAAACACATTACTCTTGAAAATTCTCAAGAAGCACTGGTAGTTCGGTGACATCCCAATTGTTAAGCTCATGATCTGAATCGTATCGAGAAACCAAGTCCTCTGTACTTGCACTTGATGATTTTCCCAAGATTGCGAATATTGAAAGCTGGGCGATATCATCTTCAAGGTCGTATTGCTCTACTGTAACCGGTTCTTCGAATGAAATTCCCCCACTTCTGAAGGATTAAAAAATACGGGGTATGATCGCCATTTTCATATCGAACTCCTTATTTTCGAGCCTAGCAATTCTCTTTTCTTTCTTTTAAGCTTCCACTCTCCCTCTATCAGCCTTGGTCGGTCTATATCTAAGCCCAAACCTTTGTTCATTCTTGCCCCACTCGATTAACTTATTTATGCTTTGATGCTTACCCCTGAGTCTTTTGCTTGGTATGTATCCCCCTTTATCATCAACTTTGCCACCATCTGAGATGCTTTTGATAGGCTTGATATTGGAGCGAGTTTCCCACTAGCAACAAATATGGTGTTCGCAATCTCAAATGATCGAAATGAGCACTCCAATGCTTCTTCTACCGCCTCAACATATGGCATGGTAGCTGGCTTGGATACCAATAAATTTTCTTCCCCATATATACAAATGAATTTATGATCCATTATAAATTTCATCTTCTGATGTAAGGAAGATGGTACTGCCCTGACAGAGTGAATCCATGGTCGACTTAGAAGAAAATTGTATGCTGGATTTATGTCCATCACTTGGAAAACAATATTGAACAGGCATTGCCCGATTCAAATTTGTATCTCTATGTCTCTGACTACTTCTCTTCGGGTACCGTCGAATGCTCTTACTATCATCATGCTCGGTCGCATATGTGTTGCGTCCACAGGGAGTTTTACTTGTGTGGATCTTGGCATTACAGTTAGAGACGAGCCGTTATCAATCAATACTTTTGCAACAACATTATCCCTACATTTCATGGATATATGTAGAGTTCTAGTGTGTCTAGTACCATCGACAGGGATTTCATCATATGTGAAAGTGATAAAATTTGGTTCGGTAATATTTCCCACAATTCCACTCAACTTCTCCACCGTAATGTCTTGACAAACATATGCTTGATTCAAAACCTTCAATAATGCTTGACGATGTGGTTTAGAATTCAGAAAGAGTAACGGTAAAGATATGTGAGCAGGTAAGCGATTAAATTATTCCATCACCTTATCTGGTTTTGCTTGATGAGCTTCAAAAATTAACATACTTCTTCTTCAGAAACTGCTCTTTCTTTCTCTATACCTCTTATTATATTCGGGTCTATCACTTGGCCGCCATGCATTTCTCCTTGGAACTCATGACCATTGTCGCCTTCTTTGGCTTTCTGTATCCTTTGCCTTTCAAACTCATCACTTTTATCCATTTTCAAAACTTATGACGTGTACCATCTGCCACTCCTCGTCATCCGATCTACTCCTAAAATATTAGTTATGGGGAGATCGAGGTCAGACGGATTTAGCGCTTGAGTTTTGGTGTTACCGCTTGTAAGGACCTCATATCCGTACGTCCATGGTACTGTTCTTGAAAGCAAATGCACCTGGTATTTGGATGGTGATGGGCATCGGAGCATAAGACGTAGTGGTGTGAGTTGACTTTTCCTCATAATATATTGTGAGGGGTTTTGGGATATAGGACGACACTTCAACATTAACTTCAAATGATTATTTAGTTATCATGAGAACTAAAGAGTCATCTTCATGGTATTCCCTTTCTCATTTATGACTTATTGTAAGTATCTTTGTATCCAACAATTTTTACACTTCCATTTTAAAATCAGCACATTCCTCAATTGTATGCCCTGTCACATTCTTATGAAATAAATAATCAAAGTGAGGCATATGCTTCCTAGAAACACCTTCATCCTCTGAGCGTGTTGGGTAGATGTACCCTTCTTTAGAAAGAAGATGGAAAACTATTTCCATTGACGTGCTCACATCTTCCACGTCCTTCTTTCCATATGAAAAATATTCATCAATTGCATTTACAGTAGGATTCCCATGATTTGGTAGAGGGTTGGAATTGATATATGAGATCCCATCAACCTTTTAAAATTAAACCATCTAGCCTTGATCAATGCATGTACTCTACCCAACACTATACTTTGGAAATCCTGCCCTCGAGTTCACAACTTGTGATGGGTACCCAAAATTGATCGTCTGTACATCTCCTTCTTTTCGCTTCAATGGCGACCCTTATTTTATGGATGATGTATCTGATACGACTTCCAAAATTCTTCCATTCTTTATCCCATATGCAATCCTTGCACCAATCACTATAATGTCAAAGAAGTTGTTTGAAGCATTTCCAATCATCCTATCATAGAATGGAGATCTCAAGGTGTTGATAAACAATGTAGCCATCTCCTTTTCTGACAAGGAGGGTGTACCTGAGTAGCTAATTCCCTCCACCTTTGTGCATATTCTTTAAAGCCTTCAGTAGGCTTTTTCTCCATCCTTTGTAGATCCAGACGATCAGGAATCATGCCTATGTTGTACTTGTATTGTCTTAAGAAAGCATCAGCTAAATCTTTCCACCTCTGAATATATTGGATATACTAGCGAGATGCAGCCCCCGTCAAGCTATCTTGAAAGAAATGAATCAGCAGCTTATCATCATTTGCACAAACAGCCATATTTTTGCAGTGCATAATAAAGTGACTTCTCGGGCATGTACTACCATCATATTTTTCAAACTTAGGTAGTTTGAATTTGTGTGGGATGGTTACATCTGGGACCAAACATAATTAGGTGGCATCAATGGTACCATATACATCTGACCCTTCATTCGCGCGCCATCTTTCCTCTAAAAAGTCTAGCATATCTTTCGACAGTGGGTCTTCGCTTGGTTTAGCAACAGGCCTCTGTCCCTTTGGGTCATCAACATCGGGTATGATGGTTGACTCATTAGCGAGTTCGCCTTGTGGAGTGAAAGCTTGGTTGTGGCCAGGTGCCATTGTGGATGGGTTGTACCCAATTTTTCCTGTCTGCATCATTTCCTAGACATTTGGAAATGGATAATGCTGGATATTTACTGGTGGTGAAGCATGCTGAAAGTGGTCGATCAGATGACGTTGATAGTTGGAGTGAACCCAGGAGGGTAAGGTGGAGTATCGTTTGGCAGTTGATTTTGTGATGATTATGCCCCTTGCGGATTTTCAAGACAGGCTTTTCCGTTACTCACGGCATGGAGTTCCAGGACTCTGGCCATTTGCTCTTTCAACTTGCGTGATTGTAAATCGTCAACTGGTAAGGCAACAGTTACTTTGCATCTACTCTCAAGCCACATTTCATACTCATTTGTGCAATTCATGTGATTCTTCTCATTTTGCACCCTTCTCGTTATTTTCCAAGCTCCAATTAGCTGCTGCAATTTTTGTTCAATATCTTCATAATCATAACTGATCTCAATGTCCTTCAATGCGTGCGTGGTAGGGACAAGTTGTCTCATATATAATTGATGGAGCACCATTAGAGGAGCATAACTAGTACAACCCCATGGTCCAAGAAGCGGGACCCATTGATAATCGCTACATCTGAGAACATCAATGTCAACGACATCCATTGGGCTTTCCAGATAACATCTTCATCTTTCAACTTTGATAGGTGTCAGAGCCACACCCCTTTTGTGGGAAACTACGGATTCTATTTGGCAATTCCAAATTATGCAATGGGGATTCTCGTCTTCATCCATGGACTTGAAAACTTAACTTGAGGATATTTGAAATATGGTGGACATCTTAGATGATGAAGAATCGAAATACATAAAAGAGATGGAGAGCTGATGAACTTCCCTTTTCCAAGCACTCGTATGTGATTTAAGGAACGAAAAGTCTCAGCTAGAATTGAGATAACAGGGTTAACACCATGTTCAACTTACAGGAACATTTTTATCACTTTATCATCCACATAACCTTGAATCTTTGGAAACAACATGGTGCCATATACATAGAGCATAAAGAGACATACCATTATCTTCCTTCAAGACATTTTAGGTGAAATCTATGAGGTAATCCAGTGGCACACACTCATTCCACCCTTTAACTTTCAATCTTTTCTCAATCTCAGATGCATGGACAGTACCCAAGAGCTTGGATAAAGCTCTCTTCAATGTGAGCTTTTTGTCGTAATTATAAACTTTATATGTGCTTTGCAGCAGGACGTTCAGTAGGGCTTGATATTCTTCAATTGTAGAAGTAAGATCAATTATTCCAATGGTGAAACATATGTATAGAGGTTCCCATAAATGCATTAAAGCCTTAAGAACGGGAGCGTTGACTGTAATATACAGAAGATAAGTGATGTGACCATATTTGCCGACAAACAAATTTTTCTGCTCCAGTGAAAAATCCTCCCATATCTTTTTCGACCTCTCCAAGTCAGTGTGTGAGAACTCTATCTTAGTGATTGAAGGTAGAAGAATGACATCATCCTTTTTCAGACAATCTCCTTTTCGTTTCTGCGTTTCCGCTGACCATTGAGCTACTGTAACTTGATCTCCTATCACACTCGGAGTATAAGTCATGGTCTCTAAAATATGAATGAATTGATTACTTCTTTACAATCCTTATTACCCAACATGTATGTAAAAAAGAAAGACGAAGTCAGAAGTGAAACAATGAGAAAGAAAAGAAATGTTTAAAGAGCGTAGGACTTTATCAAACATTGGTCATGTGATGGGCTCTAAGAAAAAAATGCATGTGTGATTGAGCTCTTAAATCTCTTAATAGGCTCTCAGGTTGTCCTCACTATTATCCGAATGGAGTAACAGGGGCCCCCAAACGGTATCCCGAAAGGGTTGACCCGAGTGAGAATTTTCTTGAGCCTGCATGAGAACCGCAGTTCCACGAAGGCATTCCATTACTCATTCTCACTAATTCTAAAGGGAAAGCCCGGGTACATGGCTAGTGTATATGTGTGAAATTATAAATTATGTTAAGAAATATACTTCGTAAAAAAAGGAACTATATACAACTACAAACATGAATTAGAAAAAAATAATGAATCAAATAAATAAACAAAGAACCACACAAAAGGATAGCATATGATGACATTTTGGCTTGACTCTCTATCGATCTAAAAATGGTTAGACCAATTGTTTGTCCCCAGTGGAGTCGCCAAGCTGTCGCAACGTGCATGCGACACGGAGCGGCAATTGAAAAATCATTTTTGAAAAAAAGAAATTCGGAGTCGCCACCAATCATTTTAGGACGTGATTGATTACCCAATTTTAAAATCAAATATTTTGGTCTGCGAAAATTTAAAGTTGGTTCGGGAGTCATTTGCGTGTGGGGAAGGTATTACCACCCCATAACACCCATTATGAAAAATGGTTACCAAATTTAATCAAATGCTATCAAAATTATGTTTTTAAAATAATGTTATAGAAATTCAATTTTGAATGTCCCATTTAGTACATTTTACATCACAAAATTAGTAAATAAATGACATTTAATGGGTGGTACAGAGACCATTGAAAAATTATTTTTGTTTATTTATATTTTTCTTAAATCAAGCATTATTAGAGTACTCTCAGTATCCTAAAAGTAACTCCTCACCTCGATAGTTCGAAAAATTTGGTATCCCAAAACTTCTAAAGTCCGTCATCGGATTTTTTAGTAAACTAAATAAAGAAATTAACAAAATTTAAATCAAATTGTTATGGATTTTAATTTATGAACTTCAATTCTGATGATAAAAGAATGAAATAATAATCACATACAATCGTAACGATATGATAATTATACATAAATAAATAAGAATAGATAACAACTATAAAGAAAAAGAAAGAATAATGGAAAGAAATGTTAGAGATGATAAATATGTATGATAAATTTAAAAAAAAATATATAGAGTGAAAATAATGAAACAATACATGAAATAATTAAAAGATATACAAAAATAAATTAAAATAAATAAATAATATCTACCAAAAGTAGAAAAAATAAACAAAAACAAAAAAAGGAAATAAAATGCAAACAACAAAAAAAACTCAAAAAAATACAGAGGGTGAAGTCACCCTCTGTTTTATTTTTAAATTTAGTTTTTTTAATATATATATATATATATATATATATATATATATATATATATAACTATTTAATAAATAAATTAATAATAATTTTTTTCATGTGTAAATAAATCAATCTATGAAGCTTTGAAAATAAAATAATTTTTGTATGAGATATAAATATACCATTTTTTTTAATTTTGGATCACTTAGTTCACTAATTATCATTTTTTTTCTTCTATCATTACTAGGAATGATCATGAATGGTAACTAGCTCAAACAAGTGTCACAAAAATGATGAACAAAAATTAAAAAGACAAGAAGAAAAGACTTGTAAGAACATAAAAAAATCAAAGCTTAAATATTTGCATAATCTTGTATAGAGGTTTTACTCTCCATTTTATGCATTTTTATGTATGAGAAATTATCATAGGAGATTTTTTCATCAAATGTACACTTTCAACTCATTAAAGGGTTTATTCACATTGAGTTAATTTTACATTCCTCAAAATCTTTATCATCATCCTCATTGATTGAGTTGATGACAAAAAATCTCATTATCAAACTTGTAGAGAAATCAACAATACATGAAAATAAAACTTAAGATTAAGAGTAGGAGAAATGATAAAGAAGGAGCAAACAACTTATGTATGGAAAAGAAAACAAAGAAATATCAATTACATGAGTATGAAGAAGAGAGACGATGAATAATAATGAACAAGATATATTGTAAATTAAAATGCAAGAAATTTGAACTACCTTAATAGAAAGAATAGGAGAAGATGAAATATGAATAAAAATGAAAACTCTTTTTCTCTCCCTTTTTAAAAAAAATCTCCTATTTTCTCAAGACCTCTCTTTCTCTCTCTAAACTTCCTTCTCTTTCTCACTCTCCAAATCCCTCATTTCAAGTGAAGACCTCCCTTCTATTTATAGGCAAACTTAAGGCTTTACTTTTTATTTTTAGTCATTTTGTTTCCTTTTTATTTTTTAGTCCTTGGACAAATCTTCTTATTTTTAGGTATTGGGCTATTTTTCAAATCATACACATAGTCTTAGACTAGTATATGAGCCAAAAAAATAAAATTTATATTTTGAAAGTATTGGACCTGACAAAATACGGTATCTATAGAATGTCATTTCCTTTGTCTATATTCAAAAATTGAAATTTTTCCTCCTAAACTCTAACCTCCATCTCCTCTATAAATACACCACATTTCTATTCACAAAACACAAATTCATAGCCAAGAGACTTACTCTTAAAAATCTCTCAATACTCTCCTAAATCTCTCTTAATATTTTGAGCTCTATACTTACAAATTTCTTGAGTGAGCAAGATTATTTTTTTGTGAGCTTAGATTGGAGATTCTACTCTTTTGAGAGAATTATTATAAGTGGACACTTAATCTCGAAACACGTAGCCTTGTGTGGTTTAGTTGCCACCCATAAAGCTAATTGGGTTTGTAAGGTTTGGTCTTCACTCTTAAAATGATCATGAGATTAAAAATCTTCAAGAGGGGCCTTGGAGCGTGGACGTAGGGATTGGATTTCCCGAACCGCGTAAAAATATTGTGTGCCTATCTTCTTCTCCTTTTTCACTTTTTATTTTGTGCTATTTATTTTTTGCACTTTAATTTTCCACACTACAATTTCTCACACTTAATTTTCGTAATTTAAATTCCACACTTTAGGTTTCTGTAATTATTTCTATTTTCTTGCTTTATATTTCTACATTTATATTATCACAAATATTATTTACGTTAACACTTTTTCTATTACTTATTTATTTTTTCAAGAGTTAAACTCGTGGAACATTGAAGTCCATTCTTGAACATTCATTTTCAACTTGAGTGTGAAAATTTTTTAATTTGAACACGATCACTCAATTCCCCCCTTTTGGGTTGCCTATCGATCCTACAAAAATAACTGGAGAAGGAGAAATCCTGGAAGCAGGTAACCCCAACAAGCCTGCTTGCAATAAACAAGAAGGAAAATTCCAACCCCAACAAATGAAAAGTAGAAATGGACAAAACGAATAAACACACTCTTGCCTATACATTTCTCGAAATAAAGTATTTAAAGGACTATGTAGTTGATGATTTCACTTAAATTTAAACCATGTGAACTATTAAAAGGAAACATATCTCTTATTGCTTATGGAGATTTACTAAAAAAATAAAATTGATTGATGAACTTATACTAAGTGTCAGAAAATGAAAGGAAATGGCAAAAAATATTGAGGAAAGGAGTCATTTCATTAAAGAGTGAGAAAATTACAAAACGATTCCAAAAGGAAAAAATACAAGGAAATGAAAAAGTGCAAGAAAAAGGGAAAAAGACAGGTTCTCCCCACTTATCCTCAATGATTGACAGGTTCTCCCCACTTATCTTAGCAATCCTCTCTGCCTCCCACAATGACCACTTAAGCTTCAACTGTTTAGCCATGACCGCATCAAGCCTGGAAGTCAGACGGGCAACAACCCGTTGAAGGTCAGCCTCCACCTTCTTGAGATCATCCCGTTCTGAAGTAATGGCACCATAATCTTTGGTGGTCTCCATTACCTTTCTCTTAAAACCGGCTACCTCCTCCTCAAAAGTGCGATTATCCTCTGGTAGCCCGTTGTGGTAAGTCACGGCTTGTTCAAAAAGTGTTAGTTGGAAAACGATTTACGCAGGAAAAATAAGGATGTGAAAAGACAAAAATAAAAATACCTACATCAAAGTATGACTCAGGCTGATAACCTTGTCATGAATGGACATCTGGCGGAGCATAGGAGCATCCACTTCAGACATAATCCCCTTCGCCACCACATGCAAAGAACATGAGTTCTTCAAGAAACTAACGTCAGCAAGAACCAATGGAGCCGCGAGGTATTGCCGCCACCTCCAAACACCCATCTCCTCGGACAGATGTAGAGAACCAGAGGAGAGGGAGACTGGCTTCTTAGAAGGCAAGGGAGGAGGCATGTCAGTCTTCTCCACAATAGGAGAAACCTCATCAGCAATGAGGGCGGGGAGATCAGCAACAGGGGTAAGGAGATTAGGGACGAGGGGAGTAACGTCCCCTGAAGCGGTACCTGACGAGCTGGCGTTCCCCATCTTTTGGCGCTTGCCCTCGCCAGGTACCCCCCACAGATTACTCCTTAGATGCTTCGACATCACAAGCTTATTGTAAGCGAAATAGAAAACCACGTCCTAGTCTTTTGCCTCCTTCTAAGTAGCTTCCTGTTGAGCTTCACGCTCTTTTTCTTCCTAATCAAACCCCTCTCCTTCCCTCTCTAATTTCGAATAATTATAAGAAATCGACTAGATGACTTGACGAAAGGCGGGAATGGGGATTGCAACAGGAATGGCCTATGGGACTTCTGTTGTAGAAGATGATGGGGCAACAAACTGAGCAACCAGAACGGGCACAACCGCCACTTCGATCTCTCTCCTTGGGTCGAGAAGATCCCTCTAGTCCCACTCCGGGAAATTATAGGCTAGACGGAGTCACGCAACAACTTCTTTCAGGGTGAAAGCTCTCTTGTTCAGATTCCTGTCTGCACAAAACAAAAAATAGGTTAGTACTTAAAAAAGGTAAACTCAACGATAAAAAAATAAAGTTAAAACAAAAGTGGGAAAATAAAAAGAAATGAGAGCTCCAACCACTTACTGAACTCTCCCCAGATCCGGGGAATGGCCTATCGGCCTTCGCCACCCCAGGTTCCACCTACGAGAAGTGTACCCTCCTCCCAGCCTTTATCCCCATTAGGGAGGTCAGTGACTAACCCTCTCCGCTTCTCACTCGCGCGGGGAGCCAAGTAATAGGATAGTCCATGCCTTTCCACTATATACACGGCACGTATTTTGTCTAACACTATATTTAAATTATGCCTCCTATTGAGGGCTTCAATCCCCAGAAGAACCATATAAGTACTAGAAGCGAGGTTGAAAGTACTAAAAATTATTGGAAAATAGGAGATAAAGGAAGTTTTAAATCTAATGCTATAAACATTGAGGCTAGAGAAATTTGGTAGGGAGGATTATATGGGAAAGATTTAGGGACTCCTTCCCCAAAACCACATAATACGTCTGGTGGGAAGACGTCTCGGTGAAGGATAAGGAAGCGGTTGAATTCGTTCCTATTTCTTACTGGAGGATTGGTGATCTTAAATGGATGCTCCTCCATTGCTACCAAAGAAAGAAATGTGAAAACATGATAATCAAAGAAATATAACGAAGATGAAGAAGGGAAGAAGGGAAACTTACAGAAGATAGAAATGAGCGTGAAAAGTAAAAAATGAAGGAAACCAATGTGATATAGGCTACGGATGCCAAAATCAAGTTCAGAATGTTTAATGGATTTGAAAGTGATAAAACGTCGTTCTGAAAAGGGGAAGGGCAAAGGTCAGGCGTATAGGGTAGAGGTACAATGAAATGATTACTGCCTGTCTACCTAAAATGGGTAAGCCAATGACAACACTACAACTGGAAAACCTAACAGATAGAAATACGCATAACGCAAGAACTGTAAAATAAAACGACGCGCGTGGGGAACAAAATACAAGACTTGCGCGCATGAGTATCGCGATAAGACAAAGATGACATAAATATGAAATGTAATTTCCGAGGAGCGTGTCAACAACCCCATAAACGAGGCAATGATGGTACGTCATTTCATTATTTAAAAATAAATGATTTTTCTTGCACGGCACTTAATATTTTACAGAATAAAAGAAGATCCTAAATTGGTAAAATTGAACCAATGCCGCTCTTCCAAAAATTGGACGCGTGTTGAGAGTATTCATTGCGCATCGATGAGCATCATCGAAGAGCAATGAGGGGCAAATGAACAGGTAAAAAATACCCACTTCCCGTGGATAAAAAGGGACCTAGCTAGGCTCACAGAAAGTAGTAGAAAAGTAGAAATGAGTTATGGCTGAAGTCGCAAGACACTCATAAACGGATTATCACCTCAAGAACGGAGAATCATTACTTTAGGAACGGGAGAATATCGCTTTAGGAACGGGGGGTCATCACTTTAAGAACAGGGGATCATCACCTCAAGAACAGGGACCATCGCTTCAAGGATGGAAAAAAACTTCAGAACAGGAAAAATAGGTTCAGACTAACAAACAAGTGGTCGTAATTGATTGAGTAAGCTGAGTGACCCAAACAAAACAGATTGGCAGCCACCAAGTAGCTGGGACTGATTGGCATGTAACCATAAGAAATCCTCAAGTGAGTGTGATTGATTGACGGCTAAGCGAGACAGATGAGAAATGAGAAATGGAAAGGGACCCATATCAAGTAGGATGATCCCACAAAGGTGCCTCCTATTATATTAATTATTTTAATATAACTCATACAATTTAGAAAGCCTATATAAGATAAATGTATTTAATAAAAGAGGATACAAAATAATTCAAGCATATATAACACAGTGCATTTACTCCTTACAAGTTCTTACTAATGAAGCCTCCCTCTATCTCATTAATACTCACACATGTTTACTTTTATCAATATTTTCCTCTTTAATCTTTAATTAGTGGTAAAAATCCTTTACATACGTAATTAGAATTAAATGTGGGTAAATGAAACGAGATCAAATAAATGTATAACTGAAAATAATTAAGGTTATAAAAGAAGTACTGGAACAAAGCTCTAAATCAGTGATGTTTTCTCATTTCTTTTATGAAAGATCTTATTTATTTAATTTTATGTTTAAGCAAGATTAGGATGAACGTTTGAGTTATTTTTATTTTTTATTTATCTAATTATTATATTTAATATTTTAGTAGTTTCTTATTTTTTTTCTGTTGAATTCTCATTAGATTCTATATTATACTAATTATAACACTTCTAAGAGTTCTCAAAGGACACCAACTATAATTCCCTTTCAAATCTTTGTTATCAACTAAAATCTTCTTGAAAAAAATCAGTAAGTTTATGTAGGATGTTAGATATTTTTTTATTTTTTTTAAATTACTATTCTTACATACTGGTTCTTCACAACATCATTTTTGTAGGTGGAACAAGTAACGCAAAATATTTATAATTTTCTTCGTATATTAAAAATTAGTGATGGGATGGGTTGGCACTATGATTAACTATCAACTTATATATAATAAGATCATTGTTTCGAGTCATCATATGACACTTCAATAACTTTTACGTGAAAGTCATGTCGTCGTCGTACAGAGTACTATTCTTCAACTTATTGTCAAAGCATTGACAATAGACATTTTTGACATCTTAGAAGGTGAATCAGGAGGTCACTTGAAGGCGACGAGAGTTCTACAATGGATGGGGCTTCTACAAACCCTCTCATGGACAAACCTTCTTCGTGCAAGTGTCGCCGATTAGGGATACAACCGAGGTTGATGATGCTTGTATAAAAAATATGACAATGGAGGTTATAGTGGAGTATTATACACCTTTCACGTTTCATTTAACATATGGCAAACCAATCTGTTGACGGCTTGGGTTTAAGTATCATATGTCATAACTAGAGGGTGGTCTGTGTTTTTTTTTCAAACTACAAGAGGTTTCAGTGTCTTTTGGTAAAACTACAATGAGTATTGGTGTATGCTACCCAAGTAAACAAAGGTAACAAATGGAGAAAAACATTAAAGGGAAATGACTTGACAAGTGTTTAATGACGTGATAATTGATATATTGCTTTTGAAAACTTCAAGTTTGGTCTTGAAGACTTCAAGATTGGTCTTGAAGTATTCAAGCAGATTAGTTTTCAAATCTTCAAGACTGGTCTTTAAGTTTTCAAAATTCTTTTCGACAAAAAAAAATAATTAACTTTTTAGATTGATCTCGAAGTCTTCAAGATCAGTCAAAAGTATTTAATATTGACATTTAAGATTATTTACCCAAAAAATAGTCATCAAGATTAGTCTTGAAGTCTTCAAAATTGGTCTTCAATATTCTTTATCGAAAATAATATGATTTTTAAGATCGGTTTTAAAGTTTTCAATATTAATCTTGAAAATTTAAAGATTGGTTGGCTCTTTAAAAAATAATGAAATTAAGTATTAAAGTAGATGAATGTGACATTTGATGGGATAGTTATGCATGAAGAGTAAGAGAAGAAAACTAAGAAATGAGTTTATTTTTTTACTTTTAGTTAGGTTAAGTGTCTAGAAAAGCAGAAAACCTAGGAAAATTTTTATTTCTTCTCTTTTCTTCCTATAGACATTTTGTAAATGTATTTCGCAAAAATATATTATTTTAAACTAAGAATTCTACATCTACATTCCACCATATTCAAAGATTCTAAATTAAACTCTCTGATTTTTTCACTACCATCAAATCAAACTTAAAAATTGACACTTTTTTTAATATTTTCAAGGTCGTCCCTAACGTTTCTTTATTCCTTCTCATCTTGGGTTCTCACTTATTATTTGAACGGTCAAAAAAGTTATAACATATAGGGATGTAACAGTGACTCGATAAAATCTTCCCATCCTATGAAAATCGTCTCGATCCGAGCTAGACATGATGGGTTTCTCACCGGTGGTGGGATGAGACGGGTATGAAAAATTTTCCTTTTCTATTCCGGACGAGGAGAGAGAATGGACAATGTTAAAAATCTGACTTGTCTTGTTCTATCCTGATAAATTTATAAATAATGTAAACATTTTAGCCATTTTAAGTTTTAACCATTAATCTTTTTTAGTTGTAACCTTTACCCTTATAAATATAAATCTTTTTAATTTTCAATCCTGAAAAATTTAAAGAGGTCAGCCAGAAAATGGATAAACATGTTAAGACAACTAAAAAATCGACTCAAATTGAGTCATGTCCGGCCATCCTTCCCCACTCGAACCGTGGACCGCCCCGTCCCATCCCACACAATTTTTGCCCTTCCTGAGTGGCAGGACGTGATACAAAAACTTGTCTCGAGAGGGGACAAAAAATATCCAAAAATCATTTCGTCTCGTCCCGTGCACACTCCTAATAACATGCTACATGAATCTTTTAAGTTATCATATGAGTTACTTGAAGGGTTCAAGTAGTCTTAAAAAATAAAAGCCGTCTAGAAAAAGATATCTTGATATTATGAATTTTATATGTTATTTTTTTTGTATTTTATCAATTATTATCATTGGGACATAAAGGATTCAAAATAAAATTTATTATCGTATGAGTTTAGCGAGATTATTAATTTAATACATTTGACGTTAGTTGGGGTCGGAAAATTTTATTATTTAGCCAATGTTATTAATTTATCAAAAATTCATTTCTATAAAATTAGTAATGCAAATGTGTGTTTGAACGACTGAAAATATATTTTTTCAGTAAAAGACTTAAAATTAATGAATCTTGTACGATTATATGTATGATTATATAAAAAAAGAAATTGAAGGACTAAATTAGCAAAACAATTTATGTGGTGGATAGCGTTTGTTACGGAAACTCCAAGCAACTAAGGACAATTTACTTCAATGGAGGAGGAAGACAGTTCAATTCTCAAGGCCGCATCAAAGAGTTATCCTCCTAACTTCAAGCCTTTTCTGTCAATCCGAGAAAGGATTGGAGAAATGGAGAAAGCGATCTTGGAAGAGAAATGTTTTTGGAAAGATAAAACCCACGCTGAT
Source organism: Datisca glomerata (assembly GCA_003255025.1). NCBI lineage: Eukaryota > Viridiplantae > Streptophyta > Magnoliopsida > Cucurbitales > Datiscaceae > Datisca > Datisca glomerata. The sequence goes on along the minus strand of QANY01013009.1, from coordinate 365,782 downwards.
TGGCTCAATTTGGGGGATCGGAACACCGCATTCTTCCATGCCAAATTCAAGCAACGGAGCAGAGGCCTTCAAATTTAAGGCCTTGAAGATGACATGGGAATATGGCATATGGATGTGATCAGTTTAAAGGAGATAGCTCACAGGTATTTCTCCAACCTTTTCAATTCTCAAGCGTCAAATGAGATAGAAAAGGTTGTAGAAGTATTGACAACTTAAATAACCGACACCCAAAATGAGGCTTTGATCTCCCTTTTCCAAGAAGATGAGATTACAATAGTCGTACACCAAATGAGTGCTTCCAAAGCACCTGGACCAGATGGTTTCAATGCTGGTTTTTTCCAAAGTCAATGGGGAACAATAGCTAAAGATATCTGAGCCATGTTGAAGGAGTTTCATTAAACATGACAGCTTCCTAAAGGTATAAACTCTACATACATTAGTCTTATTCCAAAGATTGCTGCTCTTAGATACATGAGAGACTTTCGTCCTATATATTTATGGAATGTAATTTATAAGAGAATTTCTAATGTGCTTTGTAATACATTAAAATCAGTGCTGAATGATTTAATTTCCCCATTTCAAAGTGCCTCTATAGTAGGAAGGTGCATCCAGGATAATATTATTATAGTCTGAGGCACTTCATTCTCTTAGAATGAAATCTCGGGGCAGGGAGGGTGATATGATTCTGAAATTGATATGACTAAGGCCTATGACTGGCTAGAATGGTCATTTATTGAAGCAGTGTTGGTAAAAATAAACTTCCATAGGAAATGGAGAGGATGAATCATGGAATGTGTTGAAACAGTTTCTTTTTCAGCTACAATTAATGGGGAACTCACAGATTTAATCATCCTAAGCCGTGGTATTAAGTAAGGGGACCCTTTGACACCTTATTTATTTATTTTATGTGCTGAAGTGTTATTGAAACACCTTATGTTAGCTGAAGCAACAAAGAAAATGCATGGCTTCTCCCCGAGGCATTTAAATCCTTCCATCTCACACTTATTTTTTTTACAGATGATGCAGTGCTTTTTTACAGGGCTATGGAGAAAGAAGTTAAAGTGATTAAAGAAATTCTTCACACATATTGCGAAGCTTCAGGCCAGATGGTAAACTTCCAAAGAAGTACTATTTGCTTCTCACCTAATGTTTCCTTGTAGCATCAAACGCATGTTGCTTCTAGGCTTAATATTGTGCAGTGTGAGGGTTTTGTGAAATATTTGGGGCTGTCTTCGGATTTTGAAGGTTCTAATAGGAAAATCTTTGATGACATAAGAAGGAACATTGAAAGCCGAGTGCATGGTTAGGCTGAACACTTGCTAACTCCTGCAGGCAAGGAAATTTTAATAAAAGCAATAGCTTATGACCTCCTGATTTACTCCATGCAATGTTTCAATCTTTGATCGACTAGCAACAAAAGTAAAATTCATTGGGCATCGTAGCACTCTCTCACCAAGGATAAAACTTGTGGGGGAATTGGCTTCAAGGATTTTGAATGCTTCAACAAAGCCCTTCTAGCCAAAAATTGCTGGTACATACTATCTAATCCATCTAGTATGTTATTTAAAGTAATGAAAAATAAATATTTCCTCAGTACTAGCTTATCCAGGCTAAGAAAGGATCCAATATTTCGTGGGCTTGGCGGAGCATGCTTTGGGGACAGTCCATTCTTTTGAAAAGGTTCATGTGGAAATTAGGGAATGGTAAGGAGATAAATGTTTGGAAGGATCCATGGATGTCTAGAGAAGGTGATTTTATTCCTCATTCCCCTAGAAACGACTTGATTGCATGGGTCTCTGACTTAATGTTACCATTGGGGGGATGGATTATGAGCTTATTGTTAAATTGTTTAATGTTGATGAGGCCAATCTCATATCTTGCATTCCCTTCCCCTGTTGCACACAAATGAATGAATGTTGGTGGGTGTAGGAAAAGAAAAGTATTTACTCGGTTAGCTCTGGTTATAAAATTACTCTGCTTAGGAGACAAAGAAACTTAGCTAGCCCATCAAATATTAAGGTGGATTATCATGATTTCATTTTCTAGAAGGCTGTGTGGAGTCTGGATGTGTCCCCTAAAATTCAATATTTTGTTTGAAAATTGTTGCATGATTATTTGCCTACTAGAACCAATCTATAAAAAATGAAATAAAGCATAGCCGACCCATTGTGCCCTTTATGTGAACGAATGGAGGAATCAGCTTTGCACTTATTTTTCAAGTGCTCCTTTGCTAAACGGATATGGATAGAATAGGAGGCTTGAGCTGCTGGACAGTTTGGAAAAACCTCATTCAGCGAGTTAAAAAGCAACCCCACTTTGTGGTCATCACTAGGACAATTGCGTATGGATTACGGAGGATCTAGAGGGTTAGAAATGATTGAATTTTTAATGGCATTTGAACTGATTTCATAGAAGCAATTAAAGCTTGGATGAGAGAAGTCAATGGCTAGTTGATGGCAAAAAGAATCCTGGGCATTTCTAAAGGGAAGGAAACAAAGCTTCAAGCTTGGTCATATAAACTGGATGGGTTTATAAGAAAGCCTAACATTTTGAACAAGCTTAATTAGAGTCAATGGCGACCCCTGCTAAGTTTATTAAAATCAACATTGACGTGTCCTGGTCTATTGCAGCAGAAGGAATGGCATGTAATTGGATCTGTAGAGGGACTGCAGGTGAATTTCTTGTAGAAGGTTGGATTTGCTTAGCACATGAACCCTTAGCTGCTTCCCTTAGCATGGCGTTGTTCGAAGGGCTACAAGTTTGCTTATCAAGTTTTTGGCTTTATATTGAAGTTGAATCACCATGCTCAGAATTGTGGGAGACGTTGGCCAACAGTGAAGCATGCAATGATAAAATCAATCAAACTTTAACTCATCTTTTATTAAATTTTATTAAAGTTAAATTGTATAATATTAATTCTTGTATCAGTGTTATAGTTGAAGAAATAACAGCTCATGCTAATAGATTGTCTTATAGTTGTTCTTTGAGTAATCCTACCCCTAATTGGATTACTCTTTTTATAAATCATGATATTTAAATGAAATTTAATCTTTTGTCAAAAAAAAGAACGTTGGATTGTTAAATCAAACAAAGTGCAAACCCTTTTTTTGTATTTAGCGAAAAAATAAAAGAAAGTACAGAGGTGTCTTTGGGCATTATTGAAACTAAAGGGAATATTTTAAAAATATAAAAAAATCGAGTTGTTCTTTACTGAAAATTACTCTCGTTAATATATATCAACGTGTAAGGCGAAGGGAATCCACGGTGGCGGTGTCACCGTTA
>QANY01013009.1:205000-357500 GCA_003255025.1 Datisca glomerata | reverse complement strand
TATATATAAGGATAAATCTAATAATTTAAAATTTTAAAATTTGATCATTCGATAATTTATTCTTTAAATTATTTTTTTAATATCAAATATCCTTAACTATGTAAATTGATCATTTATATCTTTCTCAGTAACTTGTTAAAAACTAACAGAATTTTTTTAATTAAATTAAAACTCTGATTAAATTTATTAATAACCAAAAAAACACTAAATAAACTAATGTACACTAAAAAAACATTTCCCCTTCCCCTTCCCGCAACTCACCCCCATCCGCACCTCAACCCCTCTGCAACTCAGCCCCTCCGCGACTCAGCTCCTCCACGACTCAGCCCCTGTCCCTTCGTGACTCACCCCCTCCCCCCTCGGAGACCGCGACTCCTCCCTCTCTCTCATGCACGGTAGTTTTTTGAAGGTATCTATTTCTGGGTTTTTGTTTCTCATACCCGTAAGTGCTGAAATATATGATTTTTGGTTTGAAGTTTCCGAAGGTATGGGTTTTTATTTGAAGTCTTTGTTTGTGTTGTGGTCTGGTATGGGTTTTTGTTTGATTACAAAAGCATATGTTTTTTTATTACTGTAAGTGGTCTATGTGAGACAATGACTTTGATGTCAGGAGTGATTCTGATGACAGTTTTGATGACGAGTAGGATGATGGTCATGAACGTGAAAGATTGTTTGTTGATAGTTTTAAGCTCACATGTAGTTTCAGATTGTGCTCAGGAGTGCATCCAGTGATGAGGATAATGCGCGTCATCGTTATTTTACGAAACCAATAGATTTGCAGAAGGATATGATCTTTAGTTTTCACAAAGTCTTCAAGAAAGCCTTGAAGGCGTATGCAATCAAGAGAGGCTATGATTATGTGTTCAAAAAGAATGACCGAACACGAGTAACTATAATATTTTAAAGAGGTTGTGGATGGAGGATCCATGCATCCCTAACTCAAACATAGGAGGCATTTTAGATTAGGATCTTTTGCCCAAAACATGATAACTGTAGTAAGCACCGAATAAACTTAAAGATTACTGCAAGTTGGGTAGCATGTTTAGTGGCCAGAGCCATGACCAAGGAGACGTTCTTGAAGGCATATCAATGCCTTATAAGCCTTTACCAAGCCATGACCAGTGGCCAGATGTTACTGAAACTGTTTAGCACCTCTAAGGTGGAGAAGAAAGCCTGGTAGGCCCAAGAAGGTAAGAAGAGGTGACGAAGGTGAACCAAGCAACCCTTGAATTAGCAAGAGGAGGCACTTTAAGGTGTGGTAATTGTCGACAATATGGTCATAATGCGAGATCATGCAAGGTTCTGAGGATGCAACGGAAGAAAATTGCATCTACACCACAGTTAGAGGGGCCTACTCCAAGCCAGCCTCAGTCATCTAGAGCAAAGTTATCTATTTGGTGATGTTAGTTAGTTATATCTTGTCATACTAATCATATTTGATTTCAGGTAAGTAGGACCACAATGGTAGGTGAAGTGACACAAGGTGAAGCAAGCAATAGTAGAAGAGCTTCAAAGAGAGGTGGAAGTGCAGCTGGACCATCTGCTTAAACTTATGATGTTTTGTCGATTCAAGTTTTCTTGTTCATGGATGTAATATTTTGATGGATTGACTTTTTAGGTACTAATTGCTTCATGGATGTAATATTTTAAAAGATTGAATTTTTAGGTACTAATTGATGAATGAAGGTAATATGTTTTTATGAATGTAATATTTTGAAAGATTAACTTTTAGGTACTAATTGATGGATGAAGGTAATTTTTTTATAAATGTAATATTTTGAAAGATTGAACTTTTAGGTATTAATTGATGGATGAAGGTAATATTTTGATGAATATAATATATTGATAGATGTAATATTCTTCTATGTTTCTCTGGTTTTTCTAGCAATGAAGCAGAATGTTTGAACTAATAGAAAACTTCATCAAGTAGTAGTACTCCATTAATGAATTAAGAAGAATTTTTGGGAAAACATGAAGCACGATACTTCATCCAGTATATGGCGACAAAATTTTCAAAGTCCCATGCTTGTAAAATTCTAGTTTTCATTACCGGATAGCTTTAACATATAATTACCAAAATAACAACTAAGCATGACACTAATTTTTCCCATTTTTTTCCTTTAGATGGGAGGATGAGTTCAAATGCAGTACAGATCAACCACAAACAGAAAACCAAGAACTGAAACCGAATAATACAAGCAAATTAAAATCCACAATACAAAACTGTTATTATACAAGCAACCCGATAAACCCACAATACAGAACTGTGATTATATAGAACTCTCTCTTCTGTTCGATTCAACCCAGACCTAACTCAAGCTCGATCAACCCAATGTTGGTCGCGGATCGAGATCTGATGTAGAGAGAATGAGAATGAGATCTGATGCAGAAGAAGAGGGAATGGGAAGGGGAAGCAGGAAGGAGAAGAAGAGGGGTTGAGTCGCAGGCGCGGAGGGCAGAGAGGGGTGAGGCGCGGAGGAGGGTGAGTCACGGAGGGAGAGGGGCTGAGTCACGGAGGGGCCGAGTCGCGGAGGGGGTGAGAGGGGGGAGATTCGCGGGAAGGGGAAGGGGAAATTTTAGGGATTTCGGTATTTTTTTAGTTTTTAGGGTAAATTAGTTTATTTAGTATTTTTTGTTATTTAATAATTTTAATTAGAGTTTTATAATTAAGAAATCTATTAGTTTTTAATAGAAGTTAATAGGGAGGGGTATAAATAGCTAATCGTATAGTTTAGGGGTATTTGATGTTAAAAATAGTTTAGGGATATAAATTATCGAAACATCAAACTTTAAGGGTGTAAATTATATTTAACTCTAAAATATAATATTTTATCTAAATTTTTATGTTAGCACATAATGAGTCTTTGAAATTTAAAAGGAGATGCACATGAGTAATTAATAATATAAAATAGTACTGAATATTTAATATTCTATAAATACAATAAAGTTGTCTAAGTTGATAATCAATTTCATGTTTTAAAGCCACTATCATAGGGGTTGAGAAGAACTCTAAATGCGTTTTCACATATTTAAATAATTGATTTCGTTTCAATAGTCTAGATTTACTATTACTTAAGAATTATTTTTTTAATTTTTATGAATTATAATTTGTGTTGAGCTCATTTGAAACAATGAAACAAAGGTCAATGGTGTAGATCTACCAACAAGCACATGTCTATTGTAAGTGTAAGTGAGCTTAACAGAAGAATGAAGTAAAGCAAGAAGAAAGAAGAGAGAAGGAGAAGAAAGAAGAGAGAAGGAGAAGGAAGAAGATGAGAAGAAGCAATGATTTTTATTAACCATTCTCGAGAGACTAGGTATGTATTAATAGATTGTAAAATAATAGAAACTAACAGACATAAATACTGGTATAACTAACTAACTAAACATTAGTTAAGCTGTAAGAATACTCGATTGATATAGCTAAACTATATCAGTTATCACCCCCTCAAACTTATGCATCAGTTTGAACTTCAAGGAAGAAAATTGCACTGAATGAATAGACTTGGTGAATATGTTTGCAAGCTATTCTTCAAAAGAGATAAAACTCACAACTAAGTCCTTCCTGACCACCTTTTCTCAAACAAAATGATAGACTATTTCAATGTGCTTCGTTCTGGCATGAAATACAAGATTTGAAGTAAGGGAGATCGCAGATGCATTATCACACCAGAGAGTAGGGGAGAAAAGACAAGAATTTGTAACTCTTTGAGTAGCTATCTTAACCAACACTGTAACTCTTTGAGTAGCTATCTTAACCAATACAATTCAGTTGCTGCATTGGCTAGAGACCTGTATTCCACCTCTATAGTAGATCTAGAAACTATTGATTGCTCCTTAGAAGACCAAAATATAGAATTAAAATAAAAAAAATACTACAAAACCCGAAGTAAATCTTCTATCTATAGTATCACCTGCCCAATCTGCATCACAGTATGCATTGAGAGATAAGCTACCATTTTTGAACAAAATCCCTTGACTAGAAGTGTCTTTAAGATACCTTAATATACATTTTACTGTAGTAAAGTGTATAACAATAGGCTTATGCATTAATTGACACACTTTGTTGACAATAAAGGTGATGTCACGCCTGGAAAAGGTTAAGTATTGCAATCCCCCAACTAGTATTCTATAGAGAGTTGCGTCAGGCATAGGTAAGGCTATAGAATCATAGAAGTATGTCTTTGGTGAATAGGTGTCTTACAGGGTTTAGCAAAAACCAAACGAGCTTTAAAAAGCAAATCCTGAACATATTTGTGTTGATATAAAAATATACACTTGGAGGATTGAGATACTTGTAAGCAAAGAAAGTATCTCACAGAACCTAGATCAGTAATCTCAAACTCAGTTTTAAGTTGCTGAATTAAAGATAGAATTAAGCTAGAATTGTTCCCTATTAAAACTATATCATAAACATATGAAGCAAATAGGTGATAGACTTTTCTGAAGTGCATACAAACAGTGAGGAATCTACAATGGAGCTAACAAATCCAATGGTGAGAATGAATGAAGTGAATCTCTCAAACCAAGCTCGGGGTGCCTGTTTGAGACCATAGAGTGACTTATGGAGCTTGTAGACATGGTTTGGGTAGTTCTTATCCATAAAACCCTGAGGTTAAGTCATGTATACTTCTTCTTGAAGTTGACCATGGAAGAAGGCATTCTTTACATCTAATTGATGTAAAGACCAATAAAACTGAGCAACAAATGAAAGAAGTAACCTAACAATAGTGGGTTTGACCATTGGGCTAAATGTTTCTGTGTAGTCCAAGCCTGGCTTTGTACCTAGTAACTGTTCCATATGGTTTATACTTCAACTTGTAGACCCACTTGCATCCACTGATATTCTTATTAGATGGAAGAGGTGTTAAAGACAAAGTTCCTTGTTTTTGGAGAGCTTGAAACTGTTCCTGCATAGCTTGTCTCCATTTCTCAGATTCAGATGTTGCTAAATAAGAAGTAGGCTCATGGTTAGTCTGAACTAAAGTAATATGTTGAGATACATCTGAATAGGTCTTTTTTAATGATGCCAAACTTTAATCTGGTTGTCATATTATGTGTATTACATGTACCACAACAAGTAGAAACATCAGTTGTGTGTGATGAACTGTTAGAAAAAATAGGTTGTGTTGTTGTGGGTTGAGAAGTTAGATTCAAATGAGGAATAAGTGAAAAGGGCAGGTCAATTGAGATTGAAGAAATATATATAATAGTGTTGGTATTTGGAGATAATGGACCTGTAATTGGACTAATATCAGTAGAATGATCAGAAGATAAATCCATATCAGTTAAAGTATTGGAAGTAGTTTGCCTAGAACTTGTGAGAGTAGGAGTAGGATTAGCATGAGGAATAGATTGTGTAGGTACAAAAGAGGTATAGTAATAGGATTTTGAGACTGTGTTTAAGGATGGGGATTGAGAGGATAAAGGTAAATAAATAAAGAATGGAAATGTATGTTCATAAAAAACTACATGCCTAGAAGTAATGATCTTGTGTGAAGAAATGTGATAGCACATATATCCTTTTGAGTAAAGTCAATATCCTAAGAAGACATGTTGGTTAGACCTAGGTTAAAACTTATTTGTATTAAGTGGTCTAAGTAAATGGTAGCAAGCACAACCAAATACTCTCAAAGTTGCATAATCTGGCATATAACCAAATAGTGTTTCAAAGAGGCTTTTTGTTGGTTGTCGCGGCGGAAACGTGTGGTTCGAGGCCATTTAAAACTTAAAATTTTATAAATATCAAATCTTTTAATAAAAACAAAGTTGTGCAACGCTACGATAACCAAATAAAAAAAATAAAATTGATTTAAAACTCTTTTCAATCAGTCAGGATCTATTATATATTTATACATTAAATCTACAACATACAAAGTTAGAAATCATATACCTCTTGTAGTCTATATCGAACGTCCTTACAAAACTGATCAATTCGCCGTCCCATGAAATCTTTCCAACGATAAGTAGATTCGGAGATCCACACCAAGATCTTCCAAATCAATCATCAATGTACTAGGACGTGTGTAGGCACGTAGAATATTACAAGACATTTTTTCTGTCTCTAGATGTAATCAACACATGAGATCTAGAGATTTACTGAAAAAGACTTTAGTGAGACGATTCTCTAAAAGTACATGATGAACTAATTCATCAACTGATGCCATTAGAATAATGTATATATATTTTCTAGATAATGACTTATCAGATTTTTGGGGATAAAATGAAATAATATTTAATTGTAATATTGTCAATTATACTGGGACTCATTACAACTGTAGTGCCACACGGTATTGCAGTGTGTCGTGAGGTAGCACAATGCCTCACGGCACCGCTGTAGTGCTGTGTGGCACTACAGTGTTGCACCCCCACTAATGTAGTGCCATGTGGCACTACAGTAGTACATGTCAATATCTTATACTCAATCAGTGATTGACACGTGACAATTACTACGAATTAAATATTTATTTTAATCAAATAATTATATAGATATCAGTTAAATCAAAATTAACATATCTGATTATCTCTATCAACTAATTTATCTGTTATTTCATAAATAACAGATTTAGTTGATTTGAATTATCAAATATCATAAATTAGATATTATGTCTCACTTATCGATAATTAGAAAAATAATCGATAATTATATATATAATTCAATTAATTAATCACACATAATTATCTCATAATTATGTACTTGCCCCAGAATAAAAATTCATATTGCAAGTCAGTCTTTTTCTCATATCCTGAAATATTCACACCCTAGACTACGTAGTACGGAGCTAACTTCGGAATCATGAACCTATAATCCTAAGCTCTAATAAACCAGATTATTAATTGAACTCTTTAATTAAATAATTTTATTTATTAATTTCATTATTACTCCACTATAAATATGAGATTAAACTCTTAGCAATTATAGAATGTATTTACAGAGTATTCTTATATAAAATCTACTGATTTAATTATTTCATGTAGTTCTGTCCTCCAATTATTGGTTCGTAAATTAGAATTGGTCAAAATTATCATTTTACCCTTCTAAATTACATTTTGATCCTTAAGTACCATTAATTCACTAGTGAATGAATAATTTATAATCGTACTATAAATTTAAGCTCAATAACTATTCAGTTCTAGAATTAACATTTAAGTGAATCAATATACGATCCCTTAGAAAAGCTTGGATTCTAAATCTTGTAAGATCATGTTCCAACCCATCCATATCACTGAATCTCCAAAATAAAAGTCAATAGCATGTCTTACAAACAAACATTAACGAATGAACCAAAAGATCCAGTAGACATGTATAGGAGTTCATGACTACTCAGGAATCAGAATGATCTACATATGATCATCAGATTGATGTGTATTAAATCTTTATGATAAACGGTAAGTTAATAAAGATATTAATTCACATCGGTACCTTTACTGAGATGTCTATCCACATCAATGATCTGGATCTAGATCACATCCATTCATAATACTTAGTGAATCGTACTAGCAACCATTCATTAAATATTTCATACTTTAATATGTTGCTGACATTTTTATACATTATCTATGATCTTAATCCTCTCGTACAAATAAAAGATCATAGTCTCATTAATGAATATTGAATTTTCATATATTTATATAAATTATTCAACAATAATTTAAAAGAACAATTATGAGAAAAATGTAATCCTCATTAAATTTCATATCAGAATGTCAATACAGCTTTGAGGGCATAACCCCCAACAATCTCCCATTTGCCCTAAAGTAAATGTGGGATTTCTCTCAATCTCAATCCAGTGGGGTTCACGTCTTCACTTGAATAAACAAGCATACAGTTTTTCATTCTCGTAAGATACTTGAGAATATATTTTACTACAATCCAGTGTTCCAAACCTGGATTCAATTGATAACGATTGGCAATTCCCACTGCGTAACAGATATTTGGTCTCGTACACAACATTTGCATACATGAGACTACCAACAACTGAAGCATAAGGAACCTTTTTCAAATCATCTTCCTCTTGAGTTGTCTTAGAACATTGTTCATTGGAGAGGATAATTCCATGTTTGGTCGGTAGTTGAACTTTCTTGGAATTCTCCATAGAGAATCTCTCCAGCACCATATCAATATAAGATGCCTGAGAAAGTGCCAAGAGTTTGTTCTTTTTATCTCTTAGGTTTTGGATGCCTAGAACATAGCTCACCTCTCCTAAATATTTCATTTGGAATTTCTCAGCTAACCACTTCTTTACATTTGACAAAGTTTCTACATCATTCTCAATGAGTAGAATATCGTCAACATAAAAAACTAGAAAATCACTATATTATTTTTTATGTATTTATAAACACAGGCTTCGTCAACATTTTTCTCAAAGCCATAAGACTTTATAATCTCATCAAAGGGTAAGATCCAAGATCTAGATACTTGCTTTAATCCATAAATGGAATTAAGCACTTGCATACTTTCTGATCTTGCCCCTTTTGTATGAACTCTTCTGGTTGCATCATATAGATGCTTTCTTTGAGAAAGTTATTCAGAAAATGTGTCTTGACGTCCATTTTCCATATCTCATAGTAAAAAATAACGGCTATGGATAAAAGGATGCGAATGGATTTAGCATGGCCACAAGGGAGAAAGTCTCTTCATAATCGGCTCATTCCCTTTGTGTAAAGTCCTTGGCTACTATAAGTTCCATTTACATCCAATGAACCTAAAATCTTCAGATGGATCTATAAGTTCCTAAACGGAATTGGAGTACATATATTCTACTTCTTGGTTCGTGATATCTTGTCATTTTCCATTTTCAGGATCATTCATTGCTTCTTCAAAAGATAATGTATCGTCCTTAACAGCTCCTGACACTAGAACATATGCCTCCAGTTCGTAGCGAACTGATTGTATCATAACCCTCCCACGATGATGTTGCATTAGGATTTCCTTTGCAGGAATTATGGTTTCTCTGGTTTGTCGTTCATCAGTAAAAATTGAAGGTGGTCTGATCTCATCAGTAGCTAATTCCTTGAGAACTACTTTGCTTCGAGGTTTGTAGTTTTTCATATAGTCATGTTCAAGCAATGTGGCATTTGTTGATACAATCACATTTTGATCCTTGTGATTATAAAAGTACCCACCTCTAGTCTCTGGAGCATAGCCAATGAATATGTATACTTCAAGTTTGAAGCCATTCCATAACTCTAAAGGTGTCTTGCTCACAAACTTAGAAGGTACTACATTCAAAATGTATATTTTTGTGTATAATGCATATCCCCAAAATGTAAGTGGTAGTGATGAGTAGCTTAACATCGGCCTAACCATATCCAATAAGGTTCGGTTTCTCTAGGTGTTGTGAGCTGGGATAGGATTCCATACTCTAACAAGTAATCCTTGATTTCTAAATCCAAGTATTCATTACCTCGATCTGATCGAAGAGTTTTCAATGATTTACCTAATTGCTTTTCAGCTTCAGTTTTGAAGTCTTTAAACTTTTCAAAAGTTTTAGACTTTCTTTGCATTAGGTAAGTATAACCATATCTTGAGTAATCATTAATAAAAGTGATGAAATACTCATATCCACCTCTAGCTTGTACATTTATCGGTCCACAAACATCATTATGCACTAGCTCAAGCGATTCTTTAGCTTTTTGGCCCTTTCCAAAGAAATGTCTCTTGGACATTTTACCCTCTAGATAGGATATTCAAACATAAATAGTTCCTACTTTTACTTCTCTCAAAGCACCATACTTTGTTAATCTGTTAACCTATCTAGATTAATATGTTCAAACCTAAGATGCCAAATATATGTGTTATCATCATCATGATACACTCTTTGCCGTTTGTTAATTTTAGGTTTTGCTAGTTTAAATAATTCATAATTAGTTAACGCGTGTTCAATCGGTTTAAGCATATAAAGTCTGTTTATAACTTTAGCATGACAAATATCAAATTCATTCTTAGAAATAGTAAACTACTTATTAATAAAAGAAACTTTGAAGAACTATTCATGCAAAAATGAAAGAGAAATCAAATTTCTCGAAAATACAGGAATATAATAAATATTGTTCAAAACTATATAAGTATATCTAAAAGGTAAATGGACTGTCTCTAATGCTTTAGCTGACATGAGCGCACTACTGTCAACTCTCAAAATGACCTCGCCATCAGCCAACTCCCTTGACAATTCAAATATATGTAAAGAAGAACATACATGGTTTGTGGCTCCTGAATCAAATATCTAGGATGACAAATCATATTCCACTAAGCAAGTTTCAAGTACAAGTAAATTATATTTACCTTTCTTTTTCAGTTCAAAGAGATACTTGTAACAGTTTCTCTTCTAATGACCTTCAACCCCACAGTGGAAACATTTCCTCTTGGGCTTGTTGTCATTCTTATTGTTCTTGACTTTTGATGATGTCTTAGCTTTCTTTCCTCTTTTGTTTTTACTCTTGTCCTTTCCATTGTTCTTCTTCCTTTTCTTGTTCTTAACAATATTGGAAGAATGATTTTGCTCAATAACATTTTTCTCGCCCTCTTTGGTCATTCTAAGGTTGAGTGACTCAAAGGTCTACAGTTCATTCAACAATTCGGTCATCTTGAATTACAACGTTTCATAACATAGTTGGTCGTGAACGCAGAAAAAGCTTATGTGAGCGACTCAAATATAATGCTAACTTAAGTCTGCTCATCAATGGTCACCCCATGAACTTCTGCCTCGTGCATTATGTTGATCATGTTCAAAGCATGTTCTCGCATAGAAATACCCTTTCTCATCTTAGTTATCATATAGCTCCTAGTGGCCTAATGATGACTTTGATCAGACTACTGCCCAAACATCATCTGTAGAGATTCCATAATCTCATAGGCAGTCTCCATGCTTTCATGCTTGGTTCTTTGAACATCATTCATGCTCACAAGCATGTAGCACTTCGTTTTGTTATTTGATATGATCCAAGCATCATATTTGTTCATAACATTCTTAGACGCATTAGCAGCGGGCTCCTAAGGACATTCCTTAGTAATAATGGAGTTATGGCTCTCACAAATCAGCATTAAGTTCATATTTGATTTCCAACATATGAAATTATCACCATTCAATTTTTTAAGAACGAGTAAAGCAGTAACATGGTTACCCATGGTAGACATAATAATGATAGTTAAAATTTAAAACATACAAGAATCAATATAATTGATAAATATCTAGAATTCAAAAAGTAAACGTGATGCATGAATGCAACATAATAAACACACAAATTTAACAATTATTAATCACGGTAAAATAACTCAACTATTAATGTGTTGCCTTAGAGCCAGTCAGATTAACCTCAGAGTATCTATGAGAAATTCTCATTCTTATTAATTAAAATTTAAAATATCTCATATTCTCTTTTTTAACAATAAGGTATCACTTGTTCGGTCAAGTCACAACCATCCACATGAAAGCTTAATTGTGACTTTGTGAGTGTAACACATCATTTCAGATTCCATGACTTCATTTAGAATATGCCGCCTTAGGATCGGTCAAAATTAAACTACATCACTTCCTCCTATCTTCTTAAGAAGTCCAACCTTGGTATTGGTACATCTTGAAACCTTCCTAAGGGGGATGAAAACAAAGCCATCTCGAGGCCCTTACTCACTATTTTAAGATTATGTGTTTTCATCTGAACTAATCAATTAATTCCAAATTAATCATTCATTAAAATAATAACTCTATAAATATTTAATAATCAGTTATCTCAATCTCATTAGTCTAAGTTCATATTAATAAATTAATTATATTCATCAAACTTTAATAAAACTCTTTTACTAAAGTCGATTATCTTAAATGTTACTATAGCCCTTAGTTTGGTGTGATTATCAAGTTTTAACTAATTAAAATTTAGCAGTTTACATGAAATTGATTTCTCAAAACAATTCACATAAATATATTAGGACAATCTTAATAAATAATATTTTTACTGATGAGATGCATAATTAAATAAAACTGTGTGGGGTTTCATGTATGGTATGTGATTAACTAATGCATGATCATGTTATCAATCATATCAATAAAAAATTATTTAACAATTAAATAAAATAATAATAGACCGAGTGACTATTGAGTTTTTTAAATTATAATCTTTGAAATAAATAAATAAAATTACAAAGAGTACTTCAAGATTACATATTTCTCAAATATCTCCTTATCCACTTGATGTCCATCTTCATAATCTTTAAGCTTTGAACAAAAAATTTTTAATTAGAAAAAACTATTGTTCTTAATTAAAAATTATGACTAAATTATCTTTTATAATTATTGAATTTAACTTAATCAATAAATAATTTATTGACTTGGTCAAACTTGGGTCAAACTCAATCAATCAATTCATCTTTAATTTTCATAAAATTAAAATTTAATTTTAAAATTACATTAATTTCAAAATTTAAAAGATAGTAGATACAGTTAGGGTTATCATCAAACTCTACAGTGATATGGTAAGTTAGTATTAGGATTTCTGTGAAACTTCCCCAAATGTAACAACAGTTGCCACCAACGATAGGATTCTCCTACCGTCACCCATCACCGGCGGCCAACCCCAGCCGCCGCCGACTGCTGACCACCACCGGGCCTGCCACTTTTCCGGCAAGCTCGTCACTGGAGCCGATATTTCTGGCGGCGCCAGTGCCGAAAATCCTATTTCTAGTGTCAGCGCCAGAATTTCCTAGGAATTCTTATTTCTTTTTTTTCTTCCTCGTTCACCTCGTGCATTCTTCATCTTCTCACGATCAGAATAATTATAATTAATATTCAAAATAAAATTACAAAAATTACTATGCCCCAAAATGGCTTACACAAGATCTAAGAAAAAATTAAAAGAACAAAGTCTAACCCAATAATCACCATATAATTAACAATCCATTATTTTTCTTATATTCAAAAAACATAATCATATATCCATTTATACATATATCATAATATATGAATAATGCAAGAAAATCCAACACAACATTTAACATATAAATATAGAAAAACCGCTCTGTACCACTTGTTAGTTATTGTGGTGCGTGCGAGATGGAAGCGTGTGACTCAAGGTCATTTAAAAATTAAACTTTTAATAAAGATCGAATCTTTTAATAAAATAGAACTTGCGCAACGCCACAATAACCAAATAGAAAAATTATTAAAAACTATTTTTCAATTAGTCAGGATCCATTATATATTTAAACACTAAATCTACAACATACAAAGTTAGGAATCATATACCTCTTGTAGTCTATATCAAGTGTCCTTGCAAAACCGATCAATCCTCCGTCCCATAAAATCGTTCTAAGGATTAGTAGACTTTGAGATCCACACCAAGATCTTTCAAGTCAATCATCAACACACTAGGATATGTGTGGGCACGTAGAACATAACAAGACATTTTTTCTGTCTCTAGATGTACTCAACACATGAGATCTAGAGATTTCCTAAGAGGGCCTTTAGTGAGACGATTCTCCAAAAGAACGCGATGATTATTCTTTCAGAGTTTTGATCAACTATTAATCACAGAGAAAAATCACTCTAACACCAGCTGTGTTCTCAATTCATTTTTTATGAACTGGTGAACTAAGTTAAGTCATCAACTGAGGCCATTAGAATAATATCAGTATATTTTCTAGATAATGGTTTATCAGAATTTTTAGAGACAAACTGAAATAATATTTAATTATAAAATTGTCAATTGTAATCGCACTTACTGCAACTGTCCACAACTGCAGTGGCGTGTGGCACAACAGTGTTCCATCCCCAATACTGTAGCACCACGTGGCACTACAGTAGTCCATGTCATTATCTGATATTCAATCATTGATTGACACATAGAAATTTCTATGAATTAAATATTCATTTTAATCAGATAAATATTTAAATATCAGTTAATTCAAATTTAACATATCTAATTATCTCTATCAACTAACTTATCTGTTATTTCACAAATAACATATTTAGTTGATTCAAATTATCATCTAATAATAATTTAATTATCTAATTTCACAAATTAGATATTTTGTCTCACTTATCGAAAGTTAAAAAAATAATCGATAATTATATGTGTGTGTGTGTGAACAAGATAAAAGTATATAATCGATAACTTTCCAATACTTATGTGTTTCAATTCTTTTATTTCAAGTTTAATATTTTATCTTTTTACTTCAATTCTTTTATTTCTGTGTTTCAATTCATTTATCTTCTTTAGTTTTGTAATCACTATTTGTAAAAATAATTGAAAAAATATATGCTCTTGGGACCTTGTAAAAATAATTGATAAAATATATGCTCTTGGGAAAGAGCATGAAAGATGTCAATTACTTTCCTCTGATGCAATAAAACATCAAATTCAAGAATGATATAATTTTCTTCATTTTGATTTAGTCCAGATTGGAGTTAAACCACTCAAAAGAATATGCCTAAATACATCTGCCTTACTAGCATTGTGAGATGTAAGATTTACAAGCTTTAATGATTATATATTAGGATTAATTGAATCATCACTCTGTAATGGTTCAATTCATTTTGATTGTTTTCCAGATATGTCTATTAATTTAGCAGATCCCCATATTTTAAAATTATTAACTTTAAATATTAAAACTAGTGGTTACTAAGTCCTAGAAGGCATCCAACCTCTAGCTTTCATCTTTAGAATTCATTACAAAGTTACCAAAACAAATATGACTTTCCAAACCATCAATAGGAGTCCAAAAAATTAAACCATATTGATTCAATCTAACCATAAAAATGCCAATATTAGAGTTCCTGACGAAGTTGAAGCATCCACTGAATCGGATTTTCAAGGAAACCTTCATCCTTTTAATCCCCAACTTTTAGTCCTGAATAAAGGAACCCTAAGTCAAGAATATAAATCAGATTGGAAAGGTATAACCTAACATAATGGCGACCTAGCCAATCTAGAAAGACGTAATAGGTTCAGAGATTCATATAATGTAGATCAAAGAAAAATCATACTTGCTGAATGGAAGGCATTCAAGCAAGAATTCAGAGTTGATATATTTTTTCTTGATTATATTGAAGATATTTATGAGAAAAATATCAAAGTAATTTCAAAGTATAAATGGATTAAGGAAGACTCTAGTGTAGTATCTACTAGTCGTCATCCTCCTGAAAAAAATATGATTAATCATAAAAATTCTTTAATCACCATTTCTCCTTTCAAAATTGCAAAGAAAGAAGAACCAAACAAAAAAGTAGTTGAACAAATCAATTACACCAATCAAAGTCTAATTACAATAGGAAAACAATTAGACAAAATTAAGAATAAGGTTGATGTTCTTAATGAACCTAAACCTAATGAATCCCTGAAAGAAAAATCCTTAACAAATCTTTAAGATAAAACCAATTTAAAAATTATTCCACTCAATAAAATATTGATAAAATGATCCATGAATTAAAAAATAAATCTATTGAGTCGTCTTCTTCTGTTAAGATTATTAACCAAGACAGTAGTTCAGAATTTAAAACTAAGTTTGAAAAATTGGTGAAATATTTCAAGAATTGAAAGTAACTACCAAGACGATAATTCAGATTCAGAAAGCCATGGGTCAGAATCAACCTATGAATCATCCACAATAAGTGAAATTTTTTTTAAGAATTTAGAAATTAATAAATTAGAAAGAAAATGGCAGAAGAAACCCATGCCTCCAGATATTCAAATTACTGAATCTTCTATTGTTAGTCAATTTTCTGTTTCTGCAGAAAAATTATATGAATGGAATATTGATGACCTTTCTGAACAGGAAGTTCTCAATAAATTACAACACATGGAAATAGTAGCTAACAGCTACATTACCACCCAAAATTCGATTTGATATGAAAAATAAGATAAAGATAAACTTTTTTCCAAAATATTTTTTGTAGTCTTAGAGAAACGTTTATCAAAATTTTTATTTTTAGAAAAGTTTCGATCAAAACTTTTATTCCTATGTTTGTGGTAATTTTCCCTATAGCATTTGTGAGACCTTGTAGGGCTTAAGTTATATTTTCCCCTATTTTTCTGAGAAGGGGCAATAGAGGGTAAACCGTATTACTCATAAAAATTTCCTAATTTATATTTAGCAATTTTACTTTCTTTTTTAATTTATTTGTTGATTTTCATGTCAACACACATTTTTAATCCTTCCTTTTGTATTATAGTAATTATTATTCCATAGGTTAGACTATCATAATCTATATTACCTAGGTCATTACTAAGGACTATTTTGATTTTGGGCGCAGCAAACAGATTAGGTAATCCATTAATAAATTTTTCTTTCCAAAAGGGTTGATTACTATCATCCATTGACATAACTCTAGATAAAAATATATTTTTATACCAATTAAAATCACTTAAGGTTGGACACCTAATGTTGGTTAATTGATCATGAATACGCGAAGTAATATTGTTTGGCGTACCAATGAAGTGTTCAATTATTATGTAAATGAGTGTATTAATTCCATCAGGTAGTTTTTCCTAATTTGCGTACCAATGAAGTGTTCAATTATTGTGTAAAGGAGTGTATTAATTCCATCAGGTAGTGTTTCCTAATTTTCTCCAATAATTGGATTTCCTTCAGCATCAATAGTTACTGTTAAAAGAATGATAATTTTGGATTCTTCTGTGAGATGTTTTTCCCACCAGGAATGGAGCATTCTTGTGAATCATGTGACTAGAAGATTTATTATTTCTTCATGAAGTAAATTGTGGGTGGTAATGTAATTGTTAACTACCATTCCCATGTGTTGTAATTTATTGAGAACTTCATGTTCAGAAAGATTATCAATATTCTATTCATCTAATTTTTCTGCAGAAACAGAAAATTGATTAACAATAGAAAATTCAGTAATTTGAATGTCTGGAGGCATGGGTTTCTTATGCCATTTTCTTTCTAATTTATTAATTTCTAAATTCTTAAATGTTTTTTTACTTATTGTGGATGATTCATAGGTTGATTCCGACCTATAGTTTTCTGAATCTGAATTATTGTCTTGGTTAGTTACTTTTAATTCTTGAAATATTTCACCAATTTTTTCATACTTAGTTTCAAATTCCGAACTATTGTCTTGGTTAACAATCTTAATAGAAGAAGACAACTCAATAGATTTATTTTTTAATTCATGGATCATTTTATCGATCTTTTAATTAATTGGAATAATTTTTAAAGTGGTTTTGTTTGAAAGATTTATTAGAAGTTTTTCTTTCAGGGATTCATTAGGTTTAGGTTCATTAAGAACATCAACCTTATTCTCAATTTTGTCTAATTGTTTTCCTATTGTAATTAGACTTTGATTGGTGTATTTCAGTTGTTCAACTACTTTTTTGTTTGATTTTTCTTCCTTTGCTATCTTGAAAGGAGAAGCAGTGATTAAAGAATTTTTATGTATTTTTTGATACTAACCTTGTGGTGACTACTACAGCCTCCTATTAGGCTTCACTCTTCTTCCTTTCACCTCTACAACCACTTTACCCTCGGGATTTACGTATCAAAGAGGTCTTACTTAGGTCCCTGAAGCTAACCAAATAGAAGTTGATACGTCAGTCTCTGATAAACAGATAGATTAGATAAACAAATAATACAAAGAAATAATCAATTGTAAGATTAACCAGCCACTTGGGTAGAGAATGAGATTAATTATAAGCAATTATTCAAAGAAGCAAATAAGTAACAATAATATCAGTAACCAGTCATAATAGGCGGTTAACACATTAATTATGCAAAAATTAAAGTAGAAACAGTAAATGAACAGTATTATCCCACCAGGTTTGGCTCTGATACTAACAGTAAATGAACAATATTATCCTCACCAGGTTTAGCTTTGATACCAAGATATGCAGAATTAACAGTAATTTATAAAGGTGGTATTAAGATGCAAGAAGTAAATAAGATTAACAGTAAAAACTGTATTAACAAATAGTAATTACAAAAGTTGTATTGCGGTGCAAGATTCAAAACTTACACAAACTGTTTTATTGGCAATGATTAATCAGTGCTCCGCTCACTAATTAATGTTGAAGGAAAAAGAAGAAAAACGATTTACAGAAGAGGGAGAAGAAGAAAGCTTTGTTTCATAAAATAGGTTTTAGCTCTCAAATAGTTAAGAGTTGTAAAACGAGTTATGATCCATAAATGGAGGAGGCTACCTATTTATAGTTAAGGAAAATGGAGTTCGCCTAAAATCCATCACTTACCTGAACTATTCTATTCAACAAAAGTAAAAACATTTTATATGTCTACTTTTGTTTACTTTTGACTAAGAATAGTAAAAAGTATAAATAGTTGCCTAATAATTTGACAACTAGTACAATTATTACAGAAGAAGACAAAAATGTAAAGATTTTTGGATTATTGTTATCTCAATCTTTGTGTCTTCATAATTACTCTGTCATATTTGAAATGTCATTGAGAATGTTTCACATTTAATTCTTTGATAATTGCTATCTTGGATTCTTGTGTCTTTTTTATTTGTTGGAGAAATCATGATTACTGTCTGAAAAAATCATTGTGACTATTGCCATTATTTGCTTTTGATAATTACTTTTCTTAAAGATTATTATGACTATTGCATTGTGCTGAGGTTTCATTATAATCAATTGATTCTTGGATCTTATTCTAACACTGGCATTTTGCCAAAGACAAATCCTTTTGTTCACTAATTAATTCAAATTTGTTTATTATCACTGGGATCAATATTTTTTAACAGGACCTTCAATTGCTGAGGGGTAACTTTTCTGGATGATTGATCTCTTTAGATTTTTGTCTTAGTTTGGTGACTTGACTCTGTAGATGATCAAGAGTCTGATTCATTATTATCTTCTAAAAGGAGAAATATTTTTTGAATTAATTCTTCCTTTAATTTGAGTTTAGGCTTGGTGGCTTTTGATTTATCCTTTGAATAGGGTTTGGACTCAAGATTTGATTTGGGTTTGAAAGAATTTGGACTGGATAGTTTTATTTGTGGGGCTAGGTCAATGGGCTCATCAATTTTTAATAGTCTCATATTGAGTTGGATACTTGCCAATTCATGGTTGGTGGGTGCAATAATTTTTTGGGTATTCAATTTAGTCCACCATTCAGTATAATATGGTCTGGTGAGGATTCCATTTTCTATCGAGTATTCCCATTTTAAAATCCAAGATATTTGTATTTGTTTGTAAAACAAAGTATTTGGGGAAAGAATACCTCAATTGGTGAGGGCTTATAAAAATTTGAAAATAAATTGAAACATTGTTTAAATAATTTGAAAAACCTTTTAAGGTAAGACCATGAATGGGCCACCATTTTAAAAATCAATTTGGAAAATTATTTTTGAAATTCTTGTCAAAATTTAGAAACCAATAATGAGAAAAATTACTATTTTGATGCAAAAAAAATCAATTATCGTGCATCAATATAGTCAAAATAATTATATTATTTTTTATTTAAAAGTATTTTTAAACTTGAAAGATGGATTTTCCCATTTTCTATAGTCATGATTTTGAGGATAGAAAAAGAATGGTAAATGATTCTTTTTTTCAGAATTTTTGATTGGGCTAATTTTTGTGGATTCTGTTTCGAAGAGAATATCTCTATAGAAACACATTTTTTTGTTATTATGTTTGGGGACAGAATGGAAATTAGGAATGAAATGGGCTTTGACTATTTGGGTAGAATCTTTTAAATGAGCAAATGGAGGCTCAATATGAAAGATGTATTCACTGTGTATTATTTGAAAATATGAAGTTGGTTGGTCAAGCGATTGAGCATTGAAAGAGTGAGTACTTGAGACGAGGTCAAATTGTTTGACCAGAGTTGATTGGTAATCAGGTCTGATGGACTCAGGTATTACTGATTAGGCTTGGTTATGAGTAGAGGACTCATATTTGATTTGGGCCTTAAGGGCTAATTGTTGAGTGAAGACTCTTCTATTTTTGAACCATTTATCACATATTTTCTCAAAGTGATATTCATTTCTTTTATTAAGGATTTCACAGCATGCTTATGACATTTTTAAAATTCATCAGGCGTGATGAAAAAAGTTCATTTTAGTACCAAAATTTCTTTTATTGTTTTATTTGAAAATTCAATTTCAGAATTTACTTATCTTAATAGATTTTCAGTTAATATTTCATTATAACAGATTTCATATTTTAAAACCTATTTTTTTACTTTTCTTATATCATTGAATTAATGTTGTATTGAAGTCATACTTCAACCCAACATCTTTTAACATTTCATCCAACTCACCAATCCAGTCATTTTTTAGATATTCAAATTCATTATGGCGATAATTAATGGCTGAGAGTTTTGAACAAAAGACGATTGTCTTGCCATTGAGATTCTTCATTTCAAAATAATTTTGATTAAATACTCCGGCATTTACCTTCCCATATTCTAGTAGGCCAGGTTTCTCAAATTGCCTTATTACAGAATCTTGGTATGATTTCCTGCAAAAAATTACAAGTAAGGGGGTCATGAATTTAATTATTAATACATTGGATTAATTAATTATTGAAATTAAAATTACTATAAATAAATTGTTACCTGACAAAACTTTGATTGAAAGTAATCCCAAAACATATTTTGCAGATTCATAATTAATTAAAATAAATTTTTGATTTAATAAGGAAATTTGTATAAATAAATTTCAAATTCTAGAAATCTAATTTTTGATTAAAATAATTTATTTCTTTTTGCAAAGATAACTAAAATGTTTTGTTTTATTATCTTGGCAAACAATTCAAAGTATTTCCAGTATTGTTTAGTAAGAATGCAGTCAATTAAAAATTGATTAAAAATTCAATCATATTTTGATATTTACTTGGAGAAAATAGCATTATTTTTCATTTATAATGATCAAATATAATTTTATATTTATCAATCTTATTTATCTGGATTTGTCATAATCCAGATTTTATGTCAAACTTAGAGAATGCAACAGCTTCTCTGAATCTGTTGATTAAGTCCATTTATTTGTTATTGGATATTTTATCCATTCCAAAACATCGTTAAGGGGTTTTTGATTGATTACTAAATGAAGAATTCTTTGTTCAAATATTTGATTTTAAAGAATAGGATCTTGAAGCTGTTCTTCAATCCTTTTGGATTTAAAAATAGAATTCTGTTTTAAGATTTTCAACTTCTCATTTTGAGAAAAAGAAAGAAATTTGAATTTAACGGGTTCATCCATAAGATAAGTAATTATCCCATCATACTCTATTGTAAAAGGATACAAAAAAGAAATGAATGGTAAACCTATAATTATTTTATCAATCATATTTTTTACTAAAACAAATGATATTTTAAAACATACATTGTCTTGACAAATATGAACTTTGGGTATTTCATATTTGATGTGTATATGAGTACCATTGGCAGAAGATAAAAACTCTTTTCTCTTCTTGAACTACTTGGTAGTAGAAAGTCTTTCCTGCATACAATTCAAATCAACAAGAGCTATTGTAGTGAAATCTTGAATAATACACAATTTCTTGATTTTGATATGATTAAGTATTTTGATGAAATTATCATTATTTTGATTGTCGATAATAGATTTTTCAACCTTATTAATTGAAATTGGGAATCTACTGGGTTCTCCTAGTTTATTAAATTCATGAATTTTAATTAAACTTTTTATTAAAAGATTTAATTCTTCTTTTATTTTAATATTTTTAATTTTTTTCTGAAGTTCATGTAGGATAACTACATTTTTCTTTCTGATACCCTTATTGAATGTTTTAAGGGTTTGTGAAAGACTTGCGATATTGTTAAACTTAATATTTTCTTTTAAAATTACTTTCCTAAGTCTTTCTAAGTATTCTGGATTTTTAATTTTGCAAATTAAATCTAACAAGAGATTTTCTTCTTGTTCTTTATTTTTATTTAGAACATTAATTTTTTGACAATAACTATCCCTACACTCCATAGAGATGTTAGAAGAATCACTGTCATAACTGGAAGAGTTAGATTTTGAGGATTCAGGGTATTCAAATTCTCCTAAATCATCACTATCACTCTCATAATTTTCTATTGACTCTACAACTTTAAACAATTCTTGTTTATTTCAATGCACATTTTTAGACTTTCCTTATGTATTATTGCACCGTGGGTGAGACTATTATAGTCTATATTACCTAGATAATTATTAAGGATTGTTCTAATTTTATGTGTGAACAAATTGGGCAATTTATTAATGAATCTTTCGTTCAAAAAGAGTTTATTATTATCATCACTCTAGATAAGAATATATTTTTATATCAGTGAAAATCAGTTATGGTTGGGCAGCTAAGATTAGTGAATTGATCATGGATACGCGAAGTAATATTACTTGGCGTTCCAATGAAGTGTTCAATTATCGTGTAGAGAAGTGTATTAATAGTATCAGACATTATTTCCTGATCTTTTCCAATAATTGGGATTTTTACAGCATCAATTTTCACTGCTGAAAGGATGGTATTTTTGGATTCTTTACTGAGATATTTTTCCCACCAAGAATTAAGTATTCATGTGAATCCTGTGACTAAAATCTTGATTATCTCATTGTGAAGTAAATTGTGTATTGTAATATAGTTGTTAGCTATCATTGCCATCTGTTGAAATTTATTGAGAACTTCCTACTTAGAAAGTCCATCAATATTTGTGCCTTTTATCTGCAGAAACAGAAAATTGGTTAACTAAAAATTTTTCAGAAATTTGAATATCAGGAGGAATAAGCTTTTTAGGAAATTACCTTTCTAATTTATTAATTTCTAAGTTTCTAAGTGATTCTTCAATATTATTAATGTTTGAAGATTTTATTGTAGGCGACTCATGGGTGGACTCTAACCTATGGTTTTATGAATCTATTTTTAATTCCTGAAGTATTTCATCAGTCTGTTTATTGAGGAGAACAATTTTTAGAGTGCTTTTGTCAAAAAAATTTATTAAAGGTTTTTCTTCTAGAGCTTCACTAGATTCATATTTATGAAGATAATCAACCTTACCCTCAATTTTGTGCTTACCTATTGTAATTAGACTTTTATTGGTGTAATTGAGTTATTCAACTAATTTTTTATTTGATTCTTCTACCTTTAAAATCTTGAAAGGATAAGCAGTGATTAAAGAATTTCTATGGTTAATATCCTTAACAGATGATGATTTTTTAGTTTCTAAAATTTTTAATTTTTTTTCAACTTTGTTAAAATTTGAAGATTGATCAATTGTGAAAGATTCATAAGTTGATTCTAATCTATGACTTTCTGAATTTGAACTATTGTCCTTCAATTCTTGAATTTTATCATTAGTAAGTTTTTCAAATTCTAAACAATTATTTTGGTTATCAATCCTACCAAAATAAGATGAGCCATTACTTTTTAAATTCTTTAATGTTTCTACAATTTTATTAATATTTGAAGGTTCATTGATTGTGAAAGATTCATATGAAGATTCTAACCTATGGTTATCTAATTCAGAGGTACTGTCTTGGTCAATAACATTAGCAGATGATTTAATTTCTAAATCTTTGGATGTTTCTTCAATATTTTTTGAAGATTCATAGACTGTTGATGGCTCATAGGTAGATTTTAACCTGTCTATCTGATTCTGAGATATTGTTTCTCAAAATTTCTAATTTTTTAAGTATTTTTTCATTAGAAGTTTTCTCATAATGAAGTTGGAAAGATTCAATGAAGTCTTTTTTAGGTTGAAAACTTTTATGATTAATTAGAATTTTTTAGGTGGTGGATAACTGACAAACACCACACTAGAGTCTTCCTTGACACATTTAGATTTGGGAATTTGTTCAATATTTTTTCATAAATATCATCGATATAATCAAGAAAAAATATGTCAGATTTGTATTTTTGCATGAATGTCTTCCATTCAGCAAGTATAATTTTTCTTTGATTCATATTATATGAATCTCTGAATCTATTATATCTATTAAGATTGGTTGGGTCATCATTGTGTTTATTTAGACTTTCTCAATCTGGTTTGTATTCTTGGTTCAGTATATTTGGATTTAAATCTTTAGAATTTTGTAATTTTTGTTTTAATTTTTAATCATAAAAACATTATTAGTAGATGATTCAGGAAAGGAACTTCTAGGGGTAATAGACTGGCTGTACTCCATAATTTGAGAATTAAAAGATTGATAATTAATTTTATTAGATTGTTTATTATTAAGGTTTGTCTTACTTTCTTAAGATTCTTTTAGGTTCTAGACTTTTAATTTTTTAATTTTTAATTCTTACTCTATTCGAATCTTAATATCTTGATCATTTTTAATAGATGATCTAGAAGAGGATTTAAAAGTTAATATTTTTATTGAGAATTTTGGGTATATTCCATACCTCATGATCTACTTGATCAAAGTCTTCAAAATGATTTTCTTGATCATCTGAAATGTATTTGAAATGATCATTCTGATCATCTGATGGGTATTCAAAATATTTATGATCTACTTGGTCATCTGCAAATTCAAAATGTTCTTCATCCACTATGTTAGATATTGAATATATCATAGACCTAATGCTACTAGAAGAACTACTTCTAGATAATCTACTCATGACTCAAATAATTAAATTATTCTTATTATTGAGAATTTCATACCATATTTTTGTTACTAACATTGTGGTCACTTCTACAACCTGTTATTAGGCTTCACTGTTCTCCCTTTTGCCTCTACAACCACTCTACCCTTGAGATTTACGTATGTAAGAGGTCTTACCTAGGTCCATAAAGCTTAACCGAATAGAAGTTGATACGTCAGTCTCTGTCAGAGCAGATTCACAGATTAGATAAACAAATGATACACATAAATAATCAATTATAAAAATAACCAGCCACTTGGGAGGAGAGTGAGATTAAATGTAAGTAATTATTCAAAGAAGAAAATAAGTAACAATAATATCAATAACCAGCCATAACAGGAGGTATCAGATTAATTATGCAGAAATTGATGTAGAAACAATAAATGAATAGTATTATCCCCACTAGATTTGGTTTTGATATCAAGAGATGTGGAATTAACCGTAATTTAGAAAATGGGTATTAAGATGCAATAATAACTATAAAAATAAAAATGTCTGTTGATATGAAAATCAACAAACAGGTTAAGAAGAAAGTAAAATTGCTAAATATGAATTAGGTAATTTTTGCGAGCAATACGGTTTACCCTTTATTGCTCCTTTTTAGAAAAATAGGAAAAATTTCAACTTAAGCCCTAGAAGCTTTCACAAACGCTATAGGAAAAATTACCACAAACATAGGAATAAAAGTTTTGATCTAAACTTTTCAAAAAATAAAAATTTTGATAAACGTTTCTCTAGGAATAAAAATTATTCCAGAAAAATTTTAATGTAGTCAGAAAGGTCACCTTTCAAATACTTGTGAAGTTAAGAATAAAATTAATCAATTAAAAATTTCTGAAGAAGATAAACAGGAAATGTTTAGAATCTTAGAAACAATAGATTATTATGAAAATAATAGTGAAGAATATGAAACCCCTGAATCCTCTGAAACCGAATCTTCAAGTTCTGACGATGATTTTCCTAACATGACTATGAGGTGTAGGGTTAGTTGTTGTTAAAAAATTAATGTCTTAAATAAAAATGAAGAACAAGAAATCCTCTTGTTAGATTTAAATAGCAAAATTGAAAATCCAGAATTAAAATAAGAATACCTTGAAAGACTTAAAAAGGTAATTCTAAAAAAAGAACATACTAAGTCTAATAATAGCAATATTGCAAGCATTTCGCAAACCCTTGAAAAATTCAATAGGGTAAAAGGGAAAGAAAAGGAAGCTACTTTACAAGAATTTAAAAAAGAAATTAAAAATATTAAACTTGAAATAAAAGAATTAAAAAATTCAAACACAAAAATAAAAGAAGAATTAAACCTTTTAAAAACAGAAAATCTAATTAATAAACAAGAATTTAGTGAACCTAATAGATTACTAGTTTCTGATAATGAGGTTGAATAACCTATTATTAACAGTCAAGACGATGATAACTTCATCCAAGTACTCAATCACATCAAAATAAAAAATGACACATAATGGTCAGATTAATTATTCAAGATTTTGATTTCATGACAATGACTCTAGTTGATTCAGGAGCATATTTGAATTGTATGCAGGAAGAAATAGTTCCAACCAAGTATTTCAAGAAGACAAAAGAATCTTTGTCCTCTGCCAATGACACTCGTATGTATATCAATTATGAAATATCCAAAGTTCATATTTGCCAAGACAATGTATGTTTTAAAACATTGTTTGTCTTAGTAAAAAATATGACTGACAAAATTATTTTAGGTTTACCATTCATTTATCTGTTGTATCATTTTACCACAAAGTATGATGGGATAATTACTTATCCCTTGGATGAAGCTGTAAAATTCAAATTTATTTCTTTCTCTCACAATGAGAAATTGAAGAATTTGAAACAAAATTCTATTTTTAAGTTCATAAACTTAATTTTTTGTAAGAGAAAATAATTATATTATCTACAGGACAAAATTGAAGAGCATGCTTTTCGAATTCAAGTTAAAATCATTAAACAAGGAGTTCATTGTTTAGTTATTAATTGTAAACCCCTTAAAGATATTTTGCAAATGGATAAAATATTCAATATCAAATAGAATGAATTTAATCAACAGACTTAGAAATGTTGATATATCTTCTAAGATTAGTATAAAATCTGAATGTTGGCAAATCCAGATAAATAAGACTGGAAAGTACAAGATTATATTAGATCATTATAAATGAAAAATAATGTCATTTGATCTTAGATTTGCTCCAAGTAAATTTCAGAATATAATGATGAATATAATGATTAAACTCTTTAATCAATTTATTGATTTCTCAATTGATTGCATTAATAATATTCTTATTATACAATACTGTTATATTTTTTGATTGTTTGCATTAACCAATATGTTAAACAATACTGGAAATACTTTAATTTGTTTGCCAAGATAATAAAATAAAATAATTGAATTATCTCTACAAAATTTAAGAATAGATTTCTAGAATTTGAAATTTATTACATTATTAAAACAATTGATCAAATCTTACAATTTATTTTGAATAATAAAACTACAAAACATGTTTTGAAATTAATTCCAAACAAAGTTTTGCCAGGTAATAACCCATTCCTAGCAATTCTGATTTCAATATCCAACATATCCATGATTAAATGTTTGACTCCCTTACTTGTAATATTTTGTAGGAAATCATTGCAGGATTTTGCAATGGAGAAATTTGACCTCCTAGAATATGAAAAGGTAGAACCTAGAATACTTTAAAATCAAGAAGCTCAATGGCAGGGCAGCCACCTTTTGTTCAAAATCTCGATTCATTGATTATGGTTATAATGATTTGAATATCCAAGAAATGACTGGAATAATGAATTGGATAAAATTTTAGAAGATGTTGGGTTGAAGCATGACTTCAACGCAACATTAATTCAATTGTACAAAAAGGTGGAAAAATAGGTTTTCACAAAGATAATGAAATCTGTTATGATAATAGTAAAAATTTAACTGTAAACTTATTAGGACAAGCAATTTTCAAAATTGATTTTCAGACAAAACAATGAAAGAATTTCTGATGCTGGAAAGAATTTTCTTCGTCATGCCTGATGAATTTCAAAAAGATCATAGGCATGCTGTAGAATCCTTAACCAGAAGAATCAGCATCACTTTCAAAAAATGTGTGGAAATGATGAATGGATAAATAATAGAAGAGTCTTCGACTCAGCCATTGACCCTTAAGACCCAAATCACTGAGGAGTCTTCTATTCCAAACCAAGCTCAATCATCAATACTTGGGTCTGATANATATATATATAATTTAATTAATTAATCACACATAATTATGTACGTGCCCAGAATAAAAATTCGTATTGCAAGTCAGTCATTTTCTCATGTCCTGAAATATTCACATCCTACACTGCGTAGTACAAAGGTGACTTGGGGACCATTGACCTATAATCCTAAACTCCATTAAACCAGATTATTAACTAAACTTTTTAATTAAATAATCTTATTTACTAATTTCATTATTACTCCACTATAAATATGAAATGAAATTGAACTCTTAGTTATTATAGAATGTATTTAGAGAGAATTCTAATGTCGTCCACTGATATAATCATTTCACGTAATTCTATTCTCCATTTATTGGTTCGTAAATTAGAACTGATCAAAATTACCATTTTAGCCTTCTAATTACCTATTAATCCTTAAGTACCATTAATTCACTAGTGAATGACTAACTTATAATCGTATTATAAGTTTGAGCTTAATAACCCTTCAGTTTCAGAATTAACACTTAAATCTACCAATATATGATCCGTTAGGAAAGCGTAGATTCTAAATTTTACAAGATCATGTTCTCAGTCATCTATATCACTGAATCTCCAAAATAAAAGTCACTAGCCTGTTATACAAACAAACTTTAATGAATGAATCAAAAGATCCAGTAGACATGTATAGGAGCTCATGACTACTCATGATTCAGACTGATCTACTGATCATCAGATTGACGTGTATTAAATATTTATGATAAACGGTAAGTTAATATGATATTAATTCAAATCAGTCTTATCATATATAATATTATTATATAAAGTACATTCACTAAAATGTCTATCCACATCAATGATCTGGATCTAGATCACATGTATTCATAATGCTTAGTGAACTGTACTAGCAATCATTCATTAAAAATTTCATACTTTAATATGTTGCTGACATTTTTATTCATTATCTATGATCTTAATCTTCTCGTACCAATACAAGATCACAGTCTCATTAATGAATATGAAATTTTCAAATATTTATATAAATTATTCAACAATAATTTAAAATAAAAATGTAATCCTCATTAATTTTTTTATCAAAATGTTAATACAAATACTTTGAGGCCATAACCCCCAACGCTTTTACCATTGAGATTTGGAGTAGGGCATACGATTTATAAGAAAAGTGGCAGTAACAAATGCATAAAACCAGATATTAAGAGACAAAGAACAATTGTATATGAGTGCTAGAGCTATTTCAGTAATATGTCTATTCTTTCTCTCAGCATTACCATTCTGATGAAGAATACCATTGGAATTGAGATAAGTATCAAAGATTTTGCTTATGTACTCTCCTCCCCCATCTGTTCTTAATACTTTAATTTGTTTAGAGATAAATTTCTAAATAAAAGGAAAGAACGTTTTACAGACTATAGCAAACTCAGATTTTCGAGACATTGGGAGGATCCAAGTTTATTTAGAGTAATCATCAACAAAAGACACATAGTATTTAAAACCATTTATTGAAGTAACATGAGCATGTTCCCATATATCACTATGAAGGAGATCTAAAGGACAGAAAGAGACTAGCCTAGACAAAGAAAAAGGCAATTAGACATTTTGCCTTTGATATGGGTAATACAGAAATAAGAATAAAAAATTGAATTACATTTTATGCCAGCTTTAATGAGTATTTGTTGTACTATACTATTTGATGGATGCCCTAAACGGTTGTGCCAAGGACTGTTGGATAGTCTGCTGGCAAGAAGAGCAACAACTTTATTTCTATGTGACAGGTTGGATTGAAGGAAGCTTGGAATGGGATACAAGCCATTTTCACTTGATCCCTTGAACAAAATCTGACCTGACATTTTTCCTGGATAAAAAAGAAGTCAGCATCGAAAGTAAAGGTACAATTATTGTCCAAACAAAACTTATGCACATAAAGAAGATTGGTGGTGATATGGGGAACACAAAGAATTTGTTTCAAAAGTAAGTTATATTTAGGAGTTGGAAGAACACCACAACCTGTATGAGTGATTTGTAAGGGTTGTCCATTACCTATAACTATTGTATCTTCTCCATTGTACTCCTCAGTAAGTTTCAGATTCCACAACTCAGATGTCAAGTGAGCATTGCATCCAGTGTCTGATATCCAAGATGAGTTGTTAGGCCCTTCACAGTTTGCTTGAGAGTAGGAAGCAGCCACGGCAGCAAGTTAAGCGTGAGGATGTCTACCTCGGAAAGCATAGTCCATTTTGTGATAACAGTCTAGAGCATTATGCCCTGGCTTGTTACAGATCTGGAAAACTGGTCTTGAAGAGTTGCTAAAAGAAATGGTATTTGAGAAAGGCTATTAGAAGGAACATCACTCAAAAATTGAGTATTATGATTGAATTGAGAGTTGGAATTAAACTATTTTGTTAAGTTGTTTCTCCCTTTTCCTCTAGAATTTTGAAATCTCGAGTTACCTCTAAACTGATTTCTACCTCTACCTCTATAAGATTGATTCTTATACTGATTGGCTAGCATTGCCATAGCCTGAATTTTCTGTTCTTGGAATTTATGTTGCTCATTCAAACTTCGTTCTTCAACCTTAAGTAAGACATGAAGATCTTCAAGTGAAAGAGGATCATACCTTGTTCTTATGGAGATTTTGAAGGTAGGATAGTCATTTGGTAAGCCATTGAGTATGTACAAGAACACATCTTCATCATCAATCTAGACTGATACAGCAAAGAGCTTGTCTTTAAGTTCTTCATCCTTTGAACACACATATCTATACTCCCATTACCCTTCTTGGTGTTGGTCAGCAGTTCACCTTTTAACTAAAGGATGTTAGATCTTGGCAAAAAAGAAAATCTTCTTTCAGGAGTGGACCAAATCTCTCTAGAATTCTTCGAGCTAGCAACATGAGACAGTGCTGAAGTTAAAAGAGTAGCATTAATTATAGTCATAAGAGCATGATCTTGTGAAATCCAAGAAAGAATCTTTTGATTCACAGTAGTTGTCTCATCACCTTTATCATCAACTTGATATTCTCTCGCACAAACTAAGGAGCCATCAACATGACCAAAGAGTTCATAAGCTTTCAAAATTGACTCGATTTGGTATCTCCATAACACGTAGTTACTAGAATCAAGTCTGACATAAAATAAATTTCAAATGTTTGCTAAAAGAAAAATTGGAGAAGAAGAGGAAGACGAGGAAGCCATAGACGTGTGTCTAGAATGACTCTGATACCATGAAAGTGGAGTGAGTGAGCTAAATAGAAGAATGAGGTAAAGCAAGAAGAGAAAAGAGAGAATGAGAAGGAAGAAGATGATATGAAGCAATGATTCTCATTAACCATTCTCGAGAGACTGAAATACATATTAATAGACTGTTATATAACAGAAACTAACAGACATCAATATTGGTATAACTAACTAACTAAATATTAGTTAAGTTGTAAGAATACTCGACTGATATAGCTACTATATCAATTATCATCTATGATGTGTTGAATAATAGATGATCTAAATCCTAGTTTAGCTTAATTTTACTACTAATCAAATTAGAGTTAACTCACTGTTACTATTTTTTTCAACTCGTGTAAAGCCTTTTACTGCGCCTTCCAAAGGATCATTAGATATCTTCTCCAAGATACCTTGCACATATATTGACTTTTCAAAATTCTTCAAACTTAAATTATGTTAAATTACCCTTTTGGTTCTGTTAGCTGCATTTAATTTACAATAACAAGAATGTCGATAAAACAATATTTTTAGGTTGATTCCGCCTGTTTGCTTGTATCCATGTGACTATCTCATTATTATCAACCTTACATACTTCAAAATGGCACAATTGTCCAATTACATTACACCAAACTATAAACTTAATACACGTAAATCATACACTGAAAATCATAAATAGCTTAGATAAAATTTACCACTACTTGATCGGATTTGAGCAACCCACTAGTTTGGATATTGTATTCAACAACGACGAAATTTTCTGATTAGTCTTTCAATATCATATGATATCTCATTCTGAGATTGAACCCTCTCTTATTTTAAAGCTGCCCTGAATCTATTAGGAGAGAACTTCTCCACCATGGAATGCTCTTTAAGGTAGAGACACTCATCACTCTCTATCGAAGCAGAGCCAGCAAGCCTAAATCAAACCTTCTTATTTATACGCACTTCAAAAATCTGAACTTTTTTATTTAAAATATGAATCCATAACAAGTTAGGTAATTTTTTTTAATAATTAACACCACAAAATAAAAAATTAGAAATCTACCAAAAATTTGAAACATTGTATTTCAACACTCATATTATATTACTCCATTTATCATTCAGAATTTTTAATCGGATGGTTTACGACACCTTGGGGGCTTTATCAACTATAAAAATTCATTTATATTGGATTTGGATTCTCTCATTCCCACTATGAGGGGTTGCGTCCATCAAATTCTAATCGTCCGTATAAAAATGAAAATGGACTTCTAAGACCACCTCGACACATGTGTCCAGGTGACAAGATAATTTTTTTTTTCTTTTTCTGTTTTATCC
The DNA here is from genome assembly GCA_003255025.1 of Datisca glomerata. NCBI lineage: Eukaryota > Viridiplantae > Streptophyta > Magnoliopsida > Cucurbitales > Datiscaceae > Datisca > Datisca glomerata. The sequence continues at coordinate 325,182 of QANY01013009.1, read as the reverse complement.
TTTTTATTACTTTAAATTTAGGTCATTTATTTTTTAAATGGATAACCCAGATGCAATATATACTTCTCATGTCCAAGGGATAGAAGAGGATCCAAATCCATTTATATCAATAAGATGGTTTACGACACTGGGGGTGAACATTTTTGTACCGAACTGAACTGACAATGGTCGGTTCGGTCAGTTTTTTTTATACTTTCGGTTCAATTTGGGAAAATTAGGGGGATCGAAGTTTCGGCTCGGTTCAAAATTTCAGTAGTTTTCGAATCGAACCAAACCGAAACTTTAAATTTATATTATTTTTTATTTTTTATATATAATTTCATATCAAATCGAACCGAACCGAAAGCAAAACTTTGATATTTATTATTTTTTCAGTAGTATTATTTGCAAATTATTTTAAACAAATTATTTTTAAATTAACAAAAATTAACCGAACCGAACCGAAACTCACAACTCGGTTGGGTTCGATTCTATTGTCATGAACAGTTCAATACTATTATCGAATCAAAGTTTCAGTTTGGTTTGATTTTTTATAATAAAAAAAATCGACCGAACCAAACCGTTATACGGCACCTTGTGGGGCTTTATCAACTGTGAAAACTCATTTATATCATTGAAATCAGATTTACCTTTTGAAAGATGGACATATGATCTCTTTCAAAGTGTTCTAATTCTTTTCTTGCGTAGAAAATGCCAATGGTTCCTTTAGAAGATGGATCGAGATTGAGAATCTTTTGTTAGATAATTTGGTCCTTAAACGAGCTTTTATAGTACTAGATTTTTTTTGTTTATAGCAAACGGTTCTTGAGGATTAAATTAACTTTGAAGCTGAGATACCAACTGCAGACCGCAGAGGATCACCGTCCCTTCGATAAAAGATGCCTCTTCTCATCATGATTGTCGGCACTAGGCCAAAACGTGGTGCTGAAAGATAATGACATCGTTGTTTCGATTCACTTTTTTCTTGCTAATTAAATGCATAACAATACGTCTGACAGTAATTGATGTACCCATTTCATAAAAAAATATATTCACACGCGTCAACCACAAATGTATATACAGGATTTAGGTTCGACATAACACGAGTTTATTATTTTAATTTGATCTGGATCACAAAATAAAAAATAAAGCTTGCAGTCAGTTAGGTACAATAATTAAAAAAATTGTAAGAATATTTTTTCCTTTCTTGAGAACCAAAATTCAGATCGAACAAGATTGTCCAATTGTCTCCGGAGACATGTCTTGATCGTAAGATAGTGAGAAAAATGAGGGGAAGGAGGAGACCACCATCAAACATGTCATAGATTCTTATTATAAATGAGAAGTAAAAAAGAAAGAAAATGAGAAGAACCAAATCACTCTCAAAACACAAATCTGAAAACCCAAAATCTAAAAGAAATATAATCAAGCCATGGCTTTGAGTTCCTGATACAAATCAGTAACAAACTTATCATGAATCTTCTTATCCGAAAGAAACTCCTTCCATTTCTGATGATTAGCTCTAATGGATTTCCCTGGCTCTACCTCCTTATCCATCATAACAATCTTCACAGCCTCATAAATATCCTCCTTCCTAAAATACCCATCTTCCTCTCGCCTTTTCACCTCAACCCCAGCTTTCCAATCCCCAGAAACAAGCTTCGCGTTCAAAAACTGGTCACCCTTAAATGGAACAAGTACCAATTGACAGTCATAAACCATAGCTTCTATCACAGAGCTAAACCCAGAATGACAAACATGGCAACCAACACTTTCATGATCCAAAATCAATGGCTGCTGAACCCAACCTGTATGAACCACACCTCTATCCATCACTCTCTCTAAGAACCCTTCTGGAAGGGCTCGCTCGAGCGAAGCTCTGGTATCAGTACTTCCTGGAAAATTCAAAACTAAGAAAAATGGCAGTCCGGTTTGTTCCAACCCAATTGCCAATTCCTTAATCTGATCATCACTCAGAAACGTTTCACTCCCGAATGAACAGAAGACGACTGACTTTGACGGAAATTGACTCAACCATTTATCCCATTTTTCCTCGAGAACGCCAGTTGCTGGCTCGGGCACAATAGGACCAGTTAAGAAAATCTTTTTCTTAAATTGGGATCTCATAAAATCTAAATACATTGATTCCATCTCATCGCAGCTCTTAACTACTATAGCAGAAGAAGATTTCAGACCTGTCATGACTCGTTCACACCCAGTAGGACCTTCACCGAATCTGGTGAAGAAAACCATGAAATCCTCTGCTTCAAATTGCCTAAGGTGGGCTTTGGAGCTCGGAGGGAAGCCTATTGGCGGTTTTTTCAGGTGCTCCGCCTTGATGTCGCCGTCAACGCCTAAAAACCTGGCTGGGTTAGTGATATATGCGGATGAAATAGCAGTGAAACAAGAGAAGAAAATCGTTTTGATTCCGAGCTCAGAAGCCAGAGGGGGAAGCCAGTATTGAGCGAAATCGAAGAAAACAAAATGTGGCTTTAGTTCTGCTAAAAGGGTTTTGATCTGAGGTTCCATTAAGTCCATCAGATGAATCAGATTCTTGCCGATTTCAGGAGGCAAATCGGCAGTGCTTGTAATGTTAGAAGGAATACCAGGAATTGAGGGGATTTTAAGAGGGACGATTTGAGAAGTGGGGCTTACATTCAAGATCGATTCGATACGAGAAGTGTTGCCTGGAGCCGAGAGGAAAGAGATTCGGACGCCATGGGAGGCAAGCTTGTTTGAAAGTTGAGCAAATGGGCTTATGTGCCCAAATGCGAAGAAAGGGAACATGACAACATGGAGTTGAGTTGACTCACTTGAGTTCTGCATTTTCACTAATAAAGAGTAAGGCTCTCCCTTTCCTTTCCCTCTGCAAATTCTACGGATTCCATGTCCGCAAAGCTCTTTATATATAAGGAAAAAATATTAATAAATGAGAAATTCAAACCGAATCGGTAAAAACGAAAAGAAAAAAGAAAGAAAAATTCTTTTTTGGTAACATAGATGATTTTTTAATGGCAGTAATACTAATAGCGATGTTTTAAGGATATTAAACACATTGTTTAAATTTAACGGACCTAAATATGCCACGTCATCAATTGATGTTGTTTGGCAGATGAGAAATATGAGTAATTAAAACATAAAAAACAAATACATTTAATTAAATTATGTTTAGTGTGTCAATGTAATTAAATTATGTTTAAAGGTGTGGTATTGTGGAAACATATTATCTCTACTTTTTTAATAACTTGAATCTGAAAAGCGACATTTTGATCCTTCATCTCTTAGAAATACAATATCAACAAATCAAGCAAACGTCAAACCCATTAAATGGGTCACCCAAATGATCGTTCTATCCTATACAAATAAAATTACGACTTCACATAAAATTTAGAAAAAGAGAATGATATTATGTAAAAAAATAAAATGTATCGATCATCTCTCGAATTCTTTCTACTTGAACAATTGTCTATAAAAAATTATACCATATGACATACACTTGTTCAACAGATTACTTGATTTTAAGATATGTTTTGATCATGTGACGTACACGTGATCATTAGATTATTTGGTTTTAAGATGTGTTTAAACGCATACATTAGTGTTGAGTTTAAGAAAAAAAAGTTTTAAAATGTCAATTTTAAATATAAAGAATAAAATGCAACTAAACTAGAAGATGCCATTAATTAGTATCATTTACCCAAAAAAAATAGATCGATTGATGGTAGCTTAGATCCGTCCTCGTGATAAAGAGAAGCCACCTACCACCGAGACCGAGCCATCAGCAAATTAAGAACATGTGTACTAACTATTATAAAAGGTACCAAACCACCATTCAACCAATTACTTTTTTTTTAAGGCCCTTTTAACTAAGCGGTAGAGTCACGCTCTTCTTTTCATATTTATTACTTACATAATATAATTTATACGCATGGTGGGGCCGGAACAAATCAGAGCCACTTGTTTTACCTACTTCCATTGACATATTGGGTAGAATAACTAATTTATTCTTGCTTTTTGGATGGATGCTCCAATTATTCTGATGTTAAAACAACTCCAAGATGTAAAGCATTTTAGTTATGGCTTTCAGCATCATACGAATTAAGATACACTTCTAAATAAAGGTTGTCAAAATTTGAATTTGAGAATAGTGGTAATACCACGTATTTCATTTAAAAAATTTGGTAAAAAAACATAAAGAAAATTTCAGTAACATCTCATGAGATTTATGTTGGATATTTAATCAAATGTTAAATTTATATATGAATAATTATGCATGGTTGACTGTTAAATAAGTATAAACTAAATTAAAAGTGATCAACTAAAATTTTAAATAATTAAGGTTTTAATGTATCTGATAGATTGTGATTCATTTAACGTGTAGAAACTTTAGAATAATTTTTATTTTTATGATGAGCTAAAATAAAAATATCAAAAGATAAATTATCTATAAGTGGTTATGGTCCACATGTCACACAATTAAATGTAATCATTATATTTTCCATAATATATTGTCGTTAGAGAGAAAACAAAGAGATTTAATCAAATGAGGCTCATGATAGATAATCGTGTAGATCTTGAACGTCAACCGCTCGATTTTAAATTACGATCTACTGTCATGGATTCATGTACGCTTCCATTTTTATAGTTATTTGATTATCGATGTGTTCAACACGAGTTCTTGAGATTTATTGAGATACGATTTGTACCGAAAGAGATTTTGAATCTAATAATTAAGCATTCCGACATTGTCCCATTCCTTACAAAAACCTTAATTGGTCTGTGATTTTACCATACTTACCGTTTATAATTAGGGTTTGTGTTCATAAGTTTCTTTGTGGAAGAAAAACGAAAGCTATCTTTGTTTAATTAAAGAGCCATAAACAAAATATATTATCTTTAGCAATTTGTTGTAAGGGAGAAGTTAGTTGTCAAATTCCAAGAGCTAGCATAGTATGAGCTTAAACGGACCTAGTAAATCAAATAAAATTCATTATTAACAGCCATCTATGTAAATCAAATGGACTCAAACATACCTAGTAAGTAGGGTTCGCGAAAGGAGAAAGCCATCCATCGTATGAGCTAGGGGTGAATATATTTATACTGAACTGAATCAAACTAAATCGAAATTGATTAGTTCGGTCAATTCTTTTTATACCTTCGGTTCAAGAAAATTAGAAAACCGAAGTTTCGGTTTGATTTAAAATTTTGGTGGTTTTCGAATCAAACGGAAGCAAAATTTTAAACTTCTATTTTATTTATTTTTTATATATAATTTCATATCGAATCGAACTGAATCTAACTGAAAGCCTGAAATCAAAACTTTTTTTTCAATAGTATTATTTAGAAATTATTTAAAAAATAATTATTTAATTAATAATAACGAACTGGAGAACCGAACCAAAACTCACGGTTCGATTCTCTTGGCATGAATAGTGCAGTTCGGTTCGATCTTATTGTCAAATCGAATTGTGAACACTCCTAGTATGAGCACACCCATAGTACGCATAGTCACCAAAACCGTTTTGGTCCGGTTCCGGCAGTGGACTGAAACGGTCAATGGGGGTGTAATTTCTCAGGTGGAATTTCAGAGTATTTAACCAATGGAGCATTCCGCCCGTTCCGGGCAAAACACTGAAAATGTTTAAAAATGGCGAACACGCCCATTCTCTTATCGACATTTCAGTCCAAAACACACACACTTTTCAGCTCAAAACATACACGTTTCAGCCCAAAACATACACACATTTCAGCCCAAAACACACACACATTACTCGATCATTCACCCACTCTCCACTCCATCTCTTCCAGTTCGATCTCTTTCTTTTCCTTACTTAGAAACACAACAGCAGCCAAGCTCCTCTTCCAGTTCAATCTCTTCTCTCAAGCTTTCTCTTCGAAACAGGCCGCTCTCTCTCGATCTCTCAAGCTTTCTCTTCGAGCTTCTAGATTCTCGATCTCTCACCTCTTTCCTTTCTCTCTCGCTAACAGCTCATTCTCCAAGGTATGTAATTTGGTCAATATTTTATATTTTCTTATTCTTGGTGGAGTCTCGATCTCTCTTCTGAAATTTGGTTATGAAATTTATGTTTTATGATAATTTCTATTTTGTGAAATTTGTGAAATCTGTTTTCTTTTTTTGTGAATTTTTTGAAATTTGTCGATTAGATTTGTGGTTTCTGATTTTTCGTGGGTTTTTTATGATTCTGCTCTGAAACGGTTTCAATTTTGATATATGGTGTGTTGGATTCCAAGTCTTTGAGTAGTGGTAGTGTTGGATTCTAAGTTTTTTTTTGCTAGTTGTGATTATTGTCCATCATCTCTGATGTTGGTTTGCACCGGTATTGGCGTGGTTGATTTCATTCTTGATTTCATTGTTGGGTTTCTGGCTTTTGCTTATTTGTATTTTGGTTGCAGAATTGTTGGGTTTCTTTTGACCTATAAGCTTGGAGAATGTTGATATATTGGATGAATGGGTAAGTGAAGAACCAAGACTCCTGTCTCAAGAAATCGACAGATGAAAAATAGTCAATTAACCAAATCCTGATGAAGAAAATATCAATATAGAAGTTGAACTGGACGCAATAATCGAGCGTGAGAAATGAAAAACAAATAAGGAGGATGATGATGAAACTCAAGCTTGTGATGCGAATTATAAGGATGATGATGATGAAACTCAAGAAAATTAGTTGTGATGTTGAACTTTTGTTTGTTTCATGATGATATGCCATTTAATATGATATTTTTGTTGAATTTTAATGTCATTTAATATGATGTTTTTGTTGAATTTTAATGGTAATTGCGTATTACTTGTAAGTTATAACTTATTGATTCAATCTTTCTTAGTTATGTGATATATAATAAGTTTTATAATATTATTTTAGATGATCGAATTTTTTTCTGAAACGGAACATCGGAATATCACAAAATATTATATTTTTATAACCGAAATGACCACCAAAATAAAATTGACAACTATGATCGTACGTGCACCACCCACCGTTATGTGTGCCAAATTGTGAAGTTGATGGTGTTAGTGTATTAGAAAATTTTACAATTGACAATAATGAAATACGAGAGAAATTAACAAAAGTGTGTGATTTCTATTCAGAAATGATTATTTGTGCTACATTAGCCTCTATTTATAGGCTTGAAATTTCTTATATAAAATCTAATTCACCTAATCTATTTACATATGAAAAAGTAATAATAAGAATATTCTATCTTTGACTTAGTCATTAAATACCAATCTAAACATGTTTCGTCCATTCATCTTATATGAAGGTTATACTTGATTATTCGCATTTGCCATGTCAGCAATATGCTTCATCTTTTCTAATTGACCCTGAACTCATCTTCTTTATGACGTGGTTATCATATTGAAATATTTCCCCTTTCAATCAGTTCTCTAAATTTTCAGGTTAGTGCTTGGGTGAGTAAAAGGAGAAAAATTGAGAAGTAAACGAAAGTGTAAATGTTAGTAGAATTTGGATTTAAAAAAGGGTATAATTGTCTTTTAAGGATGTGTTAACAAAAATAAAACAAAATAGGTATTAGTGCCATATTACCAAGCCGGTCTAGGCCATGAATTTTTCACTATGTAAGGAGTTTATTTAGTAAGGGAGATGTCAAATATTCAATCTTTAATATATATACACAATGAATATTTTTTTAAGATAAAAATGAATTGTTCATGGGGAGGAGCCGTGAATTTTTCATGGGGCCTGACCGAACCGGGCCACATTACCAAAGTGCGAGGTCTGTGAAGGACCGGGCTTGGCCCGTAGGGATTAACCGGCCTGGTACCATTCATCTACGAGACGGCATAGGGTGGACTAGCCCACTTGCCATCACTAGATGTGAGTAATATTTTTGAATTTAGAGGGGATTATAGTGTCATTTAATGAAATCTCATGAGTTGTCGGTGAGACCTTTTCATAAACAATATGGATACAAATTTTAAAATTACCTAGTAATATAATAATATATGATAAACATAATAAATTGTCAATAGTTATAAAATATCGTTCTAGAAATATCTTGAGAATACTTTTTTTACATATTATATAAGAAGAATAATTTATAAGACCTAATATTGAATGATCACACTATTAACTAGGGCTAATCACGATATTATCAAGTAAACGGTTCGTACGGTTTGTGCCATTCGATTTGTTCATGGCCGATATTTGAATACACGTAAAATATATCCGACTACGTTTGATGTTATCAAGAAAATATTTTTTTAATAGAACATGTATAGACCGTCATATTTGATTTTGACGGAACCTTAACCGCCTCTATACCGTTTTAAATGTAACGGTAGAGGATTCACATTCATAACTAACAAAGATAATAATGAAGTACATTTAATCAACATGTGTAATACCAAAATATTTCTTAAAAGGATAAGAATAAATATGTAGAATGGATCTTACGAGTATTTTGGTATTACACACCTTGTAAAGCCTATTTCATCCTCTTTGTTCTCGCCTGAGTCATTGAACCGTCAATTCCTTGTAATGGATCTTACGAGTATTTTGAAACAGCACCTTGATCTCCATCATTACCTCCCTCTTCGAAATAATTCATTCTCGAATCACCTACATCAAACAAAAATAAATCAGCCACGTTAAAATTTACACTAACATTATGATAGTTGCTTGGCAAATCTAGCTTGTAGACGTTATCAGTGATTCATTCCAAGACTCGAAAAGGTCCATCTCCTCTAAGCTGTAATTTTGATTTCTTTTGTGTAAGAAACCTCTCCTTATGCATGTGCACCCAAACTCACTCTCCAGGTTGAAAAATAACGTGTAAACACCCTTTATTGGCTTGCTTAACATATTGCTCATTCTTCCTCTCAATGTTAGCCCGAACCTTGACATGCAAACCTTTCACAAAATCTGCTATTTTTTTACCATCAAGATTAGCATGCTCATTTGTAGCCAAAGGTAAAATATCCACTGGAGTTAAGGGATTAAAACCATAAATAATTTCAAAAGGTGAAATGAAGTAGTAGAATGAACAGATCTGTTATATGCAAACTCAATGTGTGATAAACATTTTTTCCACTGTTTTCAGTTCTTTTGTATGATAGCACGCAACAAAGTATTGAGTGTCCTATTAATTACTGCAGTTTGTCCATCCGTCTGAAGATGTGCTACAGTAGACAATAAGAGTTTAGTTCCTAATTTATTTCACAAAGTGCACAAAAATTGTAAATAGATTGAGAAGATAGCTTGGTACCCAAACAGTCTCAATGATTGTGATCCTCATTGTGTACATAATTCGTGTTAGGATCTACCAAAGACATTTTTTGGGTATAGGACATATAACAAAGGACTTTCCATTTCATTTCTATCAGTCATAAAAGAAAAAAAAATAAAAAGCAACGAGGAACAGTTTGATTCTCTAAGCAAGCAAGCAGGTTTTTAGTTATTGTTTCAGCACCCTAATTCTCTTGTTGGCTCTAATACCATGAAAAAAATAGAGAAAAATACCTTATCTTAAAGAGAGTAAAGAAAGAAAACCATTTTCAAGAGACAAACTCCACCAATGAATCACTTTCCTCCTCTCTTCTTTTCTTCATTCCCCTTTGAAAGCAAAAAAAATCTAACGCTCTAGTCTAATTGAAGACTTTCAAGGCTCATGCTATTTGAAAGAGCTTTCAACATGGAGTGGAGACTCCATAACGTACACAAAGAGTAACTAATCTATGAATATCATCCAAATTTAGGTCTTGTTCCACACTTAAATGGATAACTCAAACCCTTACCTTGACCAGTTTGTAACTTAACATCTCTATCACCAACAATTGCTTTAGGCAAATCATGCAATTGAACAACTTCTTTAAAGAACAAGTCAGCAGTATGTGTTGATAATTAGTTTCAGAACATGCAATGAAATGAGCCATTTACTAAACCTATCAATGACAACAAATATGCTATCCTTACCACTTTAAGACCTTGACAATCCTAAAATAAAATTCATAGAAATATCAATACAGAGCAGGTAAGGCACGAGTTGAGTGGTGTATATACCATGCAGTTTAACTTTAGATTTTGCTTGTCTACATGTGATGAACTTATCACAAACAGATTGCACATTATGGTTTATATTATACCAATAAAAATTCTCATGTAGTATATCTAAAATCTTAAGCACACTAAAATGCCCAATCAAACCACCCCCATGAGTTTCCTTAACAAGTAATTCACTAACAGAACAAATAAGCATACATAATTTGTCTTTCTTGAATATAAATTCTACATGCCTATAAAAATCACCAAATGCACATTTATCACATGAAATCCATGCTTGTGTAAAATCTGAATCAGTAGCATACAAATCCTTAAGCAATTCAAGACCAAGCAATTTAGTTTTCAAATAAGTAAGTAATGTGTACCTCCTAAACAATGCATCAACTACAATGTTTTCCTTCTCATGTTTGTATTTCATTATGTAAGGAAACATTTCTATGAACTCCAGCCACTTAATGTGTCTTTTGTTAAGTCTACCTTGGGATTTCAAGAACTCCAAGCATTCATGATCAGATTCAATGATGAATTCCCTCGGCCACAAGCATTGTTTCCACGATTGAAGAGCCCTAGATAATGTATAAAGCTCCTCATTTTCATTCTTAGGTGTAGGTCAATCTCTTATCACCTCTATCTTTTTCTCAAGAAATATATCTTCATAATTCTATAAAAGAGAAACAAAAGAACGAGGCAAAACTTGGTCAAGTTCAATAATGTATAAAAGGCCTCTCTGTACAAAGGTACAATCATTGGCTGACTTGAAAATATAGCTCTCTTTATCTCACTTGCTTTTACATAGAAATTAATTTTTTCCTATCTCACTCTAACTATGACTAAAATGCTATCTTTTTATTTTCCCTCAATTTCTTTTCGCTCGTTTTCTTTTCTCTCATCGATACTCTTGGAACCTTGAGTTAGCTTCTGTAATTTTCTTTACAAATCTCTATAATAGTGACTAGGTATAAACCTCTTCGGCATCACCACTTTCATCTTATCCCAAGTACGAATACTTCTCTATCCATTCATTTTCCTACTTGGGACTAATTGATCCACCAAATACTTGCATAATCAGTGAACTCCACGGCTGCCAATTTGACTTTCTTCTCTTCTGAATAATTATGATAATCAAACATATGTTCAACTTTTCTCACTCACTCCAAATACAACTTCTTATCATTCTTCCCTTGGAACTTAGGGATTGTCATTTTAATGCTTCCTAGATTGCTATTCCTCTTTTCCTTAATCCCATTTTCTCCTCCTTGAACTAGAATTCCCACCATCAGAATATGCTTCCTCATCTTCCTCAAACACACATCTTGTATTGGATTTAGAACTAGCAGAGGATTGCAAACGATCAAATCTCGTATTTAGAAACTTAAATTGACCATCAAGAGACTTTATAAACATCTTCATGTCGATTTCTTGTTGTTCTTCGTCGCTACTCATGTTGACAATCTGATATATAAAAGGATTGTTGTTCCTCACACACTCCCTCACGTGATTACACTCAAATTATATTATTATAGCTTGTTTCACTCTAATTTAGCTTTTTCTCAAAGTTGATATCACCATTCTTGCCTTTTACCACTAAAGCCAGCCCCTTTATGTTCTTCACAGAATAAAAAATCAACAAATCTTAAGGAGCAATCTTAAGCCATCCCCCTTTGTGCTTTGGTGCCAATTGATACGAACTCATTAGGCGACCAATACTAGGAACCATTGAATCAATGAGATAGATGCAATTCGAAAACTATGAACAAATCGATGTTGATCAGATTGGAACTCTAAGAAAAATTAAGACCTTAAAATCATAATCTTGAGACGCTACAAGGTTGATCACTCCATTGATAATTCGAAATTTTCTATTCTACCAAGAACACGAGAGCGCAAAGCAAAAGTTCGTTGAATAATATTATTAATGACAACAGTGACATTTTTTACATCATATCAATTTTTATATAGGAATCACTAAAAATGAAATAAACATAGAAAATAAAATAAAATAAAAAACTTAAATCCTATGTAAGTCCAAAGTCCAAGACTCAAAAAAATAACTTAAAATAAAATAAAACTCTATTTAAGCCCAAAACCCATAAAAACACATAAAATACAAATTGAGCCTCATGTCTTGGATTCTAATATTTGTTCTTCTGAATCCAAGCTTTGCACATAAAGATTGGAATCGTATCTTAGCCGTCCATCTCCTTTGGGTTATTGATCTCAGTCGTCGGTTTCTTTTGTTAGGTGATCGTGTACCAAAGAGAGAGAGGACGATTGAGAGAGCCTCTCGAAGCTTAGACCATGGAGAAAGGCTCTCCAAGCTTCTGTTGGGAAGAGAGAAGTGAGATCGACGGGAAAAGGGAACAAGATCGACTTGAGGGTTCGTCGGGATAAAGAGAGAGACGCTTGAAGCTTCTCTGTTAGAGAGTGAGTCATTATGGGAGAAACTTTTGAAGCTTCTCGATGGAGAAGACTTGGTGACACCCGCTGAAAGGTTTTCCAGGATGAGGGTGTCGTCCGGCGACGACAGTAGGAACATCGGTGCAGAATTCACAGTTGTCAACGAAACTTCCAAATCCAATCGCGCAGTTCAAAATTTGTGGTTGTTTCGATGGGGTAAGAGGTAAGGATAATCCTAGTCATTTCATTTTTATCTTTATTTGTATGCTTTTTCACCCAGATTAGACACATGTACAACTTAGATTCTTGTAGGTTCCTATCGTGAAGGTGCCTGAAGAGCCATCGAAACTGCTCAGCTTATGAATACATCAATACCCATATGAGTTCAGGTGTTGGGTCATGTGCCTTGATGTTGGGGGGTTGAGGGGAGGGGTATCTGTGCCATGTGCAGCTGCAGTTGACTGTCAGAGGTAATGATGATTAGATTGTCTTATTTGATCGATATTTCAATGTATATGTGTTCTGTGATAGTTAAGTCTGTGTTCACCTGTTTGTTTCTTAGGTTCGTAGATGTTTGTTTTTCCTTTTGTATTTGAGCCATAAATTTCATCAAAGTTAATTACCTGGGAAGAATCAATGCACATTTTCTTCTATTAATGCTACATGAATATGTTGTTGGTTTGTATTTTTGGTGCCTCTACAGTTTGGTTTCATGGCTAAAACCTTGATTATGTTCATAACTTAACCATTTTCATAAGGGTAATATATATGATCTTACTATTGAGAATAACTATGTCTTTAAGACTTTGACTATCAAGTCTATTGGTTCTTGGGTTGTTTTTCTTCCTAATATCCCCTTCTGTGAGTTTATAAGAGAATGATTCTATTTCATTGTATTGATTCACGTAGACGATTCATTACCTATACAATTTTGTGGTGGTGCCAAATAGAGATAGAAATAAAAGCTCTTGATATTTCCTTCTCATAGAGTTCAGTTCTAATTAATTTTTCTTGGGCAACCATCTTTTCATGTGATTTTTGAATGTGGAATAAATTTTATTCTAATACTTATCAATTCTTTTGGCATAAACTCTATGATGTTCAGCATCTCAAGAAGTAAGTTTAGTGCTGGTGGAAGTACATTCGTAGAGAGCTTGGTAATGAGAAATTTTAACTCGATGTGATGAGATATCATTTCTTAATGCTAGATAATATGGCAGGTTAGTATCATTTTATTGTGTAAAAATAATGAAATTTTGCATTGGCTTTTGTATCCTCTATATGAAGGGGTTTAGTTGTTTTCCTTATGAAGTGAGCTGAACTTAGCGATGATTTATGGTTGGGCTTTGTTCATTGTGCCATTTTTTTATTTTTCTGTTATGTGCTCATTTCTCATGAATGTTAGTTTTCTATACGTATGTGGTAGGTTAGGTGCTGTTGACATGAGATAGGCTTCATGGGGGTTTATTTATTTCATGTCTTGGCTGGTGAAGTGATCTGGAATCTGTTCGATTCGTGTTATCAGTGTGTTTTCTTTTCTAATTTGTGAGATTTATAATTATGCTTCATTCTTTCCTTTCTATTGGTTTGTTACGGTTAGTTATGGTAATATACCTTTTTATCATTTTCTTTTTTTATTTATCCACACTTGACCTTAAGTGTTAGAAATCGAGAATACTATTTCTCTTATATCACATTATGTTTTTAAAAAGTCATGGAAATTTTCTGGATAGGTAATTAAATTCTCAATAGACCAGTGGAACTCATCTATAAATTTTTGTATTCCATCTAAATATGATAGCAAATTACATTAGTGATCATTGTTATTTCAGGAGGAACATTACAATGATACTATCGTGTGTTTGTATCCTCCTTTCATCAGTGGTGGGTTACAAGAAGGGGAAATTATGTATTCGCTTCGATATTGTCTCTATTATGCTGAAATTCTGCGCACATAACATTGCCAGTATTCTTACATTTTGGAGAATGGAGAATGACTATACATTGTTGGAAAACACCTTGAATTAATTGTTCCATTTTAAGTATAAATAAATGCTTGATTCTTTGGGCTTTCGCAGCCGTATATTTGTTTAAGGGGATGGACTCACTTAATTTTGTTGTTGTTTTGCTTCTTAACCTTTAATATGGATTGGGAAAAGTGTGCCCTTTTGTCAAGTGAATTTATTTTTCTCCTTTTGAAAATCCAGCTTTAAAGATGTTAAACTACCATTTTGGTCTCTTTTGGATTGTCATTCTCATTTGGTTATGTTATCTTATATTACTTCAGGAAGGTGGCCAAATGATTGATGGTGGGTTTGTTTGATTTTTGGGTGTCGGGCTGCTTCTATTTTCACATTAAATCTTTGCAGTGTAGTAACGTGTTGTTTCTTACTCTTATAAAAGAGTGCCTTTTGTCAAGTGAATTTATTTTTCTCCCTTTGAAAATCCAACTTTGAAGATTTTTAACTATCATTGTGCTCTCTTTTGGGTTGTCTTTATCGTCATGCTCATTTGGTTCTTTTATTATATATTACTTCAAGAAAGTGGTCAAATGATTAATGAAATACCAACCAGATATAATCATCAGTGTACACCCACTAATGCAACATGTGCCTCTTCGAATGTTGAGGTTGAAAGGCCTTTTGAATAAGATGGCTGCCATGCTAACCACCTTATATATAGGTTTGGCTTTGAAGATTGGCCATGTATTTATAGCTCATGGTTTTATGTGCTTCTTCCGATGATTGAATTATTGACTCTTTCTCTATTTTGTTTTCATTTGATTTTCAGGTTTGGAAGGTTTGGTCATGTTCGGAGAGGTTAGTATTTGGTTATCTACTGGATTTTATTTCCTTCATCACTCTCTGCTGCAATTTACTTTGTTAGATTGGGAGCACATTAACTTAATCGCTCAAGGTATATGTTATTGCATGAATTGATATTCTTAGTCAAAGATAAATATATTGTTTCATGTGTTTGATTTCTTTTAGTAAATTTCTTTGTTAATATATGTTTAATATTTTTTGTATTTTGATCTTCTCACATTGTTTCTGATTTTCTCTTTACAAGCGCATTTAATTTTTTTAGGTACATTATTGATAAGATTGTAACGAATTTGAATAATCTTGTTATTCCATGCCTACTTATAGAATCTGGCCATGAAGGATTGAGTTCCTTACCTAAGATGAATGAGGTATAGCATGGTGTCAATTTATAATGGTTTGTGGTATTGGCTTTGGAATGAAAGTTAAACGTATATAAAATAGTTATATGCTATTTCTCAACCGGTGTATATGGATGATAGTATCGCTTTATCAATGAGCTAAAATGTGATGAAAGAAGAGCTCATGTTGATAAGCGAAAATATGTAAATATTATAGTTGATGAGGTTGGGTTTGAATAATTTCTGATACTTTTGTCTATTTATTTTTTTTCTCGATTTTCCTGTTCTTAATCTTACAATTCTGCAGTTTCTTTTGCTTTCATTTTTCACATCTTCTTTGCAACCCATAGGGGCATTAAGAATAAAAATAGATGATTAGTTTTTTTGATAATACATTTATTTATAGGAATTCTTTTACTAGTATATGTTGAGAGTTGATAGCACCTGATATAGGTTTTTATTGCTGAGTTATGGGCGAACCATACTCCTTGGCCATTTAACCAATTGCTCAAGTGTTATAAATTCTTGGTGAAGCATGGATCGCTGAGGAAAATGGAATATTATTATCCTATGCTCTTCAAGATGTTCATCAATCTAATTTTGCTGCAACTTCGACGTTCGTAGCTCGGTAAAATTTTCCTTACCCTCCTCTAATTCGATGCACTTTCTCTCTACTCCCACTATATTTTCTTCTTTCTTCTTCTTTGTTATGCCTTTTCTTCACGTGCTCCCACTGCTCTCGCTTCATTGTTGCACTAGCAAATCTCATAATATCGGTGGCTAGAGATCTTGGGAGATTTATTTGATTTTTTGTGCAAGGATGGCCCATGTTATTTTAGTTTATTGGGGTGCCATGTGTGTTATAGACCTTATGGTATATGAGTGGAGTTCTTATTTCCATCTGTCTTTTACTTTTTATATCTACATTGTCTTTAGATATCGAAGGAGATTTTGGATAAATATGACCCTAAGAGAGTTCTTGATACCCCGATAACAGAGATAATTATTATTGTTTAACCTTTGAGGCTATGTCTGATGATTAAATTTATGGAAAAGTTCTAAGTAAATTATACAAAGTTTTCTTCCATTTTTAATCTGATTAGTTGGACTTCTATGTTGTATAGTACATAATGTAATAGCCATGATCTTCTGCTAAATTTTTAAGTTTATTAAAGACTTTGTATTGTTCTCAGTCCCAGCTAAAGTTGCATATTTTGTGTTATGACTCTCTTCCATGATCACATTCTTTTGTTTCAATCAAATTTCTTGCTCTATCTAGGAAACATTAATATAGATTCAACACCGTCTAATTTTGTCTAGGATTGTGTCTAGGACTTAGTTAAGGATAAGGAAGCATTAATCTTAAACACTAATTATTATGATGTTGAAAATCCATCTTGATAGATACTCTAGCTTGTTGATATGTCATACGTGTTGTCCTATAGTGACTGTGACTGTATCTTAGTAATCCACCCAATGTAGATGGTCTGAAGTGCTTTATGGTTTGTTTCTTTATAATCTCTTTTCTTTTTTTCCTTTTGGTTCTGATGCTTGACAATATGCTTACACATGTACTAAAGTTTTTCCTCTTGCATTCATCCAATATATCACATATTGTTGAAGATAACTATTAAAGTTAATATTTACAAGTCTGAAGACCTTTTAAATTTTTTTTATCATGTCCTGTTTCAAAGCTTTTGCTCTTAGCTCGGACAGATAGGCTGGACATGTAATGTTTGTTACAGAAGAATTTACAAATCTGTTCATCAAACTTTACCTCCCTTAACTTCCATACAATATTTTGCTCATTGATATAACTTGTATAGACAAGAGAGATTTCGTTTCCATCTATTATTACCTTCATTTAGCTTTAGTCAATTTCATAGTGACCTCCTCAAAAGCACCTTATTTCAGAGATGAGAGTTTAGGAGTACTATTCTTATAATTTTGCTAAAATTGAAATAAACTTGGCTTTAAAAGCCACTGAAATGCCTATTTGTTTCCTTCAAATTATAAATGTTGAGTGTATTTCCTTTGGGCTATAGAATCACCAGGCTTTCTACATTTTCTACCATTTGAATAATTGTACTTAGAAATTTCTTTGCTCTGGTCTTTGTTAATGATATTTTCTATTTGCAATAATGTGTAACCATTGGGACTATAAATGTATGGTCTGTGATGTTGTGATTTGTATTTGGTTGTTTGTGATTTAGGTTGGTTTTATGCCTGCATTTTCTTCGTTATGCATCTTGTTTTTGAATTGTCATTTCCTTTAATAGAAACTACTGTAATGGTCCAATTTTGCTGGATTTTAGTGTTGGCTTAAGTGGATTTGTCTCTTGAATTTTTGTTCTTCGTTTGTTATATGATTCTCATTAACTTCTTAAGTTTTTCAATGGATTTTGATTTTGGTTGGTTTTTCTTGCTGCATTTTTTTCATTATATATTTTGTTTCTGAATTGTCATTCGCTTTGATTTATCTTGATGTTTATTTCTATAATAGTTGGCTATAAGTACTAATTTTTTATATCAATTTTTATATTTGTATTCTGATGTTCTGTGTTCATTTTCTTCTCAAAGACACTAACTTTAAGTCATGATTTCGTATATGAATTTTTCTTTGTTGATGATTGTTTTAAACTACAAACTGTTTTCACTCTAGTTTTCATATGTTGTGATTTCTATATACACGGATGGCTCTATCTTTTTTTTGCATTGATCAAAATTTTACTATTGACGTCCTGTCTTTTATTTTGGTGTTGTCATTTACTTATGGCTAGTGCATCTTGTTTGGGATATTTACTGCATTATAAGTTTTCCCTCTCTTATCTTTCAGATAGTTCACGGTTGAATTGATGTTAAATAGTATAAGGCGCATTTTTAAAGACTACATGCAATGTGTTTTGATTTTTTTTTCCAACTTGGAAGCAGAACAAAAAAGTTTGGCCCATTCAAGAAATGCCTTCAGATTTGAAACTACTGTAATGGTCTATTTTTCTGGATTTCAGTGTTGGATTGAGTGGATTTAACTCTTGAATTTTTGTTCAACGTTTGTTATATGATTCTTATAAACTTCTTAATTTTTGAAGTGGATTTTGATTTAGGTTGGTTTTCCTTGCTGCAATTTTTATGTTATGTATTATGTTTTTGAATTGTCATTCGCTTTGATATATCTGAATGTTTATTTCTGTTATAGTTGGCTATAAATATATTGATTTTTTATATCAGTTTTTTATGTTTGTATTCTGATGTTCTTTGTTCATTTTCTTATTCATTTTCTTCTCAAAGTCATTTACTTTAAGTCGTGAATGCTTATATGAGTTATGCTTTGTTGATGATTGTTTTAAACTATAATTTATTTTCACTATAGTTATCTTGTGTTGTGATTTCTGTCTACACTGTTGGCTCTAGCTTTTTTGCACTGATTTATAGATCAATATTTTATGATTGACATGCTGTTATTTATTTTTGGTGTCGTCATTGACTTATAGCTAGTGCATATTGTTTGAGGTATTTACTATATTATAAGGTTTTTTCTTTTTATCTTTCAGATTGTTCATGGTTGAATTGATGCTAAATAATTAAGGCGTATTTTTAAAGACTACTTGCAATGTGTTTTGATTTTCTTTTTCCAACTTGGAAGCAGATAAAAAAGTTTGGCCCATTCATGAAATGCCTTCTGATTTTGATTGTTCCAATACCAATAGTACTACTATGGACTATGATTGGAGTACCTAACAGTGTAATTATGGGCATTGGTTATGGCTTTGTTTGACCTGTCATGGAAACATTTAGGGTCACAAGTAGAAAAGGTGTTCCAATTCATATGAAGTTGATTAGGTACTTCACGGTGATGTTTCTATCTTTAGTTTTAGTTTGGACGTAACTATTTCTTTAGTATGGTACAGATTCATTAGGAATAAATGTAATGTAGTAGGATATGAATCTTGAGGTTACATTGTTTACATATATCCTTCAACTTGTCCTAAAAATTTCAGATTCTGGTGATTTCATCATCTTCTTTTATTGCTGTTTGACTTATTGTATTATTATTTTAGAGTTTTGTTTTTCTGATAATGAACATGTGCATTTTCATTGTCTAACATGGATTCTTGAATTTAGGTACTCATACAAGCAAGTTTTTATGATTTTGTGGCTAATGATAGTAAGTGAAATTCGAGAGCTTACAGTGAAAATGCCTAAGAAAAAGTACAACGGTCATTTTAGTGGTCCATTCATTTAGAACAGGAATTTCAAGTCGATGTGTTTTAATTTTCAATTTCTGGTTCTTCGTCTTCATCCATGTTTTGTTGTGAATCAATCTTGATTTTATTTTTGCCTCTATTATTAACTTAGTTATGTATTATGATTTCTGGCATTTTAGGAAAAATGATGATGGGTTTTAGTCTAATTCTGAAGATAAGTAGATGCGGCATTAACCTCAGAGCTCTAATAGTTAGATAGAAATAGAGATATAAGAGGAATAATAAGGAGGCGTTCCGAAACTGAAAGGAAGAACAATAGGAAAATAGAAGAAGACAAAAAAGTGGCTTTTAAACTTTTTAATATATATGATATGTTTTATAAGAATAAAGTTGATTATACTTTGTCTATGTTTCAATTAGTTTTTTATCTATATGTAGATAAATAACACCATAATATAAAAATGATGAAAAATAAATGTTTCTATAATTTTTTTTAACTTTATGTTATGTGTTATTATTATGAAGTAAATATTATCTTACATAATCTATATAGAATTATGAGTAGTCGTTATTTCAATAATTCATCTATCATTATTATATATGTCTCCTTAATAATATATGAAAAAATAAAATATGTCAAATTATCCATATGATATTGTTATAATGACTAGGCATCAAGCACGTGCCACCACCTAGTTCTTTAAAAAAACATTAGACGATTTATTAGTTGCAGTTATAAAGTGAATTGTAAATTTTAGTTTCATAATAATCATTCTTTTACTAATTCTATTAAAATAAATTCTTTATAGTTCACTATTATTATCTATTTAAATTGTTTTAGTTATTCAATTATTCTTCTTACAAATTCATTAAATATACAAAATTAGGAATTCGACTTGAGTTGCATCATGTAAGATTTGTTCATCTATCATTATTGAGCATATATTAAATATTTATTCTTTATTTATAAATTAACATCATTAATTCTTCTCCACCTCATTAGCATCCTATATGTAAAGAATTGAATATATGAAATTTAATTTATTATGAGAGTTGGGTATATAGAACAGTTGGCTTAATATGAGAGTTAGATATGTGACACTTGAAGTAAATATACATAAAGAACAAGATAACCTTGAACAGATTTAGAAAATCCGGTTGTGAAGCACACAAAACAGGTTCTGAAAGTTTCACAAAAGTTAGATCTGAAGAGAAAAGACCACCAAGAACCATAGATCTAATAGACTAAAGTCTACTCAACTGGTAGACACAAATATCTTCTAGAAATGGAAGGAATCCGCCTAGAAATGTAACGAACAAACCCAAGAACAGAGAAAACAAAACGAAAGGGAAGGAAAAAGGGATAAGAGGGAAGAAGAGAGGGACACAAAGGGGGGAAGGAAAAGAAACAGAGGAGAGGAGAACAAAGAGAAGGGTGGAAGAGAAGAGAAGACAATGGGAGAGAAAGGGAGAGAAAAGAAAGCCAGAAACTAGAGAAGTGAGGGAGAGAGCGGAAAAATAGGAGAAAATTAGTCACGAGGAGAGCAATGGAGCTCTCCCCGTGACAGCAGCTCAGGCCAAAGGGGGGGCAAGGGTTTGGGGCGAGAGGCTTCTAGGTTCTTTTTCTACGACATAGTCCACTTTAATCACAGATGTTGTAATTATCGATGATTTATAAGAAATTAGTAAATCAATCACATATTTATCTGAGTTTGATAGAATTCTCTTTTATCTTTATGATTAAAAAAATTACCATTTTATTTCAAATTTGAAAATTAATTATGCTTTCAATTTTTTTGTTATGGAAATACTTTTGCAATCAAGGCGGATCCCGGATTTTCATTGAGGGGCGCTTTCAATAAAAAATAAAATATTACCTGGACAAGCAATTTTTTTCGATGGTGGCAAAGATAGTTCTAGTGTCGATTTTCTTTTAAAATATATTTTCATCTATATTTCAGGATGAGTAGCAAAAACTTATTTTATTATTTTATTTATGCTTACAAAATGAAGTACAATAAGAAATATAATAAACAAAACCATAAATAATAATTATGAATTTAATAAAATATTAAATGATAATAAACTAACATAATGATTAAAGTTAAAGTTCTTACTTGTTTATGCTCGTTGATTGCTATTTTGATAACATCTGCGTGTATAAGTTTAACATTTTTCTTTAATTTTTATATATAATTAATAAATAAAATAATATAATATAATACATTAATAAAAAAAATCAAACATATAAAAAAATTAAAAAAATTACGTGACTTACCCAACGACATTTAAGTGAGAAGACACACAAATTCTAATACAAATTGAAGAATAGAATTATAGAAAAGATGTCAAGAGGGAGACGTTGGGAGAGAGAGACTTACGTTGGGGGAGAGAGAGAAAGTGTCAAAGAGAGAGTAACGTTGAACTTGGGAGGGGGGAGAGAGAGAGAGGGCTAGGGTAGGGTCCTAGGGACAAGAAAGTGATTGTAGATGGAGCTTTGGGACTTGTGAGAGAGAAAATAGAGAATTTGGGAGAGAGAAAAAGAGAGATAGGAAAAGGCTGCAACCTAATTAATATATTTAGATTTAGGGTACAAAAGTAAAAGAGGTTAGATATGGGAGTGTGGTTTTACTATTTTAGTTAAAAGTGGTTAATAGATTTAAAGGGTGAGGGGGCGCCAACGTAATTTTAACTTAATATAATATAAATATTTAATATTATATAATAAAAATTAGGTAAAGAAAAAGTCGGGGGCACGTGCTCCACTGTCCCTTTACAGCTCTGCCTCTTCTTACAATAACAGACTTATCACACAATTTTCTAATTCATAATATCGCGTAAATCTATATTTTCTATAATAACAGAGACATGTTTTGATTATTCTTAAATATACAAAAAGCGATACTAGCGATTTTAACTAACACATTGTTAGTGTCAAGGGAAAAGTATACTAATCTCTATTGTTTGATCGATACAGTTCACTTGATTTCCATAAAAGATGGACTTGAAAATCTATAATAAATTAAGTTACTCTTATTCTTAGGGGTCATGTAGTTGTACATGATGAAGATCTGTGTCGACCATGTCCTTAAAGCTTTTACTGACTTGCTCGTGAATGATAGGGAAGTATAAGAAGACGGAGAGTACGGCAGCTCCAGAAGTGTAGAAATAGTACGTGGGGATTTTAAATTCCTTCCCTATAGGAAGCGCATAAGTAGAGAAAAGATCGATGATGAACGCTCGAACGTTTGAGGTTTCGATTACCTCGGCGAAGGCACGGCGGATGTTGGCGTTGTTATTTTGGATGATTTCAACGATGACAGCGGAACCGGTGCGAGGAGAGTCGGCGGCAACGGGAGGAGCGGGAAGGGGCGGAAGGAGATGGAAGGATTGGATTGGGAGATTTGTTCGATGTAGGAGCTCATGGATGGAGAATCCCAAAATCCGGTGATAATGAAGATGACGATGGACAATTTGTGGTGGTAACGATGGAGGATCAGCTTCCGAATTCCACAATTGACACTAGATGTCCTATACCTGGGCCTGCATACAGGACTATGGTCTCCATTTTTCTTGTGGTCTGTTTTTGCTTTACCTTTGCTTTTAAAATTTTTTTTTGTCAAAGTGGAACCCACCACTAATTATTTTCTAAAAATTATTCTATCTTACAAACTGTTTAATCAAATGTCATGATCTACACATCTCATTTTTTTTTTTCATTTTTTCTATTTTTTCTTCATTTTCTTTTTCGTCTTCTTCCTTCTTCCTGCAACAGCAAATGATTGCTAGTTCTTCTCTCTAGAACATGATAAGTTTTGTTTTCTTCTTTTTGAAAATATTTACTTGTCTTCTTCCTTCTTTCATGGATTTTTCACTTTCATGAGTTTTCTGAGAATATTTATTTATTTTCTTCTTTCTAAAACGTTGTTTGAAGTTCATTTATTGTACATGATAACTATAAGATGACGATGTAGTGTAAAACGAGGTATACACGAGTACTAAACGAGCCTCGTGTACTTATCGTGTAGACTGCACGTAGGGTACATGAGCCTCGATAGACCTCTGTACACTACACAATCATCGTGTAATGCATCAAGAACTTCTTCAGCAGTTCACGAATATCGTGTAGCATCTATTACACTACACGAGGACTATACAAAAATCGTGTAGTGTTATCGTGTAGAGTACAAGATGACCACATGAATGATCGTGTACTCCTCGTGTACACTACATAATTACACTACACAATTCTCGCGTAGTCCTTATGTACATTACATGATGGAACTATACGAGCATCATGTAGTCATCGTGTAGGGCTTATTACAGTACACGAGGTTTACACGATCATCACGTAGTGTACACTACACGATAACTGCACGATGTTCGTGAAGGCCTCAGGCACACTACACAATGCCCGTGAAAGCCCTGTGTACACTACACGATAATTACACGATCATACTGTAATATTCTAGTTCATTCTGTAGTCTCCTTCTACTGACTTCCTTCATTGATGTATATACAGATATGTCCGAAGTTTGAATTTTTGTAATCCATGATGGAGATTGAGTGAAAAATGGTACAACATGGATTTTCAGTGGAGAGAAGATCAAATTATTGGAGATATTTACTAATTGCACTTATCACGGGCTATTGGGTATATTGTATGAAGAACTTCAAATAGACACCTCAAAGTATGATATGTCCATCAAATTCTTTATAGAAGTCATGCCCACTGTCGTCCTGCTGAAATTTTAAAGGATAGATATTTACAATTCTCTGTTAAGGAGAATGGATCAGAATCACTTAGAAGCCCACTATTTGTAAGTAGCAAGCCTTAATTTTTTTCATCTCAAAACTCGATTCCTCAAACCACAATGTCACAACAACCTCGGGTTCCTGAAACTATAGGGTTTTATCAAAGTTGGGTTCCTGAAACACAAATGTCATGACAACCTCTACATGAAAGCATTCCGCTTTGGGAGCTTTGATCATTTTGAAAGAAACTATCATGATGATGATGTTTTCGGTCATGACGATTATAATATTTTCAAGGGTGAGGATGTTGATGTTGATGGAGATGATAATGATGGTTTTGATCAGGGGGCGTATGGTGATGCAATTCGTGGAGATGACCACGAGGAAGCTATCAGTGGAGACAACCATACAACAATTCTAGAATTGAATACTGGTCTTGAGCCCGAGACCACTTGTCCATCCATTATAACCTGATTTGAATGAACAACGTCCTGGGTCCAGTGAGCAACGGGCTGATTTAAATAAGCTTGTATTAGGCACAATAAAAATATGAATGATTTGTACAGTTATAAAGCTGAGCTGCTTAAGGTTGTTTGTATGATGACCATCCGAATAAATTTTGAGTTTCGGATCTTCAAGTCAAGCCAACCAATATTGGTACTTGTATGTGTTGAGAAACATGCCAATGGAGGTTACGGGCCATGAAATTGAAAGATTGTCCATACTTCAAACTTACAAAGTTCATCAATACACATACATCACATTTGAAGTTTTGAGACACGAACACCATCAGGCTATATATTCATTGATTGATCATTCTATATGGTCTAAATACACGGGTGTCGGACGTATATATAGGCCAAAAGACATAATTGAAGATGTTCAGCTTGATTTCAGTGTCAACATAAGTTACCACAAGGCATGGAGAGGTTACCACAAGGCATGGAGGGCTAGGGAATATGCATTTTCGAGGGTCTTCTAAAGATAACTATAGGATGTTCCCAGTATATTGCCACATGTTAAAATAAAAAAATCTAGGTACTTATTTTTTATTTTGCCATCATAATGTCTACATGAGTACTACACGATGGTTACACGGACCTCGTGTAGTCTACCCCATGGTTACACGGACCTCATGTAGTCATCGTGTAGTCTACACAATGGTTACACGGACCTCGTGTAGTCTACAAAATGGTTACACGGACCTCGTGTTGTCTACACGATGGTTACACGGATCTCGTGTAGTCTACACGATGGTTACACAGACCACGTGTAGTCATCTTGTAGCTTATACCTTGGTTACACAGACCTCATGTAGTCATCATGTAGTCTACACCTTGGTTACACGGACCTCGTGTAATCATCATGTAGTTTACACGATGGTTACACGGATCTCGTGTAGTCTATACCATGGTTATACGGACCTCGTGTACGCATCCTGTCCACTATGTACTCTGCCAATTTTAATACAACAATATTAAATATTTTTCAAGGACAACAACACAAATAGGAGACCGATAAGCATGACCATTTTAAATATTTTTTCATGGCTCTTGAACCCTCTGTTCCTAGATTTTTCAGGTGTATACGATTGTCATTGCTGTTGACGCAACCGCCTTAAAAGCCAAATACAAAGGGGTATTATTTGTTGCAACAGCAAAGGATGGGAACAACCAAGTATATCTCATTGCATTTGAAATTGTAGATTCAGAAAATAATGATTCATGGGAATGGTTCTTCCGTAAACTTCACGATGTAATCGGGGATCTTGGAAGACTTGGTATCTATATCCGACAGACATACAAGTATACTAAATGTTGTACAAGTTGTCTTTCCCAATGCGCTTCATGGAGCTTGGATCTTCCATATGGGCTAAAATATCAAATCAATTTATAAAAAGGAAGATGCGATCACATTATTTTTTAAAGCAACAAAGGTATACAGTCAATCAAAATTTGATCGGTTGATGATTCATTTTACGGATGCATTTCCAGATATTTCACAATAAGTGTCGGTGGGAGAAGTTGAGAGGTGGGCACATTCCCGTTTTGATGGAAGACGATACAATATAATGACTACAAACATCGCATAATGTTTGAATGAGGTTTCGAAGGATGCAAGAAAGCTTCCCATTACATGCCTTATAGAACATATCCATGACATGTTACAACGGTGGTTCTATGAACTACGGATGGATGCCTGTCAAATCACCTCGCAGATGACAGATTGGGTTGAAACTAAGCTTAATCAGAAGCATCTTGCATCACGTACACTATCATTGTTTCCTTCCGACATCCACGAGTTTCTTGTTGTGGATGGGGGTAGGGAAGCAGTGGTAAACTAGCATCTTAAGACTTGTACGTGTAGAGAATTTGATCTTGATCAAATTCCATGCAAGCATGTGTTGGCTTCATGTTGGCAACGCAATATTTTCGCATACATTATGTATTCGAGGTTCCACAAAAACTGTGGCTCTAAATGTTGTGTATGCGAAAAAAATACATCCTCTCGAGGATTAAGCAGATTGGGTCATCAGTCAAGAGGTTCATGAAAAAGTGGTATTGCCACTTATAACGAGGCGGCAAAGTGACAAACCTAGGACAGAAAGAATTCCATATAGAGGTGATGAAGCAGTGAGAAGAAAGTGCAAACGTTGTGGGCAAATTGACCATAACCGACAAACGTGCAGAAATCTAATTCATTTATTTTAACGAGATGACCAAGCCACTTAAACATAAATTATGACATTTGTATACTTAAGTTAAATATTAATATAGAAATATACTTGTGTTTGTTATTTAATAATGTCATAAAGTTTAACCTACATGAATCCTACATGTGAACTTCACGGGATTCGTGTAGGATTCATGTAGGCTACACGATGACTTCACGGAAATCATGTAGACATCGTGTAGACTACACTAGAACTTCTCGGGTATCGTGTAGTCATCGTGTAAACTATACTAGAACTTCACGGGCATCGTGTAGATTACACGAGAACATTACGAGCATCATGTAGGATTTAGGCATGCTAATTAAACTTTATCACATTATTAAATAAAAAACACAAGTATATTTCTATAATCCATAATTCACAATTTAATAAAATAAAAATCCATAAAATATATCCATATTATTTCGGTACAACATTGCCACGTGCAAATAATCAATTGCAATTCGTCTATATTTTGGCATTTGTTGTTGAGTTATTTCTTGGAGATTCTTCTCATATGTGAGGGCTTCGACAAACTTAAGGATAAATACTCCACAATCGAACCTACAAAATAATGAAATGCAAAAACACAATTAAATAATATGTCTAAAATTTTAAGTGAACTTTCAAAAAAATGTATATTTCACTTACTCATTCTCTTGTTGTGAACACTTTATGATCTCATATTTTCACTCATCTTTGGGTTGAACCCCCTATCTTCTCTAATAAATATTCATCATTTGAGCTAGCCGAGGGACAATCTTCATGTAATGTTTCATTATTTCAATGTACAAGGAGCGTTGATATGGAGTGTTTATGGAGTTATAAATACGAATACACTAGCCAATCAAATCAAGCTCAACCGCAATCCAATGACTGCGGTTCACATTCATTGGAAAGATAACCTTATTTGACTATTCCCAGCTCCTTCCAAAATTCATATGCATCAATATGATCATCAACGACAATATCCCAGCCCACGGGATCCTTCTCAAACTTTTCTATTCGGCCAGATAGGTTCTCATGTAATGTCACGAGAAAAAATTTAAATCTTCAACGTCAATAAAAAATGGTCACGAAGTCTACACGAGACTCGTGAAGGTCTCGTGTAGTCTACACGAGACTCGTGAAGGTCTCGTGTAGTCTACACGAAGTTTACACGAGGCCCGTAGACTATGGTATGCAATTCATTAAGTTAAAAAACAAATCATACTTACTTGCATAAACAAATCACCAACACTAATTCTGATTTGAGGGTTGTATTCTTACAAATCTCTCCTCATGAGCTCCAGGTATGCATCGATATGCTGCAATGTAATAAAGATTAGTTAAGATATTTATAATTATTTTAAATATCACATTAAAAAAATTATAAATAACTTCTTACATGTGACTCAAGCCGTTGATAAGGTGAAGTGGTTAGTTTTTTTAACCAGGTAAGGTCGATGGTGCAAAATCCAACGTCTACTTTCTCGTTCATGTACAACGTAAGTATAGATCAAAGTTAGGTACACGATGGTTACACGGACCTCGTGTAGTCTACACGAGGTCAGTGTAACCATTGTGTAGTATACATGATGGCTACACGATGTTAATGTAACCATCATGAATACTATACGAAGAAGAAGTGTATAAGAAAGTTACAGAACTTACTTTGCCTTTGGGTAGGTGAACCAGGATTCAAAACGGGTTTCATCCTCAGAAGATACGTCACTATATGCTTGAAAATGTTTGAAGTCCGTTTTGGCAACGATATTCTCATCAGCTTTTTCCTTTGCTGCCTTTTCTTTTCAACCTTTTCGGTTTCTCAATTAGGTGATTCTAGGACCCGAGATCTTTTTACCTTCCTCTTACCAAGTTCATCAAGACAGACAAGCTCTTATTTTTCTCCATCGTTGGACTACTCCGTTGACCGAACTAAATCCATCAATGCATATATTATCGATACCACCTTTTGTTCTTCTTTTTTTGTTTATTCTTCTTCTTTAGTTTTTTCTTCTTCTTCAGTTTTTTCTTCTTTCGCTTCTTCTTCTTCTTCTTCTTCTATTTTTTCTTATTTTTCTTTTTTCTCTTCCATTTATTTTTTATTTCTTTTTTCCCTTCTGTTTTTTCTTCATCTTCCTTCTTTTTACCTCCCTCCTCCTTATTACCTTCCTTCTCTTCTTCCTTTTTTTTCTTCCGTTTCTTTTTCCTTTCGTTCCTTCTTCTCCTTCTTCTTCTTCTTCTTCTTCTCCTTCTCCTTCTTCTTCTTCTTCTTCTTCTTCTTCTTCTTCTTCTTCTTCTTCTTCTTCTCTTTCTTCTTCTTCTTCTTCTTCTTCTTCTTCTTCCTTCTCTACCATCTCCTCTTCTTCTTCCTTCTCTACCATCTCTTCTTCTTTTTCATCCATCTGTCATTCTTCATTTTTTTCACTTCCTTCTCAATCTACGTATCCTCCCCATCGTTAGCCATCATCATGGTAGATCAAGGACATAATGTGTAATCATCTAGCCTCGATTTTACAAGATGATCCATCAAAATTTTAATTTGAAAAATTATAAAGGAAATGTCAGATTGTATGGACAGAATCTTCTTATCCATTGAAGTGATCTTTTGGTCCATTCCAATCATACATTTCCTCACCCAATCTTCATGTCCACTGAACTTCTTGTACACAACCTTCTTCTCCTCTATTTTTTCAATGGCCTTTTCGGACCTCCTCATTTTCTTCTTCTCCTCTTCATTTTCAATGGCTTTCTCCTCCTCATTAGCCTCATCTTCTACCGGAAAGGGTGATGGATGAAGAGTCGACTAAAAAACATGTACTATTAAGCAGATAAAATAGAAAAGGTGACTATAACATGGTTACACGGACCTCGTGTAGTCATCTAGCCTTGATGTTACCAGATCAGTGTTAACCTTTGTGTAGACTACATGTGACTACACGAGGTCCGTGTAATCATCGTGTAGACTACACGAGGTCCATGTAATCATCTTGTAGAATACACGATGACTACACGAGGTCTGTGTTCAAGAAGAAGAAGGGTAGAAAATGATTTTGAACATACCTTATCTCCAATTACTGATCTCCAGAAGCTTTTTCTTCTTCCTCCTCAATAAGGACCAAGGAAAGAACTGTCAACTAAAAATGCAAAAAATATAAAGCAGTATATGTGAAAGTAATATAAATTAACTTGTCAACATAATTCACCAACATACATTCTTCTTAAAAAAATTTCTTTTTGAATATTCTCAATCGGCACTATCATGGTCGGACACCACTTGAGAATCCTTGACCCCTTGGTCGAAACCCCTTGAGAATCCTTGACACCTTGGTTGAAACCCGGTTACCATACAAACTACCCACCAAGGGGATAGTTTCAAATACCTATGTCTATTTAAACAAAAGGGAGTAATTCAATATTCAATACATAAATAGTTCAATATATCACTAAATATAATTAAATAAATTGTACCTAGAAGGCAAATGGACATCCATTGAGTGAATACCCATGAATAGTAATGGGAGATTTCTGTGTTTTTTTTCTTGATCTTTTAGAATACCAAAAATAGCCTTTCTATTCTCCCTATGGATATTGGTTGAACGCTTCAAGGTCGTCAACCAAAACCAATCATCTCTTCTCAATTAGGATTCGGTTCTCCTTCCCCAACACAAAATGCTCTAGCAAATAAATCAAAGCCATCTTGACCCCATCAGAATCTGACTTATGTTCAGAGTTTTAAAACTTCTCCTCCAACTCAGCCATGGTTATTGATTAGGCTTGTAGAAAGTACATAGTAGATAATCTATTGGGGCCACGGGTCTTCTTCTCATCCAGGGATTCACGAAACTTTAGTCTGGTCATCAACGAGAACTCCTTCTTGGAGAAGCACAATGGTTCCTCATTAACAAGAAACTAGATTTCCTCCTCAGATGGAGTGCCGTTGACATAATCAGCCTCCCTAGCCAACAACTAGTGGCAGACAGTTGCTGAAAACTTCAGAGCTACGAGATCAAGAAAATGGCCAAAGCATGTCTCCTTAAATAGGGAGAGCTGAGGAGTTGTTAGATTGGTCTTGATAACCTCTATGCAGTGGGTATTGTACTTTGCATTGACCCTTACTTTTGGAATTGTGTTAACGTCATGGGTGTATCTTAGTTGCATCTTTGATAAAACCATAACCTATAGAATATTCAAAGAAAATATAAGATTAGGAAATGTACGCGATGCTGGTGTAGTCATCGTGTAGACTACACGAGGTGTACACGATACTGGTGTAGTCATCGTGTAGACTACACGAGGTTCTTGTAAACTACACGAGGGGTACACGATTCTAGTATATTCCTCATGTGGCTTACACGACCCTCGTGTAGTCTTCATGTAGCCTACACGAGGCTTGTTCAACCTTCGTATAACCCAGAAAACAGACACCCACGAAGACCAACACCTCAGAAACCTAGAAATCAACACTTAGAAACCTATACCAAAATATATTAGAAACCCAGAAATTAACCTTGTTGTGATTTGGACATCCACAAAAAACAGAAACACAGAAATCCAGAAAAAAAAACCCCCTCAGAAACCCAGAAAAAAACTCCTTAGAATCCCATAAAAACTCTTCAGAATCTAAAAAAAATATCTTATAATCCAAAATAAAAACTCAGGAACTCGAAAACTTACCTTATTGTTTTTCCTTGCTGTGGGAGACGAAGACTCGAGGATTTGTAGAGAGAGATGCTGTGACTTCGAGAGAGAGAGAGAGAGAGTAACAGTAAGACGAAGGGGTGGGGTTTCGTGTAATCACCTTTTCTTTCAAGCCGTCGTTTGGAATTCATGAAGGGGTTTTTTGATGACTTCACAAACTGATTTTGAATTGAATGTGGGCCAGAGGTCAGGGTAAGCAAAAATTAGTATTAGAGTCTATTTCTACAAAATAGTTAGTGTTGGGGTCTATTTTAACAAAACATCCTTGCTTTTATGACAGAGATACTGTTGATTATATATAGAATAACGCAATAAAATGATACCTAACACCATATTTTCGTTACCTTTAGAACATATTACACTTCGATACATCTAAATTCATAATTGAAAATTTAATTTTTTTTATCACTCGCGTCATATACACCATATTACTGGTACAAAACATTTATATAATAAAAGTACGCCGATAGTTCTTTATCATTGTATATTAATTCTACAGCTCATCTAACTTTCAAATAAAATAATTGACCAAAATATAAATTAAGGTAAATATCATTAAACTCTTTTGTACTTTGACTCAAAAATATTTTATTCCTTTAAATTTTAACATATTCCATATTGATCCTTAAAGTTTCTCCATCCATCAAATTACTCATCTAACCTAAAAAATTAGTGTAAACGCCGCATGTGGCCACTATTATTCCCAATATACCTCTATTGGTTATGAAATCCCCACTCCATATACTTTGATCTAAAATCACATTATCCTCCTAAATTTTAACTTCTTCCCATTGGTCTCTAAACGTTTTTTATCCATCAAATAACTCACCTGACCCGAAAGATCAGTGTAAACATTGTTTAAAATATAGTCAATTGCCGTGCGCGTGACCACTACTATTCTCAATATACCCTCTATATCATGTTGCTTGTTTTCATGTAAACAATGTTTGTAAATTGTATGTTGACCATTAATATGTTTGCATAGTTGTCATCTTAAGGATATTTTTTGGGGTGTATTGTTAGCTACTATTGGATAGACAGTAATAATAACATGTATCCAACTTTGTTATGTTGTTGTGAAATCTGAAACAAATGAGATTTGAATTGATTTATGGAGGTGTTGTGGGGAGAGATTGGTGTTGTTTCATGCAAATAATCACAAATATTTAATAGAAACTTTGAAGGAAGTGATTCCACAAGCATGACATAAGGGCCAACATCTGTAAGAAGGATGAGGGAAAATGTGATAAAATTATATAATCGATCAGGATACCATGCAACGTCTTATAAAGAGGATTGCATAATTCTCATTCAATTGTCTGGCTTCCTCTTCTACCTTCATAGTTCCCATTTTTTTATTATTCTATCATATTCTTCAAAATAACTGCAATTGAATCCTTCCTGCCATTGAACACAATAAGAAAACTTCTACCCGAACTTTCATGTGTCGTAGATGTCCATACTAGAGCTTTTAAACCACAATAACAAAACCTTCTTAACCTTATAGAACCCGAAGCACTGCTTGATGAAGTGATCTTTTATAAAAATAAACTGTCAAGAATCAGTTGAAAATTCAATTAGAAAAAAATGCCAAATTTTTCCATGAAGAATGAAAAATAAGATTATTCATGAAAAAAAACCAATTACAAAAAAAATCTTAATAACCAAATTTTAAGGTGAAGAATGAAAAATAAGATTATTCATGTTTTAAATACTGCCGGAACTAGAAGAGATGAAACAATTTCGTCAAAATTATGGCTTGCTAGATTTTCATTGCACCAATTTTGAAAAATCAATAAAATTGGAGAAGAAATTATAACTAATTTTGGAAGAAAAATACATGAGTGTGAGTTTCATTACAAGGTTGAAGACATGGCAAAGTTGGAAGAAAAATCGGCATGTGCCATGTATGAGCATAGTTAATTGAGATTTGATGATGAGAGGCTTATTTGATTGATAGAGATAGTTTAAGTACCAGTAAGAAGAGATTAACATTTAGAGGGTAAAATGATTTTGAGTTAGAGTATTTTAAGATATTTACCCTACAAATTATACTTGTGAAGTTTACAAATTTAGCAAAAAATCATAAAATATTGAAATGTTATACTCATGCTTACTAACAATGTTAAGTGAATGAGAGCAAATACACATGGAATGTTTAGGCGGAAAAGAACACACATGAGTATATTATTCCACGTGTACTCTACACCCAGAGGTGGTTTGGTTCTTGGGCATCCCAAATTCTAACTTGGAGTTTATATGCGAGCCTAATTGTAGCATTTAAACTAAAATTTTCAAATCCAACCTCTTAAGATTATTTGAATAGATCGCTGAGAAGTAATCAGAGTGGCTAAAACACCTAATTTCCTACCATGTGCATCCGCTCCTACATTAGCCTTACCAGGATGGTAAATACTGATGCAGTCATAATCCTTCACAAGTTTCAACCATCTACGTTGTTTCATATTGAACTCCTTATGCGGAACATGTACTCTAAACTCTTGTGATTTGTGTATATTTCTACCTTTGATATGTAGAGGTAGTGACGCCAAATTTTTAAAGCAAAAACTACCTTTGCGAGCTTCAAATAATGGGTTGGGTAGTTTTGCTTATAACTTTTTAACTGTCACGATGCATAGGCAATGACCTTCCAATGTTGTATCAATACACAACTCAAACTTACACGCGAAGAATCATTATAGATAACAAAACTATTACTTTCTGAGGGTATGGTAAGAACTGGTGTTGTCACCAACCTTGTCAACTTTTCCTTATCAACTTAGTCAAAGGTGTAATGATCTTAAAAAAACCTTTAATGAAACTTTGATATTAGCCCATCAATCCTACTTAACTTTTAAT
The DNA here is from genome assembly GCA_003255025.1 of Datisca glomerata. Lineage (NCBI taxonomy): Eukaryota > Viridiplantae > Streptophyta > Magnoliopsida > Cucurbitales > Datiscaceae > Datisca > Datisca glomerata. The sequence continues at coordinate 290,388 of QANY01013009.1, read as the reverse complement.
TTTTTAATATTGGTTGGACGAGTCCAATTTATCATCGTGTTTATCTTCGTAGGATCAATAGATATACCCTCATAAACAACGTGCCCTAAAAAGCAATTTCGGATAACCAATACTCAGGCTTACTAAACTTGACATACAACTTTTGGTCCTTTAAAATTCCAAGTACAATCTTGATATGTCTTTTGTGCTCTCTTTTAAACTTCGAGTAAATTAGGATGTCATCAATGAAGACTTGATAAAAAAATTCTCGAAAAATCATGTTTTGTCGAGGGAGAGAGAAATATTGATATATTAGAGGAAATCCCATAAAGGTAAAGCTTTTTTATCAAATATGGATGGGCCTTGTTTATAACTAGTGTTTTAGTCAAAAGCTGCCACATTACAGATGTTGCTTTCTCATGCTGAGTGTGGGGGTCCTCATAACCAGGAGAATATGCCAGAATGACGTTATACGAGTTCTTCCTCTTTATGGTGAGTGTACTTTTCCTCCCCACTGGAGCTCCCCGCGACTTTTACATCTGTAAAACACAAACAATGAACCCTAAATGTGAGGAACCGGGGTGGTTGCACTGCCTAAAGGCCTTCGATGCCTAAGTCAGTCCTTTGTCGATATTTGGCATAGTTTTTTACAGGAGAAAAGACATACCTTTTTCTATAATTCATAGATGTATTTATACCTGAATCCTTGGAGGTGGGAGGAAGCGTGCCAAATAAGCCTTTTGGAGGCGTGTTGGAGAAGCTTCACGAGACACAATGCCTGCCTTGACTGTCCTTGATTGGATAGGGGCATTAATGGTTGATGTGCTCCTGAGATGACATTTTAGAGACTGATCGGCTGATGATGATGACTTTAAGCTCGGGGTTGATCGAGCTCTTTTTTGTGCACATTATTCTCGCTCTTACATATGTTTGGGTTGGGCATCCCGAGCTCCATAGTAATTGAGGTCGGTCCTACTCCTTCCCTGAGGTCGAGAGTTCCCCAATTTGGCGTGACATGTATTTTTGTGTTATTGGTGGTTAGGAAACTCCTGTAACAGTTTCCCCCAATCGAGGACTTGTGTGACATTTTCTTAGCTAGGTTCGAAGACTTCATTACTTGAGCTCCTCGTCCGAGCTCTTTTTGCGCAGTGATAGGCTAAGAGCTTTACCTGTCCTGGATATTTCACACTCGTATTTAGAACTTTTTCCTCAGAGAGGATTACACCGAATGGAATTAATTACTTCTATGAGTTTTGTCGTGACGCATGCATCGTTTAATTCTTTCCGTGATTTAATACCATCTATATTTCAAGAGTGGAGACATTAATGATGCGTGGGTGAGGGTGAGGGATGTTAACAATGAATCATGACTTGATGATTTGTTGCTCCATTCCTGACGCGTACCTTCATCCTTGCAGTTGGTTGGATGGCGTTTGATCTTTCAGAATCCTCCCATTGTTCCGCGAAATGGTCGTTCATTGATTGTAGCCGCAACGATCTCCATCATGACCCTCTTTAATGTCCATTAAATGAGTGGTTTCTTTCCTCTAGGCCTATAAATAAGTGACTCCCTTCTCATTTCCTTCATCCTTGCCTCCTTCACGAGGTTGAAACCATTGTTGATCTTTGTTCTTGCCCCCGGTCCTTCTTCCCAGAAGAACAATGATCCTTCCCATTTCGGGATTCTCCTTCAAGATAATCCTATTTCCTCATGATCGTCACTTCCCCTTCCTTCTCTTCTTAAATTTTGTGCCTCAAAGTCATCGATGTTTCATTCACGATGATTTCCCTATTGTCGATAAGCCTATTTAGTGAATCTTTTTCCCATGTTGGCTACCCGCCCTTGGTGACTAAGACTTTACCCTTCGCAATGGCCTATAATCTTACTGGTATCCTTGTCCTCTGCTTCATAATGAAGCACCTTGACCGGCCACAACCTATCTCTATCTTCCGTGCCATCATTCATTTTGATCTTTCATCAATTTACTCTATTTACCATTTGGAGTGTGCCGATGCACCGGGAGTAGGCTGAGGAAGTGATCATTTTGAACCTAAGGATGAGTGTCACCTTCCTTTCTCCCTATAAGGGAAAGAGATTGAGTCACCTAGATCAAGGCAACCCGTATCTCAAGATCTTATATGAGTTCAATGAAGCTGGGGAGATCCTCCAACCACCACCCCGGATGGGGGGGATTGTTTTCCTTCTTCCCGAAGAAGGGCTTTTAAGTTAGCCTAGGAAAGGTTCACCCCTTTTAACTGAGGATATGTTTGTACATTTACTTGTACTTATAGTCATCTGTTTATTAATGAAATAAACTTCATTTACCTCTGAATCCTTTATTAATTACTGCTTTGGCCTATTTCCTGTCACAAACATACCTCGAGTAGATAGAGTTTCATTTTTTTCAATCGAGCTTTAACTTGGTATGGATGAGACTTTTATTCTGAGCGGTGTTGTTGTTTCGACTACTATATTGCACGTTACATCTCTACTTAACTTTTTCTAACCTGGGCTTGTGATCCCGAGTTGGAGTGGGCCTTAAGGGGCCTTGATCCTTCTGGTGGACTTGATCTTATTCAACGGGTTGGCCCTTCTGTAGGCCGGGGGTTGTACAGACCTGTTGCAACCTTTATAAAGCCCTCCGAGTGTTCCCATCTGGGAGGTCTGGTCGGGAGAACATTCCTCACCTTGGGAGTTTAGCTTTTAGCATTTTATCGAACATGCCCTTTTCTACTTAGGCTTTTTCCTGGTATGGTGATCTAGAAAGCAAGTTGAATTCCATTGATTTTTTACGAGAGAACCTTTCCTTTATCACAATTGTAAGCGTTCTTACTTTGAGTAAATCCTTGAAGCGTTCATAAGAAGGTTTTATCCTTATCTTTAGAGCTTTAGTGCTCGGTAGATATCTTTTTTGCCTGGTCAATAACTTTGATAAGGCATTCCCTTAACTCTGTCGGACGGGCATGAGTGCTCGGCGGTCACCACTTTCTTTGGCCTAGCCAGGAATTTCTTACTCTGACTAGACCCTTGATCCCATCTACAAGCTGATATACTCGACATACATTAATTGTCGATATCTAGCGAGGTGTACCTGTTCTGACTAGATCCTTGATCCCATCTGCGAGCTGAGGTGCTCAACATACATCACTTGTCGGCATCTAGCCAGTCGTGCCTGCTCTGACTAAATCATTGATCCCGTCTGCCAGCATGAATGCTCGACAGACATCACTGGTTGCTATCTAGCTAGGCGTGTATGCTCTTGGTAGATCCTTGATCCCGTCTACAAGTTGGGGTGCTCGGTAAACATCAGTTGTCGATATCTAGCCAGGCATACCTGCTCTGCCTAGATCCTTGATCTCGTCTATGAGCATGAGTGCTCATCAGACATTAGTTGTCGATATCTGGTCAGGCGTACATGCTCTGGCTAGATCTTTGATATCATCTGCGAGCATGAGTGCTCAGCAGACATTAGTTGTCGATATCTAGCCAGGCGTACCTGCTCTGGCTAGATCATTGATCTCGTCCTGCGAGCTGAGGTGCTCTACATACATCACTTATCGATATTTAGCCAGGTGTTACTGCTCTGGCTAGATCCTTGATCTCGTCTGTGAGAATGAGTGCTCAACACTCGACATACATCATCTGTCGATATCTAGCCAGGCGTACGTGCTCTGGCTAGATCATTGATCCTGTCTGCGAGCTGAGGTGCTCGACAGACATCACTTTTTATTTATTCCTGACTAGTGGGCTAGAGCACCTCACCAGTCATCTCTTTTTATTTAATCCTGACTGGTGGGCTAGAACACCTCATTAGTCATCACTTTTTTTATTTAATCCTAACTTATGGGCTAGGACACCTCAACAATCATGGCTTTTTGTTTAATCCTAACTGATGGGCTAGAGCACATTACTAGTCATATCTTTTTGTTTAATCCCGACTGGTGGGTTAAAACACCTCACTAGTCCTCACTTTTTGGCAGTCGTTGTGTGTCATAGAAGAGTCAGTCCTTGGAGGCTTGTAGAACAGCTAGGAAATCTTCAGCAAACATAACATGTTCTTCTTTTCATAAAAATAAATTTGTATAAGAAAGACCTTAGCATAAGTTATTCCTACGTGAGGAGAAAACGAGGGTATCTTATCTAAAAATCCATCGATGAGTACGCGATCTCTGTTGTTTGTTGCTCTGAGGTGAGGGCGAGGATAGCCGAGCTCTAGTTTCGTAAGCTTTTGGACTTCCATCTTTTGTCTGGGCATCCCTCTTTGATATTTCCTTTACCTTTATACCTCATCGAAATTAGGTCTAACAAGAGCGTACCAATCTCTGCTTTTTCGTTCTTGACAAATCTCTTTTCAATATCTGTAAGAAAATTTTTAGCCGTACTAATCTTTTCAGATATAGTGCCCATGAAAGCTTTTGGAATGACATTCTTCATGATCAACATACACATGCGATTTAATTTCTCAAACATTTTCATATCCCTCTTTTTATCAGAGGTACTCTTATGCCTAAGAGATGAATGAGAATCAATCCTTAATGCAAGATCAAGATCCATAACTCCAAAAACTATCAAGAGATTATATTTCTAGGGCTTGCAGTTTGAGCCATTTAATACATTATTTTCTTGATGTTGGCAGTAGCTTGAGTAATAACTTAATAGAGAATAATTAACCAACCTACAAGCTCACATAAATCCCAAATAACAATAATAAATTCAAACAAAAGTAAACTCCTTCTCAAGACACCGGACACTCCATTAATATTTTGATTTTGGCCAAAATTATTTATTTGTAAGTGAAGCATTGGTGTAGTATTCAAACGCTGATGATAAAAAAAATATCAAACAAGAAACCTTCCTTTGAAATGGTTTTTTGTTTATATGTAAAAATGAATAATCGTCACGTATTTATTACTACAGAAACACGTGTAATTCTATAAAATATTTACCTTCATTTGGCCCGATAATATTCACATAAGTTACACACATATAACATTTTATATTTTAAGGAAAAATTAATTTTCACAAGAGATGTCACTTTGACAAGATGTTTCTTCAATTAATTCATCTCGAAATATATATAAACATATTAATGTTCGAATTTAAAATTATACCGTAATTAAACCTTAAATTAATTGAGAAACAGTTTTTATGAGCCTTGAAATATTTGATTTGACATTATTTTAATAAAAATTCCTTAAAATAAAATTAATTTATTAAATAATCCTTAAAATTAATTTAATTAATTTAATAATCAAATTAATCAAAACCTTACAAAAACTTTAAAACCCTTTGTTTTTATATTAAAAACAAAGAAAGAAAAGGCTGGGAAGTCCCCAGCCCCACCAGCCCGCAGCATCTAGCTTTGAAGGGCTGGGGAGTCCCCGGCAAGCCCGCAGCATCTCTCGAGCCGAAACTTTTTTTTATAGAGAAAATGACATATATAGCCCACTTTTATAGTAGTAATTTAAAAATTGGTCTAAAAACTAAAGTAGATAAATGACTATTTTCTAGTTAATTTAGTTGTAAACTTTTATGATTTGTCTACAATACTTTTATCTCATGTTTCTACTCATTTTTTTTAATTTGGGAATTAATATCAACAAATCAATTGTTTGAAATTAATTTTAAAATATACAATTACCAATAATTCATATAACTACTCTTAAACTTATGGAATATTTGAAAGATGGTTTTTAAGTAAATAATTAGATAAATGAAATATCTAAAAAAATATCAAATATTATTTTTAAAAGTCATATTTTAATTGTGATCTATAAATTTATACGACTAGATTAATTTTGTGAAAAGAGAAATATCACATACTAATTTTTTAAAAACGTATTTTAACTATTAATTTTTAATAGGTAATTTAGAGCGCAAGTATAGAATTGAAAAAATATTAAACAATATGTAAAAGAAAACCAAGCATAAAATTGGGAGAGAATTTGAGAAAAAATTGAATTAAAATCATAAATAAAATTTTCACCAAAATCGAGGTATATCAACAAATTTCACCCTAAAGTAAAACAAATTGATAATAGATAAGATAAGGACATTTTAGACAATTAATAATTTTTCAAATTACACCAACTAGAAATGACCATTTATTTACTACTATATTTTAGGCTATTTTGTAACTTAGTACCATGAAAATGGTCTATATGCTAAGACTTCTGATTTTTTTTAATATCTGGCAGTTGTGGGCCAAAGCCCATAGTTGTTCCTTCTCACGGGCCAATTGACCCGTGTGTTTTGAAAAAGCCCTTAATGAAGGCTGCGGCCAGTTGGTATCCGGTCCCTTGCCGCCGTGGCTAGATTACCGTGAGTCTCCTTCTTGACGCGACTAGTCTGGTCGCGGCTCTCCCTTAGCCGCCATGACCAGATCTGACCGCGACTTACCTTAGTCGCAAAGAAGTTTATGGCCCCCAAGTTTAGATGCTATGAAGGGAAGTCAAATCCCGTTGACCACCTATGTCGCTTTATGCAAGTGATGGCGCTCTATTAGCATGGGTATGAACTGATGTGCCGAAAGTTCCCAGCCAGTCTAGATGGAAATTCCCTAAAGTGTTACCATTCTTTACCTCCTTGTTCGATTGATAACTTTAATAGAATGTCTTCTGTATTTCTGGAGCAATACTCTACCTACCGAATGATGATGGAGGATTCAGAGCATCTCATGACGATTACAATTAAGAAAGGAGAATCATTGAGGAAGTATACACATCGTGTCAAAGATGAGATGGTCAAGGTGGAGAAATGTGATGACCGTGTGGCCAGTCTGGCGTTCAGACGTGGCCTAGACATTAATTCCCAATTATTTGAAGATCTGTCCAAGAACAAGCCCCTCCCCATGGAAGAAACTTTCCTCAGAGCACAAACGTACAGAACTCTCGAGGGAGAGAAGAAAATCATTCAAAAACTGATTGAGCAACGGAACCCCATGTAACGCAAAGAGGACAGTAGCATGAGAACGAGTAAGCGTGGATCAGAATGCTCTGAGAAGAAGGAAGAAGAGAAACAAGGTGACTTTGGCAAACGGCTAAGGCTCATTGTAGGAACCCACCCCAGAGATAGGATATACACCTTGCTGACTATCCCATTGAATCAGATCATTGATGCCATCAAGGATGAACCTTCATTGAAGTGCCCTCATTCCATTACAAAAGAGCTGGATCCGAGAGACAAAGACAAATATTGCCATTTCCATAGGAGTGTCAGCCACGAAACTCGAGACTACTACCAGCTAAAAGACTACTTTGAGAAGCTCATCCAACAGGGACATTTGAAGGAGTATGTTTTGAGACGAGATCAACAAAAAAGGGATGAAAGATAGAAAGGCCCTCGAGACAAGGAACCACTAAGAATAGTAGACACCATCATTGCCATGACAGAATAAAAAAGAACGACTAGGAAGGAACAAAAAAACTATTGCAAAAAGCCAACCCTCGAAGTGAAGGATGATCGATCGATGACAATTGATAGCGTGCTGATTATCTTTGATGAGGAAGATAACCCACATGGAGAGCACAATGATGCACTTGTGATAACCATCCAGATCGATAATTGTCTACTGCGAAGAGTACTGATCGATGATGGAAGTGCTGTGAATATACTTCACCACTCAACGCTCGAGAAGATGGCAACAGATACCCCTAAGTTACATGGCCCAAGGCAGTCACTCATGGATTCAACAGAGCTGTAACATATTCTAAAGGAATTTTATCGCTCCCGGTACGGGCTGACCCATTCAACCACATCACTGATTTTATGGTCATCGAGGCACGGCCTCCCTGTAATGCGATCCTTGGAAGAACTTGGATACACAAGATGAAAGCTGTTCCGTCAAAATACTATTAAACATTGAAGTATCTATCACCGGAAAGAGTGTGAACCATACTCGGGGATCAATCAACTGCTAGTGTTGCACGGTATCGACACTCGACTCTATAAAAAAGGACAATCCCCTTGTTCTTGAGAGCGGTGAAGGAAAATCTGACCAATAGCAATCAAATATGGATGAACTAAGCAAGTGAAACCGGAGATATGAAGCTGAGAGTGAGATTGAATCTGTAGATCTGGGGGAAGGAAAAATAACCACAATAGGAACGGAACTATCTGAAATAGAAAAAAGAGAGCTCACCTGATTTCTGAGAAAGAATGTGGATATATTCGCCACTACTCCCGCTGAGATGTCAGGTATTGATGAATTGATAATTTTCCATAAGTTGAATGTTGATCTTTTTGTTAAACCTGTCAAACAGAAAAAAGGTCTTTCACTCTCGAAAGGAAGACGACAATAAAATAAGAAGTGGAGAAGTTGCTTGAAGAGAAGTTCATCATGGAAGTCAGTTACTCAGAATGGCTGGCGAACGTCGTGATGGTGAAGAAGAAAAATGGAAAGTGGAGAATTTGCGTAGACTTACAGATCTAAATAAGGCTTATTCGAAGGACAACTACACGTTGCCATTGATCGATCAAATGGTGGATGCTACGTCAGGGCAAGAGCTCTTAAGTTTCATGGATGCTTATTCCGGATATAATCAGGTGAAAATGTTTCATGCAGATCAGGAAAAAAGATCATTTATCACTGATTTTGGAATATATTGCTATACTGTAATGCCATTTGGTCTAAAAAAATGTAGGACCAACATACTATAGACTGGTCAATAAATTATTTGAGAAGTAAATTGGAAAGACGATGGAAGTGTATGTAAATGACATGCTCATGAAAGCTGAAAGAAGAGAAGACCACATCAACAATCTGGAAGAAGCGTTCTCCACTTTAAGCAAAAGCAATATGAAGTTGAACCCGGAGAAATGCACTTCCAGAGTGCAGCAGGAAAATTTTTGGGACATTTGGTGAATAACAGAGGAATTGAAATCAATCCAGATCAGATAAAAGTAATTATAGACCTGAAGTCACCACAGACAAAAAAAGAGATCCAAAGTTTGACTGGAAAATTGGCGACTTTGAACAGATTTATGTCCAGATCTACTGACAAATGCAGGCCATTTTTTAGCAAGTTGAAAATGAATTCTAGACGTGAGTGGGATAAAGAGTGTGGAGATGCCTTACAAAAAGAGTATTTGACCACACCACCAATACTGTCAAAGCCCTTACCAGGGGAAGATTTCTCTATTTACCTTGTAGTATCAGAAATCGCAGTCAGCGCAACACTCGTGAGAATAGAAAAAGGGCGCCATAAGCCAGTTTACTTTGTGAGCAAGAGTTTCGCAGCTGCAGAAGCTAGATACGGGAAAATGGAGAAGCTGATACTCGAGTAAATAATTGCTGCAAGAAAACTCAGACATTAATTTCAGGAGCACACTATAAATGTGGTGACGAAATTTCCAATAAAAAGCTTGCTACACTCGCCCGAGGTGTCTAGAAGACTTGTGAAATGGGCGATAGGGCTCAGGGCATACGACATATGATATACCCCTCGTACCGCCATAAAATCCCAAGTCCTAGCAGATTTCATTGTAGAATTTACCTATAATGATAGAAGACATGATGTGGCACTAGAAGGAAAAGACAAAGCCGCTTGGATTCTATTTGTAGACGGGGCATCCAAATGTCGTGGAGTCGGAGCGGGAGTAGTGTTGCAGACCCCACATGGGGAAACCTTCGAACATGCCTTGTCGTTTGGTTTCCAAGCATCAAATAATGAAGCTGAATACGAAGTGTTACTTGCTAGACTGCGGCTTATAATCGAATTTAAGGTAACTAAAAGTCAAAATATTTTGCGATTCAATGTTAGTTGCTAACCAAATCACAGGAAAATACGCTGCGAAAGATGACCTGATGACAGAGTACTTGTAGAATGCCAAAGATAAGCTTCAGCTATTCAAATACTACGAGATTACGTAAGTACCCAGAGTAGAAAATTCAAGAGCGAATGCCTTAGCTAGCTTGGGGTCGTCCGCTCAAATTCCGTTCAGAAGATGGGTGATGGTAGAATATCTGGATGTCCCAAGTACAAAGAGGCCGGTACAAGTGGAAGTCACAACAAGAAACAATGAGCATGGTTGGCAGACATATATATTTCAATACCTACTTAATTAGAAGCTCCCAACTAAAAAAATGGAAGCTCGGAAACTCCTACAGTCGAGCGCTAGGTACACCATTATCTAGGGGGAGCTGCATAGGAGATCATTCTCGGGTCCTTACCTCAAATGCATTTCCCCAACAGACGCTCAATATGTGATAGCTGAAGTACACGAAGGAATTTATGGGAATCATTCCGGGGAAAGAACGTTAGTCAACAAGTTGCTGAACCTGGGATACTACTGGTTAAGAATGCAAGAGGACGCAAAATCATTTGTGAGAAAATGTGACAGATGCCAACGTTACTCCGTCGTCCTGAAGATGGCCCCCGAAACCTTGCAAACACTCATGAGCCCCTAGCCGTTTATATAATGAGGAATTGATGTAGTGGGCCCTAATCGATGGCCCTCGCTCAGAAAAGATTCTTATAGTAGCAACTGACTATTTCATGAAGTGGATAGAGGCAGAAGCATTAGCTAGAGTTCGAGAAGAAGAGTAAGGCAATTCCTATGGAAAAACATTGTATGCAGGTACAAGATCCCAAAGGTACTCGTTTCAGACAATGGGCTTCAGTTTACTAGAAGCCGGGTGAAAATTTTTTCTGAAGATCTCCAGATAAAAAATAGGTTATCAACTCCATACTACCCTAAGGCAATGACCAAGCAAAACGATCAAATAGAATAATTCTGGAGAATCTGAAAAAGTGACTGGAAGCTGCAAAAGGGAAGTGCGTTGAAGAATTGTCATCAGTGCTATGGGCATACGGCACAGTACCAAGAGAATCGATGAGAGAAATGCCATTTTCTTTGACCTTTGGTGTAAAAGCTGTCATACCAAATGAAATCGGGTGCCCCACTTTGAGATCAGAAATAAATGAGGATACAAACGCTGAGCAAATCACCCAGAGTCTGGACTTCTTAGAGGAAAAAAGAGAAGCTGATCTAGTAAGGATGGCCAATTATAATAAAAAAGAAAGTATTTCCAAAAAAAGGGTCAAAGGGTGAAAGTTCAAAGAAGGAGACCTTGTTCTAAAAAGAATTTTCCAATCAAATGAAGGGAAATTGAGACCAAACTGGGAAGGACCTTTCATAGTCAAAGCCGCTGCTGGGAATGGATCTTACTACATGATGAAAAATGAGGGAAGTAACTTAGCCAAACCCTGGAATGCTTTACATTTACGTAATTATTATGTGTAATTATCTCTGAAATAGTGAAAACATTTATCCGTGGTTTTTTCCCGTTAAAGGTTTTCCACGTAAAAATCTTGTATTCTTTTATTTTCAAAAATGGAAACGGGCTCCTGGGCTCGTCAAGAGCTTATGTCCACGAAAGCTTCTTTCTTTCTAAAGGAAAAGGGAACGATTCTCTGAGCTCATCAAGAGCTTATATCCATGAAAGCGTCTGGCTTTCTAAAAGAAATGGAAATGGGCCCCTGAGTTCATCAAGAGCTTATGTCTTTGAAAGTTTCTTCTTTTTAAGGGAAATGGAAACGGGCCCCCTGAGCTCATCAAGAGCTTATGTCCATGAAAGCTTCTACTTTCTAAACGAAATGGAATAGGGACCCTGTGTTCATTAAGAACTTTAGTCCATGAGGACTAGTGACTGCAGCACTACCCTCGAAAAGAAATCACATAGGAAAGAATTCTGAAAGAAGGAGAAGAAAAAGGAAAATGGTAGAGATTTGCTAAGGAAAAAGTGAAGGTCATTCTTATTCATTAAAAAATAAAACGGGGGAAAATTACAACAAGAAAGAAAAACACAAGGAACGAAAAAAGCCTAAACTACAATAACTTCGGGATCCCACTCAGGAACACCTTTTTCTGAAGCAGGAGCAAGAAGATGAGCAGGAGGAGACACTTGAGTAGGGACATCTTCTGTTGAAGCACCCATAGAATCTTCTACATCGGGAACGAGAGGTTGTCTAGGTGGGCGATTTTCCATCGCGTCCCTGTAACCCGTACTGTAAACCGTCACCTCCCCCTACTCCAATAGAGCCTGGTACTCTACATCCGAAGCAGCCTCCCTCTCGACAACTGTATCTCTCGCCTTTTCTGCTTCAGTCTTGGCCAACTCAGCTTCAGCCAAATCCCTCTTCACAGATTTAAGCTCTTCCACCAGCCTACACTCTTCTACAGTAGCGGCCTCAGCATCATGAGCAATCTTCTCCAAGGCCTTCTGAATCCCAACTTCATTAGCCATGTATTGCTCTTTCTTAGCCTGGAGTCGAGTATTTGTAGAATTGACCGATGTAAGCTCCTTTCTGAGTTGAGATAGAGCTTCATCATGCTGAGTATGGAAGTCTTGCAAGGATTTATGGTGTATGGAAGCCTGAAAGGATGAAGGAATATGCAAAGAAAACTACTCTAAAAAAATAAGAGAAGGCAACAATAAGTACCGGCATTAAATCATGAGTCAATTTGCTTATCAGTTTGCCGATTGGAAGCCTCCTCAAGATATCCTTGTTAGAACGAGACTGAATGCCATAGAGAATGACAAGGGAAGCAACCAGATCGTTCAAGAGAATGACACGTCTTAGCTTCCACGGAGCAGGAGCAAGCGGTGCTGCATAATTATGTACGAGCATATTCATCTTAGATTCTTTAACTTGGTTAGTATCCTCATGCGTAACTTCAATCATATGCCATATTGATTTAGCAAATTCATGAGTAGATACTCTATTAAACTCATTTTGATCTACGGCACAATATAACACATTCATAGCTTTAGCATTCAATGAAATTTTCTTTTTATCTTCGTCATTCCATTCACTACTAACTTTAGCAACATTCTTACCTTCTACAGTTTTGTATGGAATATGTAAACCATTTTCTATAACATCACATAGATTATAATCTATAGATTGAACATATATTTTCATGTGAGCTTTCCAATAATTATAATTATTACCATTAAAGAAAGGTGGCCTAGTAGTAGATTGACCTTCAACAACAGATCCACTCATGGTTGCCATTTTACTCAAGAAGGTGAAGTATTATAAAGAGTATGAACCTTTCTCTGATACCAATTGAAAGATCGATATAAACAACCAATAGAGGGGAGTGAATTGGGAGAATGTGTACAGATTTAAAATATAATACATTAAAAATGATAACAACTCAATTAATTAGGAAGAGAAGAACATTTATAAATTAGCGTAAAAATAATAAAATAATAAAGTAGTATGATTGTGCAATAAATGAAATATTCAGAAATGACACATGAGTTTTTACGTGGTTCAGGAAAGCTTATCTCTACGATCAATTCTAAAACTAAAAAATAACACCTAGAGGCAATCGATCGGGATCCATTCATAAATACATTCAAACATGTTTTGAATCTACCATACAAAATTTATATGCCATTATCATCATACTCATCCATACATACGTTTAATACAGAATATGCATATTCAAAAACCATAGGATCTGATACCAGTTGTTGGATCGGATTTTAGATTTTGAAGGAAAATTAATGAACTATGACTAGTTCATGGGCGAAATTTCAAAAATTTTCATACAAACGTTTAAGCCAATTAAACACAAAATCAATAAATGAATATTCATAATCATGTAAACGTATCGATAAGAGATAGTAACAATTATACCTTTTCAATTAATAGAGAATTTCTGATTTGGCGGGATTCAATTTATGTCTCGCGTTCTTCGTTCTTCGTAGAGCTAGTAATTGATCTCTGCACTGATAACCACTCGTTAGAATCAGAAGTATATCTCTCAAGGATATCGGTAGGAATTGAGTGTGGGCTCAGAAAACAACTATGGAAGAGAAAATACAATTTTTCTCTTCCCCTTAAGGTTTTGGGTCAACTAGTGAAGGAAGGTGAGTGAAATCTTTTTCTGCTCTGATTTAACACATTGTGGTTAGAGTTGGGGGTGCAACCTAATACAATCTCTAATATGTTAATTCCAAAATTTATCCATATACCCCTATACTTGTGATGTGTGATTTTTAAATCTCTACTAGAGTCAAATTTATGTCCAAACTCATCATTCCAAATTGATGAATTAAATTTATCATACCAATTAGTTAACTAATTTATTTTATTTACTAATTATCTAATAATTAGAAAATAATAAAATAACTAATTTGAACGTTAATTTTACTCTTTACTAATTTAGTGATGCCACTCATCTCATATGGGTTCGATAAGTGTACCTTGGTCCAAAAACATATTTTTGGTTCAACTGAAATTTTTCATTCATGTCCTCATGAGCTATTCCTGAGACCTAATGAATCCATATGAATAAAGTTATGAGATTCAAATACCCGACTAATTAATCCCCATAAATTCCTGACCTATTTAACCCGACATCGTACGACTCCACTATAGTTCTGATGCCAAATGAACTCTCAATTCATGTGCGCTACATTTTTTATTGGTACAAATAACATTTTCATTTCACGGTCCATGGAATATTTTATGATATTACCCTTCGTGAATATCAGTAACAAGAGTGTGATGTAAAATTATCATTTTACTCTTCTAGTTATTATTTTCTTAACTCTTTTATTGAATGTGAATAAGAAAGACATAACTGTGAAGTGTTTCGTACAGTCCACCATGTCTTGTTCAATGAATCATGTCATCGATTATCAGGCCCGATTTACTTATTCACGCATTCATCAATAAAGCATAAGATGATATTGTTGCTTTTGCAATCTTACCACGAATTCCATATCTGTGAATCAACTCCAACATTATCGAATCACGGTCTCAACAACCGAGGTATTGTCTGGCAATTCAAACTCATTCCTTTGGCGTATCAAATATCGTAAGTAACTAGGTCTAGTTCATATTCACCTCAGGATTAAGGTAATTATGAAAATACTCTTAAGGTGTAACAATTAGATTTACAGCTAGATAAACGGCTTTACTCTAAACTAATTGATTACTACTTTATTCAACATGTTTCATAACATGTCTATGTCAACCATTAGAGTCTCCAACCCCATGCCTTGAGACCGGCATCCTTTGGTTCAGCCTAACAATCATAATAAGACTCGATTGTCCAGTCGATCCTAAGATTACGAATAATATTCTAAACTATCTCACAAGAGTTTGTTTGGAAAACATCTTGGTCATTACTCTTCTTCTGTTGAAAATAGTTCTAAGACTTAAGTAAGTTATAAACACATATTATTTTTTTTATTCATAAAATTCAGTAATGCATGAGTGTCAATAAATAACTGTTTACTCATAAAAAATTATTACACCTTACTTTGTGGACATAATTCTAACAAAATAAACCATAGTCAATGGTACCTTTTAGATACTTTAAGATGCATTTGCAAGAAGTCTAGTGCTCATTAGTGGGGCTTTGAAGAAGTTGAGAGAACTTGTTAATTGAGAAAGATATGTCTAGTCGTGTCATTGTAAGATACTGAAGGGAGCCAATTATGCTTCTGTATAAGGAAGGGTCTTCAAAAGGTATTCCTGAATTGGAAGATTACATGGTTGAAGAACACATTGGCGTACTGAAAGGTTTGGATCTGTCATGTTGGTCTGTTTGAGAAGATCATAAGTGTACTTAGCTTGAGTAAGGTGAAAACCAGACTTGTCCTTATGTGCTTTAAAGCCAATGAAGTAGTTAACTGAACCAAGCCTTTTTAGAGCTATACTGATATGACAATCTTAATCAACTCTAACTTACTCCTTGTTACAAGTATATCATCAACATACACTAAAACTAGAGTGATGGAACTTGAACTTTTAAGAAAAACAATGAAGAATCAGATCTGGAATTAGTGAATCCCACTGCAGTAAGACTTCTTTCAACTTCTTAAACCAAGTTCTAAGAGCCTGTTTGTGACCATACAAAGATTTGGTAAGCTTGCACACATATTTTGGGAATTCTGCACAAACAAAACCAATAGTTTTTGACATATACATAGGTTCTTGCAGCTCACCATTCAAAAATGCATTATTGATATCTATTTGTTGAAAATCCCACTAAAAAGTCACAAGAAGAGACAAAATGATCCTTATAGTTGATGGTTTTACAACCGGACTAAAAGTGTCAGTATAATTAATGCTTAAGTGTTGCTGAAAGCCCTTAGCAACAAGTTTGGACTTGTGTTTTAAGACTGAACCATCTGAATTATACTTGACCTTAAAAATCCATTTATTCTGCACAATATTCATTTCAGAAGTTTTTGGTACAAGAGTCCAAGTTTTGTTCTTAATAAGAGATTTATACTCATCATGCATGGTAGCCAACCATTTAGGATTAGCTAAAGCAATTTTAACTGATGTTGGTTCAGATTCAGACTCACACATTTTAGACAGGAATGACTTAGGTTTAAAAATGTCATGTTTGGACCAAGTAATCATAGGATGATGTGGTTGTTTTGAAATAGGAATATCAGGAGAAGATTGGATTTGATCAGTGGCCAAAGGCAAAATTTGATTTTCAAATGTATTGGTTGTAATCAAAATTTCAAAACTGTTAAAAGGAACAACATTCAAAGGAACACTATAAGCATCAGTAGACATATCATTTGGTAATTTGGTATTTTAGAGTAAATAAGCTCATAAGGTGATCTATTTTTTAGAATTGGGGAAGGAGGCCTATTTATAATGTAAACAACAGTACTAAAAGACTCCCACCAAAATCTAAGAAGAAGTTGAGCGTGAGCTAGAAGAGTCAAACTAGTTTCAACAATTTGCCTATGTTTTCTCTCTATCTTGCCATTTGCTAGTGAATATAAGAACATGAATGTCTAAAAATGATACCAAGCTGATCTAAGATAGGTTTCAAGTTTCTAAATTCACCCCCAGTTTATTTGAATGCTTTTGATCCTAAAACTATATTGCCTTTCAACATGGGGTATGAATTGAGTAAAAATAGTTTTAGCATCAGACTTAAGTCTTCAAGGGAAAATCCAGCAAAACCTGGTAAGATCATCAACTAAACTCAAATAATATCTGAACCGTTGTAAGGAAAACATAGGGGCAGATCCCCGTATGTCAGCATGAACAAGTTCAAAATGAGTAGAAGTTTGTTGATTAACATAAGGAAAACTACACCATTTTAGTTTACAAAACTTGCAAGCATTACCAAACGAGGAAATTGAACTAGTAGAAGAGAATTTATTGCATTGAATTATTGTTTTCAGAACATTGCTTGAGGGGTGCCCAAGCCTTTGATGTAGAACGTTTACATCAATACAAATTTCAGAATTGAAATAAAAAGTACTGACAGCAGAATCATTACAAGAATTCAAAAAAGGAACATCTCTATACAATCTATGAGATTTATTATGACAACAAGATTGAGTTTGAGTAGAGAAAAAAATGTAATAAGTAGCAATGTAACATGTAAGAGCATTATTAGCAAGAGTTGAAGTGATGGTGAAGGGCAACTTTGAGACAATATACTTTTTTAGAACAAAATGATAGGGACTATATTTCTCCTTGTAGAAGGACCCTTCTCGTGCTCTTGTCCTTAATGAAGTGAAAAATTGAGTCAAACTCTATGATTATATCATTCTTAGTAACAAGTCTAGAAACACTAAGTAAGTTTTTGGTTATGGAGGAGAGAGAAAAAATGTGAGAATCTGAATTTGACTTACATGAATTAAAATTTATTTTAGTTAATAAAATGTTTGAACTACCAACATGAGAAACTGGTAACAACTCACCATTACCAACCATTATCTTTCCTTTACCTTTATAATCTGTTTCGATTGACAGATTCTCCATATCAGATGTAATATAGTTTGTAGCGTACTGTCCATATATCAAGAACTATCTGAAATAGTTGAGGGAGAAGCAAGGTAGGCAGTTGTGTTAGAAATTTCAGAATTACTGCTCTGTGGCTGAACAAGCTATGGAGAATACTCTGGTTACTGAAACTTAGAGACAAATCTGTTATAACATGTATAGACACTGTGGCCAATACGTTTGTAAATCTGGCACACTGGTCTAGGCATACCTCTGCCACGACCACGACCTCTGCTCCTAGAGTTTGAATTACCTCTAGTGTAGAAGTTGTTATTGCCATGACCTCTTAGATTGTTAGAAGAGTATAACTATGTAGCATTAGCAGAGGGACTTAAAGTATTAACTAATGAACTTACAGTGGAGTTGTTTTGCTCCAAGCGCATTTATTGGCCCTGAAGAAAAAACTAAGCCTCTGATTTGACACAAGATCTTGCCTAGAAGTTAAGTTGACAACTACAAAATTGTAGTCATTACCAAGGCCTCCTAGGATAAACAACAACAATTATTCATCTATGATATTCTATCCAGAAGCTAACAAGTTGTCAGCAATTGAACGCATCTTCAAAACATAATCATTTATGCTTAAAAAGCATTTCTTGGTTGATTGAAGTCGTAGACGAAGCTGTAACAATCTGGATTCGAGTTTGTAGTAAAAATACCTTCAAGAACTATCTAGACTTCATTTGAAGACCCACATCAAACCACATGGCTATACATGGATTCAACTATAGAAGACAGTAGCCAACTTAAAAGAAATTGATCTACGCGCATCCAAGGTAAGAAAACATGATTGAGACTTGTAGCAGAAGAAACAACACAGTCATAATCTTTAATGACCTTAGTAATATATTAAGAGTGTCTCATAGTTCTTCCAAGAAGAAAATCCTTCAAGCCATAAGCACAAATGGATGCAATAATCTAAGAATGCCAGAAGATTTAGTTGCCACGATCGATTTGAATATGAATAGGAATGAGATTCTTTAGGATCATGTTCTCAAGCTCTGAAAGAGCTTGAGATTCAGAAGAGCTTGATGTTGAAGACATCACAGAAAGCTCGAGGAATTGTAGAAATGGGGAAGGTGAGACGAAGAAATAAAGAGAAGAAGAGAAAAGCTCGAAGAGAAAAAAATCAGTGCTCTGATATCGTGTTGAGATCAGAGAAGAATGCTATGTAAACTAGAATTCTCATTAAACTTTCAAATAAGAACTACACTTACTATAAATGCACGAGACAAACAGAAAATAGAAACTAACAATAACCTAACTGTAATAACAGAAACTAACCGAAGCTAAACAACAAACATATAAACAACAAATGAGCAGCATATAATGAAAACTATTGACTATCTCTAATAGGTTGGAAGGAAATCATGCAGGATCCTCCACATAAAAAAAATGATTTTTGGTGCAACATCTATCCTCCAAATAAGGTTCTAAACCCCAACATTCTATTTCTCATAAGAGAGGATCTGGAAAGAAGAGCTAGCAGTCCTTCGTTTGTTCATCAAAAGGGCAATTTTATAACTTGAGGAAACTGAATACATTCCACTTTTATTATAGCCACCAACATGAATCTGATTACTTGTCTGAGGGAAGTAGAATGCTAGATATAATACATGATTCGTCCTGATTAAATGAGTTATGAAGGGTTTCGATATTCCAACTCATAGATGAGGTTGAAAAAATATCCGACACCACCGAACCGAATCAATTTTAGGTGAACTAGTTATAAAAACACTTATTCTAGAGTGCCAAGCGTCCTCCCAAATGTTAAGCATCCTCCCATTCCCTATTTTCCACATAAATCCCTCAAGAAGAAGATACTTTTCCCACAGCAAGCTATGCCAATCCCAAGATGCTCCAGTGGATTGTTTAACTTGAAGGAAGACTACCCGAGAGACATATTTGTTTTTTTAACACCCTTGAGTAATATGCTGGACGGATTGGAGAGAAGATACCAATAGTTTTTAGTTAAAAAGGTCTCATTGAAGCATTCAAAATCTTTAAAACCAATGCCCTCACAAGCCTTCTCTCTACATAATGAGTCCCAAATAGTCTAATGTATCTTGTGTCTGTTGGTCGTAGATCCTTGTAATTAGAAATTGTAAGTTCAAATCAGTGCATGGTGTAAATCGACATAGCATAAGTGACAACCTTAATAAGTGCTTCATTACCCGCTGGAAAGAGCATATGTTCAGCCCACCCATTAATTAGAGAGTCGACGTTCTTTCCAATATCATCTAAAAGGTTTCCTCTTCGAGCTTTCAAAAATAGAAGCTAGGCTGAAGAATTTTCCAAAATCTCCCACAGTGAGATATATCTAGCAAAAAAACCAAATAAGATTAATAATTTATAGGGACATTGGGGAAAAACAAATAGAACGTATTTGGAAGTTTACCATCTGCCTCGAGACCTCACAATATCTGTTAAGGATTCTTTTGATAACATTAATCTCCTGGTCGGAAATCTTACAAAAAAGAACTACATCATTTGCAAAAAAAATAGATGAGTTCAAATGTCTTGGGTAAAACCCATGGATTTTCTTGGGCCTCCAATGCAAAAGATAAATGTTTTGATAAAACTTCAACACATAAAATGAATAAATACGGTGATCAGAGTAAATATGATCTCCACCAGACATACGTAACACTTTAGCTAGTACACGAAAATGTATTTTGTGATTCTTCTGTCTATCAATAATTGCATGCATTACACAGTAATGTGAAGAAGTAGACCATTATCTCAACAATAATGAGTCAAGCTAGTATTTACAGTGAAGCCCCTTATTAAGTAGTCATGCATTATGATATGAACTCCCAATTCTCTGGAAAATGCAGTTCTTTTGTTCATTTCTTTCCATGTACCTGCAATAGCCTTCAAGAAATGCCCCTTGATTTCACCTATTTTATAGGTCGTGCAATTTTGAGTTTGCATTCACAACAGTCTATTAACTCACAGAATAATGAGTGTGTCTTGTAAACGGGAAGGTTAGTGATTCCAACACCTGTAAGTCTAGAATTTGTTGATTTTCTAGAATCAAACGTGGTCATTTTCCTAAGAATTTTGCCGTTCATATGATTTTGAAAGGCACAAATTTGAGCGATACGAAGACAAATTTTTTTATATGACGTTTTTTTATAAGTATATATAATCGGTCTCTTTGAATTATAATGAACTTGGGTTATTCTATTATGCAAGAGATCCCTCACCAATCCTCCTGACTAACATATTTGCATGATGATTCTTTGTCGGACAAATTTTTTCTTTATAGCTACTAAAACGAGGTTAATTTGTGCACTTAACCCGTTTATATATAAATATTCTAGATGGGCCCTAAAATTTGGATTAATTACTCAATTAAAACCTATCCAGAAAACATATAATTTTCAATGAAAACCTCCTCTCAATTTTCCTACCTCTTATGAGATGCAAAATTATCATGACAAATATATGTTGGTAGATTGGTTAAGCACTCACACCTCGAATGACGATACCATCTATAGGGAAAAGAAAATTGACAACCTTTTACTTTTGTAATTTTTCATATTATATTTAAATAATTAAATGTGTTACCCTATGGATTAATCTACTATTTACTCTCCTCAAATTTATAATTATAAGTTATCATTTTATATACTATTTATCTCTTAAAAAACACTTTATATCTAACTTTGGGCCCGTCCTACTCACAGTCATGTCATGTGCATTCGAATAATAATATATTATTTTAACTTTGAAAATGAAAAAAAATACCAAACAAAACAACTCTCAAATTGAGAGAGAGATATTTGTAAGAAAAAAATCGTTTTTCAAATAAATAATAGTACAGATTTGATTAATTGTGGTAGTCCATAATGAATTTGTATTAGATGTGTAAATACAAAACTGTGCTAAACTATGTGTAAGCTTGGAGTTGGAGCTATACTTGTATAATTGGGGAGTCACCAGTATAATGGACGTATATGTGTTCACGATGAAAGAACTTAGCGTTCTTATTATTTTTTAATTAAAAAGTAAATATACTTCAAATAAACAAATACAAAGATACATGAGTCGTATTTTGAGTATACCATTAAAAAAATGATAAATGACATCCACACCACAAATGGTGACACACAAATTTTGTTAGACAAGCCCCAAAAACTCTCTAGCCTAAGATCTGTCCTAGAAATTCTATTACATGGCCAAATCATTTCCCTCATTGTTTAGCTATAGAAAGGAACAATTCCCGAGTGTATCCTTAAAAAATCTATTGTTTCCAGACAAACAAAGTAGACAAAAAATATGGGAAGATTCTATAGTGTCGAGCGGCCTTGATGCGGGGCACTTATGGCCCTTGAATTCCTCTTGGAGCAATTTGGTCATTCAGGCGCAAGCATGTAGCAGGTGATTTTGCTTTTTAATTTCATTTTTTTATTCAATAAAAATGAAGTGAAGATCAATAAGTATATACGGATTCAATAAATATGTTTTGAAAATCAATAAAATATAAAAATAATATTTTTTCTTGAGTTTCAACAAAAATACAGTAAGATTCAACAAATATATACCGGACATAAATGAATATGTGGTGACGTTCAATAAAATGTAAAAAAATAATATTTCTTGTTGAGATTCAACAAATATATATTAGGGTTCAACAAATATCTATTAGAGCACAATAAATATTTTGTGGGGTTCAATAAAATGTAAACAATTAATGTTTATTGTAGGGGTTTAACAAAAATATAATGGAGTTCAACAAATATGTTGTGAGATTCAACAAAATTAAAAAAAAAATATTTCTTGTTAGGGTTCAACAAAAATGTAATGAGTTCAACAAATATATTTGGTGTTCAATATATATGTTGTTGGGTTCAATAAAATTAAGAAAATTAAGAATTTCTACATTTGAATGAACCCTACAATATATTGATTGACCCCTCAATATATTTGTTAACCTGTTAACATATTAGTTTTTTGCATTAGATTTTATTTTAAGTTTGTTTTAAAAAACACTAAATATTATATAGTATTTTTAGAATATATTAGTTAACAAATTACAATAATAATTATAATATTACTTGTATAGAATCATACTGTAATATTAATGGTTGTTATGATTATGATAATATATTAGTAAAATATTGTACTTCTATGAATACAAAATATTATATTATGTTATTTTAAAAAGTTTGTACTGTTTTATAAAAACAGAGATAATATATATATATATATATATATCAAAAGGCGCGGAATTGAACAATATTTAAGAGGGAGTTTTAAGAGGCAAGAAGATAAAGAATTAAAACAATATTAGTAAATAGTAAAAACAGTTACTGTATTAAGCTGTAAGATTAAGGACTTACACAAACAGAGTTATTGGCAACAATAAATTAGTGCTCCCGCTCACTAATTTACATTGAAGAAAAAAGAAGAAAATATTTACAAAAGAGGAGTAGAAGAAGAAGGCTTTGTTTCACAAAACAGGTTTTAGCTCTCAAATAGTAAGAGTTGTAAAATGAGTTCTGCTTCATAAATGGGAGAAGCTACCTATTTATAGCTAAGGAAAGTGGAGTTCACCAGGAACTCATCACTTATCTGAATTATTCTATTTTACAAAAGTAAAAATATTTTACATTTCTACTTTTGCCTACTTTTGACTAAGAATAGTAAAAAGTACAATGATTATAAAGAGACAAATTACAAAGAATCTTTTGTAGGCAAAGTCCTTTGTAGTCGTCATGATTGGTTGAGATTGTTGGTAGATAATTGTTATCATGATCTCGTCATTTGATTGTGTTAAAGAGCATGATGGTCATTGCATTGTACTTTTGATCATGATTTCTTAAATATCTTATTGGCATTTTGCCAATAATGAAACTATTCATCTTCATCTTCACTGAGGTCCACATCCCCTCAAAAGGGTCTTGAGAATCTTGGAATGGATCATAGGCCCATCGGGGAAGAGACCGAACATGAGATTTTCCCTTTGATTTTTGAGATGGAAATTGACTCTTTTTGTTCTTGATTGGGTGACTTGATTCTACTGAGGAATTAGAGTTAGAACTAGAATTTTCAAAAAGAATGAGCATTTTTTGTATCAACTCCTGATTTTCTTTGGATTTTTAGACTTGTTTTTGCCTTTTGAAGAAGGTCTTGTGGTGGATTTTAAATTTTGGGAGGAATATGATGATTGCTTAATTTATAGAGCCTGATTATTTGGTTCCTTAATTTTTAAGGAGACCATTGGAGGCTTGGGAGATTTTATCTGAGGGTGAGATTTTGCTAATTCTTCATGCATGGAGGCAGATATTTTTAGGGTATTGAATTTGTCTCACAATTTTACATAGTATTGTCTGGTGAGGACTTCTCCTTCAATGGCGTATTGCCATTTAAGGATCCAAGCGATTTTGAATTTATTTACAAAATAAATTATTGGAGGAAAAGAGGCCTCAACTGTTGAGGGTTTAAATAATTTTAAAAATAAACCGTAATTTTGTTGTAAATCAATTGGAAAAATCTCAAAGACGGGACCATGGATTGACCACCATCTTAAAAACTATTTTGGTAATTAATTTTGAAATTTTTGTCAAAATTTAAAAACTAAGAGTGGGTAAATTCACTATTTTGATGCAAGAAAATTGTTTGCCATGCATCAATATAGTCAAAATAATTATATTTTTTTTTATTTAAAAGAGGTTTTAACCCTGAGGGATGGATTTTCCATTCTTCTAAAGTTATTATTTTGAGGATATAGAATGAATGATAAATGATTTTTCCTTCTGCACTGTTTATTGGTTTGATATTTATTGATTTTGTCTCTAGGAGAATATCTCTATAAAAACTAAGGGTTTTGTCCTTGTGTCCAGGGACAAAATGGGAATCAGGAAGGAAATGAGCCTTCACCATTTCTATTGGATTTTTAAAATGGGTGAATGAGTGTTCAATATAGAAGAGATTTTTACTGAGGGTTTTTCTATAATAAGGAGAAGATTTTCTATAATTGGTGAATGGTTGGTTGATGACCAATTGTGGGTCAAATGATTTAAAAACTGCAAATAGGTCAAATTAATTGACCAACGCATTTTGATAATTAGGTCTGGTAGACCCAAGAACTGTTAATTGGGTATTTCTTGGAGTAGAAGACTCCTCTTTGATTTGGGCTTTAAGGGTCAATTGATATGTGGAGGTTTCTCCTTTGGTCATTTTCCCGCAAGCTTGGGGCCTAGACCTCATCCTTTTGTTGCCCCTGCAGGAATTCACGTGTTAAAAAGTTCAGGTACTGAATTATTAACTCCTTTAATAAATTCAATATTAAATTAAAAAATACTAAGTATAGATTTCCATCTAGCAAAGATCTGTTTGGAGGCTATATTTTTAACATCCTTTTCTAGAACATGCTTAGCAAATTTGCAATCAATTTTTAGCAAAATTTTTTGATTTAGCAAGTCATCTTGGAATTTCTGTATGCATAAAACAACAGATAAATTTTTTTTCTTAATAGTACTGTAATTAACTTGTGATTGAGACCACGTTTCATATGTAAACCTAACAATTTGTTCAGGTACTTTTGAGGAAATCTTTTGTAACAGGATGCCTCCATATCCAATTTCAGAGGGATTAGTTTGGACAATTTTAAAAGAATTATTAGTGGGAATGCCAAGACA
The DNA here is from genome assembly GCA_003255025.1 of Datisca glomerata. Classification (NCBI taxonomy): domain Eukaryota; kingdom Viridiplantae; phylum Streptophyta; class Magnoliopsida; order Cucurbitales; family Datiscaceae; genus Datisca; species Datisca glomerata. The sequence continues at coordinate 264,970 of QANY01013009.1, read as the reverse complement.
AGGAAGTATCTTAACATGAGTTTTAATTCTTTTGATTAAATCAGTGTGGACAATTGTCCAAGGAGGAGGATTCTTTTTAAGCCTGTCAAAGAGAGGCTTACAATCAATTCTTATTTTATTGTAAAAATCAGATATGTAATTTAAAGATCCTAGAAACCTTTGTAATTGTGTTTTATCTAGAATTTCATTGGAGAATTTGTCAGCAAATTGTATTACCCTATCAATTGGCTTGATTATAGAATGGTGTATTTTGAATCCTAAGATTCTAATCTTAGATTGAAATAATTTAATTTTTCTTGCAGAGATAACTAGACCATTTTATTTTATTATCCTGACAAATGATTCAAGGTGTCTTCAATGTTGTTCTATTATTTTTTAGAAAATAAGAACATCATCAATGTAAACAATTGAGAAATCAGTAAATTGATTAAAGATTTCATTCATTATATTTTGAAATTCACTAGGAGCATTTTTAAAGCCAAAAGGCATTACATTCCACTCATATGGCTAAATGGAGTTACAAATGTTGTTTTTATATTTATCACTTTCATTTATCTGGATTTGCCAAAATTCAGATTTCATATCAAATTTAGAGAATACTACTGCATCTCCAAGTCTATTTATTAAATCTCTTTTGTTTGATATTGGATATCTTATCCATTCTAAAACATTATTAAGGGGCTTATAATTGATCACTAAATGAGAAACTCCTCATTCGATTTCACTGGCCTTCTGGACATAAAAGGCTGAGCAGGACCAATGAAATTTACTTTTTCTAATAATATTCTTATTGAGAAGTTTCGTAATTTCATTTTTACAGAACTCAAGTATTTTCGAATTCATCTAAATTGGTCTTACCTTTGTTGGGATATTCTTTACATCAAATCCCTTAATATAGGGAAGACAGATAGTATGTTGCTTTCTGTGCCAGAAAGCATTGAGAATATCAGAACATAATTCGTTACAGATTTTTTGTTCAAATAATTTAATTTTGTTTTGAAGAATAGAGCTTTGAAACTGTTCTTCAATTCTATTAAATTTTAATTCATTTTGTAAAAAATATAATTGTTTTTCTTTACAAGAAATGAGATTTATTAAATTAGAGATAAATTTTTCTTTCAGAGTTTTTAATTTTTCATTATTGGGAAAAGAGAGGAATTTAAATTTTATTGGTTTATTCATGACATAGGTAATTATTCCATCATACTCTATTGAAAATTGATATAGCAGAGCAATGAATGGTAGACCTATGTTGTCAGTCATATTTTTTACTAAGACAAATGATGTTTTAAAACATACATTGTCTTGGCAAATATGAACTATGGGTATTTCATAATTAATATGCATTCGAGTACCATTAGCAGAAGACAAAGATTCTTTTGTCTTCTAAAAGTACTTGGTTGGAACTAGTCATTCTTGCATACGATTCAAATCAGCTCCCGAATCTACAAGAGGCATTGTTGTAAACTCAAAATCTTGAATGATTATTCTAACCATTATGTGCCATTTTTTTATTTTTATGTGATTGGGGATTTGGATGAAATGTTCATCATTGTTTTGACAATTTGTGGGTTCTTCAATCTCATTATCAGAAATTAGTAATTTACTAGGTTCACCTATTTCTTGTTTATTAATAAGATTTTTTATTTTTAAAAGATTTAATTCTTATTTTATTTCATTGTTTGAATTTTTTAAATCCTTTATTTTAATCTTGATATCTTTAATTTCCTTTTGAAGTTCCTGTAAGGTAACTTCTTTTTCTTTCCCTTTTATTTTATTGAATTTTTCAAGAGTCTGTGAAAGACTTGCAGTATTATTATTATTAGACTTCGTACTTTCTTTCTTTAGAACTATTTTCTTAAGTCTTTCAAGGTATTCTTGTTTTAATTCAGGATTTTCAATTTTGTAAATTAAATCTAACAATAGGGTTTCTTGTTTTTCATTTTTATTTAGGATATTGATTTTTTTACAACAACTATCCCTACACCCCATAGTGATGTTAGGAGAATCATTGTCAGAACTTGAAGATTCAGTTTCAAAGGATTCAGGAGTTTCATATTCTCCTAAATCTTCACTATTACTGTCATAATAATCTATTGTTTCTAAGATTCTAAACAATTCATGTTTATCTTCTTCAAAAAATTTTAATTGGTTAATTTTATTCTTGTCTTGACAAGTATTTGAAAGGTGACATTTCTGACCACATTTGAAACACGTAATATTAGTTTTATCAAATTTTTTATTAAACCTTTTTCTGGAATAATTTTTATTCCTAGAGAAGTTTTTATTTTTAGAAAAGTTTTGATCAAAATTTTTATTTTTATGTTTGTGGTAATTTTTCCTGTAGGGCTTATGAGACCTTCTAGTGTTTAAGTACGAATGTTTTTTATTCTTCTGAGAAGGAGTAATAAAGGGTAAACCATATTGCTCACAGAAATTACCTAACTCATATTTAGCAATTTTGCTTTCTTTTTTAATTTGTTTGTTGATTTTCATATCAACACACATTTTCAATCATTCCTTTTGTATTATAGTAATTATGGTTCCATAGGTTAGACTATCATACTCTATATTTCCGAGGTCATTACTAAGGACTGTCCTTATTTTATGGGCAAAAAGATTGGGTAATCCATTAATAAATTTTTCTTTCCAAAAGGGTTGATTTCTATCATCCATTGACATTACTATGGATAAGAATATATTCTTATACCAATTAAAATCACTTAGTGTTGGACTCCTAAAATTTGTTAATTGATCATGTATACGCGAAGTAATATTACTTGGCGTACCAATGAAGTGTTCAATTATTGTATAAATGAGCGTATTTATACCATCAGGTATTATTTCCTGATTTTCTCCAATAATTGAGTTTCCTTCAGCATCAATCTTAACTGCTAAAAGAATGACAATTTTGGATTCTTGTGTGAGATGTTTTTCCCACCAGGAATGAAGCATTCCTGTGAATCCTATGACTAGGAGATTTATTACTTCTTCATGAAGTAAATTGTGGGAGGTAATGTAGCTATTAGCTACCATTGCCATGTGTTGTAATCTATTGAGGACTTCTTGTTCAGAAAGACCATCAATATTCCATTCATATAATTTTTCTACAGAAACAGAAAATTGATTAACAAGAGAAGATTCAATAATTTGAATATCAGGAGGCATGGGCTTCTTATACCATTTTCTTTCTAACTTATTAATTTCGAAATTCTTAAATATTTTTTTCAATATTGTTAATATTTAAAAATTCATCTATTGAGGATGATTTGTAGGTTGATTCTGACCTATGACTATCTGAATCAGTATTATCGTCTTGGTTAATTACTTTTAATTCTTGAAATATTTCATTAATTTTTTCAGGCTTAGAATCTGAATTACTGTCTTGGTTAACAACCTTAACAGAGGAAAATGACTCAGCGGATTTATTTTTTAATTCCTGAATCATTTTATCAATTTTTTTATTAATTAGAATAATTTTTAAAGTAGTTTTATCTAAAAGATTTATTAAATATTTTTCTTTCATGGTTTCACTAGGCTTAGGTTCATTGAGAACATCAACCTTTGTTTTAATTTTATCTAATTGTTTACCTATTATAATTAGACTCTGGTTAGTATAATTGAGTTGTTCAACTACTTTTTTGTTTGGTTCTTCTTCCTTTACAATTTTGAAAGGAGAAGCGGTGATTAATGAATTTTTATGATTAATCATGATTTTCTCAGGAGGAGGATGACTAGTAGATACTACACTAGAGTCTTTCTTAAACCATTTATATTTTGAAATTACTTTGATATTTCTTTCGTAAATATCTTCAACATAATCAAGGAAGAATATATCAATTTTAAATTCTTGCATAAATGCCTTCTGTTCAGCAAGTATGACTTTTCTTTGATCCATATCATATGAATCTCTAAATCTATTATGTCTATCTAAATTGTTTGGGTCATTATTGTGTTAGGTCAGACCTTCCCAATCTGATTCATATTCTTGACTCAAGGTTCCTATAATTAGAACTAAGAGTTGAGGATTGTTGTAGACACCATTCCCCATGGACTTAGACTCTTATTGAGCTCAGGAGTCCGTTTCCTTTAGAAAGCAAATGTTTTCATGAACATAAGCTCTTGGTGAGCTCAGAGACTCGTTTCCATTTTCTTTAAAAAGCAAAAACCTTCATGGACATAAACTCTTAGTGAACTCAGGGACCCGTCTCCATTCCCTTTAAAAAATAAAAACTTTCATGGACAAAAACTCTTGATGAGCTTAGGGGTCCGTTTCCGTTTATTTTAGAAAGCAAAAACTTTCATGGACATAAGCTCTTGGTGAGTTCAGGGGCCTGTTTTTATTTTTTAAAAAGAGATCATGAGCACCATATTTTTACGTGGAAAACGAACGGGAAAAAACCACAAATATTCCACGCACGAACCGTTCGTGATTCAAACTTATTTTTAATTATTTTAAAATCAACCGATCCAAACACTATCTTCGTATCGGTTTCGAAACCAAAGAAACAGATAAACAATAGCATAATAAAAACGTAGTCTTCCCACCGGAAAAGTCGATGGAAAAAATTGAACTCAGAGACTCATCAGTTCCTCCGGAGCCAAATCTCTTTTTACCTGTTCTAAAATCTAGACTATCTTCAGAAGAATGAAATTCATGGGTTCAGTTAAAACGTAACTTGTACATGAGATCAGGTCATTCAGGTGAGTCCCTCTCTGTGAGATCCAGGAAGCAAGTCTTAATTCAAAGCCGTATTAAATCAGCAAGAATAAGCGCATACTATAACAAGTTTCCCGAGATAATAGCATCGTATCTTCAGAAGGCATCGCTTCACCGCCATAACTCAGGCTCGAAATGAATATTCCATGGCACCATCATGATCTTTCTCGTATCCATGCACTTTCTGGCCCATATTTAAACAGTTCCTTTTACATTAGAATTCAACATTTTGGCATTTTCCCGGTCCTTCTTAAATATCGTGTACAACGGCGTGTAGCACAAGCAACACAAACCGAACGGGACTACAGTCATGGAAAGAAGTCCCTTTGACAGTGCAAGAGCCTCTGCTGTGGAACCTAAAACAGGATCAATAGACTTTGAATCATATCCAAACATCTTCTCTGAAAGAATTCCAACCAATGGAGCAGCAAAGGATGAGAATGATCCTTCAAAAGCGCGATCAAATGCATATATCATCGTCCGGTGTTTGGCAGGGACGACTTCAGCAAACATGGGACCATTTGCAGCGGTGGCGTTCCAGCTGATCGTTAGGCCCATAAGAAACAAGGTGACACCAAAAGCGAAAAAGCTCCTCACTGACTGTGGGATTACTTTTAGAAGGAAAAATGAGAAAGGAATGCCCATGAAAGCACTGAACTGTGCACACATAACGCGGCCCGAATGAGGATACGTTCGGGATATTCTATCCGCAATTACTCCGCCGGTGAAGGATCCCATAGCACATCCAACTGCAAAAACACTAAGCAGTGCTGCTGTGCTATTATTATCAAAACCTGAAATATAAAGTATCTGTAAGTGATTCGACCAATAGCTTTTAACCATTTTTCAGTGAAAAAAAAAGGAAAAGTAACATAGTAGTATAACTTTGTCTAGTCTCCATATTGTGGGCACAATGCTTGAACAAACTTGTCAAAAATAAGTTAACAATAGAAATCTACAAAAGGAGGCATGGGTTCGACTAGCAATTATGCTCACCGATTAGTTCAAACCACATTGTGAAGAAGACCATCGCTGTCCACGGTAGCGATCCCACAAGACCTTGCAAGACAATAATCTGAAATGTTTGCACTTTCACAACAGTATTCATGGCCGTCCAAGACTCCACCCAAATTGATGATAAACTAGAGTTAACCCCATATTTCAAATCATCTCTGATATAGAACAAACAAAAAAGAAGCGACAAAATTGAAAAGCAGAAACATGTTTGAAAAAGTAAATAAATAGAAAACAAAACAATTAGATGATACCTATCTAGACTCGTGCGATCATTTTGGTCTGTGCTCATATCTTTTCGTGGATCAACCACGAACAAGAAAACGAGGATACCAATTACAGCACTCAATGAAGCCATTATGGTAAAGGCGAAACGCCATCCTTGTATCCCCAAGTATTGCTGTCCAGCCATAACAGTTGCCATGACGCCACCACCTATGCCACCAAGTGAGCCAACAAGGCTAAGCAACCCAAATCCAGCACCTCTTACACCATCCTTATAGCTATCAGCAATGAAAGACTGGAGAGCTGGTATCACAATAGCTAACCCAAATCCATTTACCGCTCTCCAGAACGCAACTTGCTTGAAATGCCGGCTGGCACCAACTGCGGCCGTAGACGACGCCCAGCAAAAAGTACCTATCGCGAGAACCGTAGGACGGTCATAGTTAATTACTAATATACCTGCCAGGGGTGACGAAAGGCCCTGCACGAAATTTCTTATGAATGTGAGATAACCCAAGTCAGATGGCCCCACGTCGAATGCTTCGCTGAGTTCTTTGTAAACAGATGGGAGAAGATTCTCGTCGGCTCGCTCCATTATAGCAGCCATGTTAATGAGAATAAGAGAGAGAGACACTCCAAATATTGTAATTGTCCTGTGCATAAGTGTACAAAACACAGTTGGTGTACAATGGGAAATTGATGTGGATTTGGCAACCAAATCGAAGGAATGAATTACAGATTTTTTGTTGTTGCATAACGCTATTTTGCATGAAGACCACCAAGTAGATAATAGTTGATTCTACAGTAACAGCACAATTATAAAGGCGGAAAATGTAGTCTAATTATGCAATTTTGTTATCACTGACCAGAAGTCTTCTTACTAGCAACTACTTTGGAATGAGTTTATATGTTACTATCCACTTTAGAGAGAGAGGGAGAGAAAATTTTAAGTCTCCCATCGAATTTCATACTATACAAATGGCATTGGCTATGTCTCATATGAGTAGAAATTTGTGTTCTCTTCACACCTTAATTGTGAAAACAAAACTGATCACAAAGATCTTTGTGTAACTCTCAAGTATATGAAAGATTTCATTAATGTGCAAAAAAAGAAAAAAATGGTTGCTAAATCCTCCTCCCCGCCCCCCGCCACGGCGCCACCACATTAAATGGCGGGTAAGTGACGGTAACTATCAACAAATCAATGATTCAAACGCATTCGAGATATAAAGTGAAAGAAGACGTAATCACTGAATACACAAAATTAACGCAATCGATCAGATTGAGATTTCTCAGTGTAAACCAATCAAAACACTGACGATAAAGCATCGCAAAACAAGCACAGTCAGAAAATGACACAGATAAACAAACCACAGGAATAATTAGTCATAAAACAGAGGAATTTTTCAACTTACTTCATGGATTCCAAATGTCTGGGAAACGAAGGATGGTAATCAAATAGAAGCAGAGATTATCAGAATCTGAGAAATCAAAGTAGAACCCACCCCTCAAATCATTCGAAAATCCAGCACAAAAGCATGATAGCGAGGTGGGCAATCACAACAGCATCTATGGCCGATCTGGTACACCCATTTGAGCTGCAAAGAGCTTTGACTTGCTCGAGTACCCATTAAGAATTAACATAAATCAATATTCAAATGGGATAACTTTGCTTACGTATCTATTCATTTCAAAAGATAAGAATGACAAGCTTATTTATTAAAGTGAAGTTATGTTCCATTTCAATAAATTATTATTAATTTTTTTTAAAGAAAACTCCTACATTAATCATCTTATAAAAATTAACTTTTATAAGAATTTTTGTTTATCTTGATTTTTTATCTAATTTTCCTCCATTTTTTCATTTTTCCCCGGTTATATTTTTTACAAGTTATCTAATTAAATGTCATGATTTATTCACTTAACACTCAAAACCTCCATTTTTTCTACTTCTTCATTTTCTTCTTCGTTTTTCTCTTCGTCTTCTTCCTTCTTCCTGTAACAGCAAATGATTGTTAGTTCTTCTCTCTGGAACATGTATAAGTTTTATTTTTTTCTTTCTGAAAAACTTGAATTTTCATGGGCTTTTCATGTTCATGAGTTTTGAGGGAATATTTATTTGTTTTCTTCTCTCTGGAACGTTGTTTGAAGTTCATTTATTGTACAAGATCACTACAAGATGATAGTGTAGGGTTAAAGAGGTCTACATGTAGGGTACGCGATCCCCGTGTAGACCACATGTACACTACACGATCATCGTGTAGTGCATCAGAAACTTTTTCAGCAGTTCACGAGCACCGTGTAGCATCTATTACACTACACAAGGACTACACGATGATCGTGTAATGTACAAGATGATCACATGTCGATCATGTACTCCTCGTGTACACTACACAATCCTCGTGTAGTCCTTGTGTAGTCTATACCATGGATCTACACGATCATCGTGTAGTTCTCGTGTACATTACACGATTATACTACACGATCATCATGTAGTACACTAGTGTACACTACACGATCATTGTGTAGTTATCGTGTAGGACCTATCACAGTGCACGAGATCTATATGATCATCATGTAGTGTACACTACACGATGCTCGTGAAGGCTACACAATCATCGTGTAATACAGATATGTCTGAAATTCAATTTTTTGTAATCCATGATGGAGATTGGGTGAAAATGGTACAACATGGTCTTTTAATGGAGAGAAGATCAAATTATTAGAAATATGAACTAATTGCACTCATCACGAGCTATTGGGTATATTACATGACGAACTACAAATAGACCCCCTCAAAGTATGATATTTACATCAAATTTCTTTATAGAAGCATATTCACTGCCCTCCTACTGAAATTTTAAAGGATAGAGATTTACAATTCTTTGTTAAGGAGAATGGATCAGAATCACTTAGAAGCTCACTATTTGTAAGTACAAAGCCAAAAAAAATTCATCTGAAAGCTCGGTCCTCAAACTATAGGGTTTTATCAAAGTTGGATTCCTGAAACACAGATATTACCACAACCTCTATCATTTTGATGAGGTTTTTTGTCATGACGATTATGATGTGCTAGGATCGATCGGTTTTTAAATTAAAAAAATTATATTTGAACCACGAACGGTCCGCGGGCGGAATATAATTTTTTTTATTTAACTTATTCAATCATATTAAATAATTTAAAACCAATTTTAGCTTGATCATGCATATACGATATTAAAATGAATAGATTAAGGGAAAATGATTTTTTCACATTTACTCTGTATCGAAGAATTTCTGAACTAGTGGAACTCCTTCGTGTCTTATTCATGTTCTTCAAGCTTTAAGATAAAAAACACGAACTTGATCTTTCACGAATGATTTGCGAATTAGTCTACCAACAACCACCCGTTAATTTTAGAAATATATCTCAGAATAATTTTACGTAGAAATTTGAGTGTGAGCTCTCAAAACGTTTGAAGAAGAAAAATCAAATCTTCCCTTCTTCAGATTAATTCGGCGGCAATGGTAGTGAGAGGATAAACCTTATTTCTCTTCTTTTTGTATGTTGATAACAACAACTGTATCTAATACTCATTATCTTTTTACAATCAAATTGCTATTAGATATTTATCAAAATGTAATTTTAGTATTTACAAATATACTCACATATTATAAAAATTTTGAAAATTCTCCTAATTATCTATTATTGCTGAAAATTACATGATCTCCTACAGTTTTAGCTGTATCAAAATTCATCAATCAAATTAATAAATATAATTGATCATTATCAATTAATTAATTAATTTATTTTATTTAACTAAATATCTAATAATTAGAAAATAATAAGTTAATTAATTCAATACAAAAATTACACTTAACTAACTTATATGACATCACCTATCACATATAGGTGTATGAAATATGCCTTGGTACCAAAACACATTTTGGGCCAACTAAGTTCATTTTTCTATTCTTGTTCTCTAAACTATTTCTGAGACTGAATAGAACTACATGAACAAACCTTAGGATTTAAATACCCGATGAATTTATCTCCATAAATTCTCGAACTATTTAATCCTGACATCACACGATTCAACTATCAGTTTGATGCCGAATCAACTCTCGATTCATGCGTGCTACATTTTTTGTTGGTGTAAATAAACTCTATAAATTTTCATGGTCCATAAAATATTTTAGCATAAGACTCATCGTGAATATCAGTAACAACAGCGGAATGTAAAATTATCATTTTACCCCTCTTGTTATTATTTTCTTAACTCTTTTATTGATGTGAATAAAAAAGACATTATAGTGAATTGCCTCGTACAATTCACAAGTCTTATTCAATGACTCATTTCATCGAATACTTGGCCAAATTAATTTATTTACATACTCATCAATAAATCATAAGGTGATATTGTTGCTTTTGCAATCTAATCATAAATTTTCATATATGTGAATAACGCAACTCCTACTTAATTAAATTACAATCCTAACAGTTGAAGTATTGCCCGCTAATTCACAAGTCTTATTCAATGGCTCATTTCATCAAATACTTGGCCAAGTTAATTTATTTACATACCCATCAATAAAACATAAGGTGATATTGTTGCTTTCGCAATCCAATCACGAATTTTCATATCTGTGAATAACGCAACTCCTACTTAATTAAATTAGAATCCCAACAGTCGAAGTATTGCCCGCCAATTCAAACTCACTCATTTGATATATCAAAAATTGCAACTAACCAAGTCAAGTTACGTATTCACCTCAGGATTGAGGTAATTATGAAAATACCCTTAAGGTGTAATAATTAGATTTAGAGTTAGGTAAACGGTTTTGGGCTCTAAACTAATTTGTTACTGGTCTATTCAACATGTTCATAACATGCCTAGGTTAACTATTTGAGTCTCCACTCCTATGCCCTAAGACTGACATCCAACGGTTCAACGTAAGCATGTACCATGTTCTCCTAAGATACTTAAGGATATGTTTGACGGCATTCCAATGCTCGATTCCAGGATTAGATTGAAAATGACTTATTACGCTCACGGCATAGCAAATATTCTCATGTCTTCCTATTTTTTAGGAGTCTTGGGAGACAACTCCTTGGAAAGGCTGACTCAATGTTTAAAGGGAAGAAATCCAGTCTTAGACTTTTGCATACTGAAGCGATCCAACACCTTATCAATATAAGATACTAGAGAAAGTGCCAATTGTATGTTCTTCCGTTCTTAAAAGATCTGAATACCAAAGACAAATATAGCTTCTTCAAGATCCTTCATGTCAAATTGCTTTACAAGCCAAAACTTGACATCAGACAATTTTTCTACATCATTCCTAATGAGTAGAATATCATCTATGTATAAGACTAGAAAAACCACATTCCCTTCGTGTATCAACTTATACACACAGGGTTCGTCCACCAACTGTTTAAAACCATAGTTCTTAACAATTTCGTCGAATCTAATATTCCACGACCATGACGCTTGCCTAAGTCCATAAATGGACCTTTGCATTTCGTAAACTTTACCCTCTTGGACTTTCTCCATGAACCCGTCTGGTTGAGTCAAATAAATGCAGTCTTGACGTCCATTTTCTAGATTTCATAATCAAGGGTAGCAGTAATGGACAAAAATATTCGGATGGATTTAAGCATGGCTATCGGTGAGAAGATATCCTCATAGTCTATACCTTCCTTTTGGGTGTAGTCCTTGGCTACTAGCCTAGGTTTGAATGTTTCTACATTCCCATCCGGACCTCTTTTCTTCTTATAAATCCATTTGCATCCTACGAGTTTTATCCCATCATGAGGATCTACAAGTTTTCAGACTCCGTTCGAGTACATCGAATGTATCTCAACATTCATGGCTTTCTGTCATAAGTTTACTTCAGGACCAACCATGGCCTCCGAGTAAGAGATTGGTTCATCTAGGCCCTTGTCAGAGATAGCTCTTAAAGCTTCTCCATAGGACATTTACCTTTCAGGTTGTCTCACAACTCTCCCACTACATCGAGGCTCCATAGTCTATGGCCCATGTTGTGATTCTTCCATTATTGAATCAGAAATAATTTCTGATTAGGGAGTCAGTGTTCTCTCACTCAATAATTCCTCTAACACAGCTGTACTTCTCGGCTGTACACTTTTAATATAATCTTCTTCGAGAAAATGAGCATTTGTGTTAACATATGTTTTGTTGTCAGTCGTACTATAGAAAATATACCCTTTGTTCCCATAGGATATCCTACAAATATGCACAATTCTGAATGAATGGCCAACTTGACTGTCTTCAGTCTTAGAACATTTGATGGGCAACCCATTTTCTAAAATGGTGAACGGACGACTTTCGCCTATATCATCTTTCATATAATGTACCAGGCACCGTCTTTGACGAAACTTAGTTCAGAATATATGCCGCTGTTAGTAAGTCATATCCCTAAAAAGAATCTGGGAGGGATGAGTGACTCATCATGGACCTAACCATATCCATTAGAGTTCGATTCCTTTTCTCTAACACATTTGCTGTGGCGTACTAGGTGCTGTAAGCTGAGAAAGAATATCTTATTCCTTAATAAAGTCATCGAACTCTCCTAGCAAGTACTCTTCACCACGATCAGATTGTAGGGTTTTGTTTTATTTTTCTAATTGCTTTTCAACCAAGGCCTTATATTCTTAGAATTTTCAAAGGTTTCAGACTTTTGATGTATTAGATAAACATGATCAAAATGTGAGTAGTTATCAGTGAAGGTTACAGAGAATTTATAACCTTCTCTTGCTTGGATATCAGGCCAACATACATCACTATGTTTGAGTTCAATGAATTGAATGGCACTTTCACCCTTTGAAGCAAAATGTCTTTTGGTCATTTTACCTTCTATACAGGATTCAAATATGTGTAGTGAACCCACACTTAAAAATGTCAATAAATAATTGTTTACTCATAAAAGTTATCACAACCTATTTTATGGACATAATTCCAACAAAATAAATCATAGTCCATGGTACCTTTTAGATACATTAAGATGCGCTTGCAAGCAATCCATTGCTCATTAGTGGGGCTTTGAAGAAGCTGAGACAGTTTGTTAATTGAAAAAGATATGTATAGCTATGTCATTGTAAGATACTAAAGGGAGCCAATTGTTTTTCTATATAAGGAATGGTCTACAAAAGGTATCTTGAACTGGAAGATAACTTGGTTAAAGAACACATTGGGGTACTTCAATGGTATTTTTTAGAAGATTATAAGTGTACTCATTTGAGTAAGATAAAGACCAGACTTATCCCTATGTGCTTCAAAGCCAAGGAAGTAGCTAATTGATCCAAGCATTTTTAGAGCAAATCTCTTGTCCAATGTTGATATAACAGTCTTAATTAACTCTAAATTACTCCCTGTTACAAGTATATCATCAACATACACTAAAACCAGAGTGATGGAACTTGAAGTTTAAAGAAAGAACAATGAAGAATCTGATCTAGAATTGGTGAACCGCCATTGCAGTAAGGCTTCTTTCAGCTTCTTAAACCAAGCTCTAGGAGCCTATTTGAGACCATACAAAGCTTCAACATAGTCTCGGAATTCTGCACTAAACAACCAATAGGTTGTGACATATACATAGGTTCTTGCAGCTCACCATTCAAAGAGGCATTATCAGTATCTATTTGTTGAATATCCCACTGAAAATTCACAGCAAGAGACAAAATGATCCTTATAGTTGATGGTTTTACAATCGGACTAAAAGTGTCAGTATAATTAAGGCCTGAGTGTTGTTGAAAGCACTTAATAACAAGTCTGGTCCCATTCTTTAACACTGAACCATTTGAATTATACTTAACTTTAAAAATCCACTTATTCTACACAACATTCATTTCAAAAAAATTTGGTACAAGAGTCCAAGTTTTGTTCTTAATAAGACATTTATACTCATCATGCATGATAGCCAACCATTTAGGATTAGCTAAATTAATTCTAACAGATGTTAGTTAAGATTTAGACTGATACATTTTAGACAAGAATGACTTAGGTTTAAAAATGCCATGTTTGGACTTAGTAATCATAGGATGATGAGGTTGTTTTGAAATAGGAATTTCAAGAGAAGGTTGGATCTTATCAGTGGCCAAAGACAAAATTTGATTTTCAGATGTATTGGTTGTAATCAAATTTCTAGAATTGTTAAAAGAAACAACATTCAAAGGCACACTATAAGCATTTGTAGACATATCATTTGCAGAATTAGAACTAAGAGAGAGTGAAGAAGAAGATAGACTTACTTGTGAAGATAAGCCTCCTACATGAACACTCAAAGATGAATCTATATCATTTGTCTTGTTAACTTTTGTGGTTTTAAAAGGGTTTTGAAAATTGACAGGACAAGCTGAGACAGTTGTGGAATAATTGTTAATTGATGAACTTACTAGTCTTTGATAGGGAAAATATGTTTCATTGAAGACTACACTAGGTGAGATGTAAACTCTATCATTTATGAAAATCAGAATAACTAAGGAAAAGACAATGAATGGTATGAAAATTGAACTTATGCTTGTTATATGGCCTGATTTAGGGAAAACAAGAACTGTCAAAGGTCCTAAGAAGATGATAATTTGGTATTTTAAAGTAAAGAAGCTCATAAGGTGATATATTTTTCAGAAGCCTATTTATAATGTAAACATCAGAACTAAAAGACTACCACCAGAATCTAACAAGAAGTTGAGCTTGAGCTAGTCAAACTAGTTTTAATAATTTGCCTATGTTTTCTCTCTATCTTGCCATTTTACTTGTGAATATAGTGACATGGATGTCTAAAAATTATACCAAGCTCATCTAAGATAGGTTTCAAGTATCTAAATTCACCCTCAGTCTGTTTGAATGATTTTGATCCTAGAACTAAACTACCTTTCAACATAAGGTATGAATTGAGTTAAAACAATTTTAGCATGAGTCTTAAAGGGAAAATCCAGCAAAACCTAGTAAGATAATCAACTAAACTGAAATAATATATGAACCCTTATAAGGACAACATAGGGGCAGGTCCCCATATGTCAACATAAACAAGTTTAAAAGGAGTATAAGTTTGCTGATTAACAGAAGGAAAACTACATAGTTTTAGTTTACCAAAGTTGCAAGCATCACAAAACGAGAAAATTGAACCAGTAGAAGAGAATTTATTGCATCAAATTATTGTTTTCCGAATATTGCTTAAGGGGTGCCCAAGCCTTTGATGTAGAAAATTTACATCAGTACAAATTTCAGATTTGAAACAAAAATTATTGACAGCAGAATCATTACAAGAATTCAGAAATTGAACATCTCTATACAATCTATGAGATTTATTATGACAACTAGATTGAGTTTAAGCAGATAAAACACTGTAATAAGTAGCAATGTAACCAGTAAGAGCATTATTAGCAAGAGTTGAAGTGATGGTGAAAGGAAACTTTGAGAAAGTAGACTTTTTTAGAACAAAATGATATAGACCATCTTTAAGCCCTCCTTGTAGAAGGACCCTCATTGTGCTCTTGTCCTTAATGAAGTAAAAAATTGAGTCAAACTCTATGATTATATCATTGTCAGCAACAAGTCTAAAAACACTAAGCAAGTTTTTGGTTAGGGAGGGGACACAAAGAATTTGAGTTAAAGAGAGAGATAAAATGTGAGAATCTTGACTTACATTAATCAAAATTTGTTTTAGTTAATAACATGTTTGAACTACCAATATGAGAAATAGGTAATAACTTACCATTGCCAACCATTCTCTTGCCTTTACCTCTATAATATGTTTTGATTGAAAGGTTTTCCATATCAGATGTACTCTGGTTTGTAACCCATTATCCATATACCAAAAACTATCTGAAACAGTTGAGGGAGAAGCAAGGTAGGCAGTTGTGTTAGAACTTCTAGAACTGCTGCTCTATCACTAAACAAGCTGCGGAGAAGACTCTGGTTATTCAAACTCAGAGCCAAACATGTTATAACAGGTATAGGCATTGTGGCCAATACGTCTGCAAATCTCGCAGACTGATCCAGGCATACCTCTGCTCCTAGAGCTTGAATTACCTCTAGTGTTGAAGTTGTTGTTGCCACAACCTCTTCGATTGTTAAAAGAGTATAACTGTGCACCATTAGAAGATGGACTTGAACTATCAACTAATGAACTTACAGTGGAGTTATTTTGCTCAAGCACATTTCTTGGCTTTGAAGAAGAAACTAAGCCTCTTAAATTGACATAAAATCTTGCTTGGAAGTTAAGTCGATAACTACATAATCATAGTCATTAACAAGTCCTCCCAGGTTATACAACAGTAATTCTTCATCTGTGATATTCTGTCTGAAAGCTGACAAGTTGTCAGAAATTGAATGCATCTTCAAAACATAATCCTTTATAATTAAGGAGCCTTTCTTAGTTGATTGAAACAACGCATTGGGATGGTCCCTGCGGATGCTCACGCAATGTGATTCCTGCCCAATACCCTGAATGTCAAAGTGAATAAATTCAACCAAGCGTGGGTAAACGACGAGAGTAACTATGACTCTCTTAAGGTATCCAAATGCTTCGTAGTGACGCGTATGGATGGATTAACGAGATTCCTATTGTCCCTGTCAGATACCAATTATAGGATCGTTATCGCAACCCAAGAGGGGGTGAATTGGGTAATCGTGTTCAAATTTAAAAACTTTTCACACTCAAGTGGAAGATGAATGTTGAATAATGAACTTCAATATTCCATGATTTCAACGCTTGAAGAGATAAATACGTAATAGATGAAAGCGTTAAAGCAAATAAGGTTATAAAATCCTCCAAGCCATAAGCATGAACGGATGTATTAATTTGAGAACTCCAGAAGATGTAGTTGCCACGATCGAGTTGAATACGAATAGGAATGAGATTCTTCGGGATCATGTTCTCAAGCTCAGAAATAGTTTGAGATTCAGAATAGCTTGCTGTTGAAGACATCGCAGGAAGCTCGAGAATTGCAAAAATGGGGAAGACGAAGAAAGAAGAAAGAGAAGAAAAGAAAAGCTCGAAAAAAAAAATTCAGCGCGCTGATGCCATGTTGAGATCAGACAAGAATGTTGTGTAAACTAGAATTCTCATTAAAGTTTCAACTAAGAACTACACTTACTATAAATAGACTACAAACCATGCATGAGGCAAACATAAAACAGAAACTAACAATAACCTATGTAATAGCAGAAACTAATCGAAGCTAAACAACTAACAGATAAACAACAGATAAGCAACATATAATGAAAAACTATTGACTTCATCCGTGATATTCTGTTTGAAAGCTGACAAGTTGTCAGAAATTGAATGCATCTTCAAAACATAATCGTTTATGCTTAAGGAGCATTTCTTGGTTGATTAAAGTTGTAGACGAAGTTATAACAATCTGGACTTCGAGTTTGTAGTAAAAAGACCTTCAAGAACTATCCACACTTCATTTGAAGACCCACATCGAACCATATGACCATACATCGATTCAGTTATAGAAGACAATAGCTAACTTAAAAGAAATTTATCTATGCACATCCAAGGTGAGAAAACAGGATTGAGAGTTGTAGCAGAAGAAACAACACCATCAGAATCTTTAGTGACCTTAGAAATGTATTGAGAGGGTCTCACAATTCTGCCAAGAATAAAATCCTCCAAGCCATAAGCATGAACGGATGCATTAATTTGAGAACTCCAGAAGATGTAGTTGTCACGATCGAGTTGAATACGAATAGGAATGAGATTCTTCGGGATCATGTTCTCAAGCTCAGAAATAGTTTGAGATTCAGAAGAACTTGCTGTTGAAGACATCGCAGGAAGCTCGAGAATTGCAGAAATGGGGAAGACGAAGAAAGAAGAAAGAGAAGAAAAGAAAAGCTCGAAAAAAAAATTCAGCGCGCTGATACCATGTTGAGATCAGACAAGAATGTTGTGTAAACTAGAATTCTCATTAAACTTTCAACTAAGAACTACACTTATTATAAATAGACTACAAACCATGCATGAAGCAAACATAAAACAGAAACTAACAATAACCTATGTAATAGCAGAAACTAATTGAAGCTAAACAACTAACAGATAAACAACAGATAAGCAACATATAATGAAAAACTATTGACTTCATCCGTGATATTCTGTTTGAAAGCTGACAAGTTGTCAGAAATTGAATGCATCTTCAAAACATAATCGTTTATGCTTAAGGAGCATTTCTTGGTTGATTAAAGTTGTAGACGAAGTTATAACAATCTGGACTTCGAGTTTGTAGTAAAAAGACCTTCAAGAACTATCCACACTTCATTTGAAGACCCACATCGAACCATATGACCATACATCGATTCAGTTATAGAAGACAATAGCTAACTTAAAAGAAATTTATCTATGCACATCCAAGGTGAGAAAACAGGATTGAGAGTTGTAGCAGAAGAAACAACACCATCAGAATCTTTAGTGACCTTAGAAATGTATTGAGAGGGTCTCACAATTCTGCCAAGAATAAAATCCTCCAAGCCATAAGCATGAACGGATGCATTAATTTGAGAACTCCAGAAGATGTAGTTGCCACGATCGAGTTGAATACGAATAGGAATGAGATTCTTCGGGATCATGTTCTCAAGCTCAGAAATAGTTTGAGATTCAGAAGAGATTGATGTTGAAGACATCGCATGAAGCTTGAGAATTACAGAAATGGAGAAGACGAGATGAAGAAAGATAGAGAAGAAGAGAAAAGCTCGAAAAAAAATTCAGCGCACTGATACCATGTTGAGATCAGAGAAGAATGTTGTGTAAACTAGAATTCTCATTAAACTTTCAACTAAGAACTACACTTACTATAAATAGAATACAAACCATGCGCGAGGCAAACAGAAAACATAAACTAACAATAACGTAACCGTAATAGTAGAAACTAATCGAAGCTAAACAACTAACAAATAAAACATATAATGAAAAACTATTGACTCTGTAATAGGTTGGAAGGAAATCATACAGGATCCTCCACGTAAAAAAATTGATTTTTAGTGCAACATCCATCCTCTAAATAAGGTTCTGAATCCCAACATTCTATTTCTGATAAGAGAGGATCTGGAAAGAAGAACTAGCAATCATTCGTTTCTTCATTAAAAGGGTGATTTTATTATAGCCACAAACGTGAATCTGATTTCCTGCATGAGGGAAGTGGAATGCTAGATATAATACACGATTCCTCCTGATTAAATGAGTTACGAAGGGTTTCGATATTCCAACTCATATATGAGATTGAAAAAAGATCTGATACCCATCGAACCGATTCAATTTTAGACGAATTAGGTATAAGAGCATCGATTCTAGAGAGCCAAGGATCCTCCCAAATGTTAATCATCCTCACATTCCCTATTTGCCATATAAATCCCTCAAGAAGAATAGACCTTCCCCACAACAAGCTACGCCAAGCCCAAGAAGCTCTAGTGGACTATTTAACTTGAAAAAAGCCTACCCGAGGGATATATTTGTTTTTTACACCCTTGAGTAATATGGTGGACGGATTGGAGAGACCAACAATTTTTAGTTAAAATGGTATAATTGAAGCACTCAAAATATTTTAAACCAATGCCCTCAAAAGCCTTCTCCCAAGTAGTCCAATGTATCTTGCGTCTATTTGTCGTAGATACTTGTAATTAGAAAATGTAAGTTTGAAGCAATGCATGGTGTAAATCAGCAGAGCATAAGCAACAGCCTTAATAAGAGCTTACTTACCCGCTAGAGAGAGCATATGTTCAGCCCACCCATTAATCAGAGAGTTCACGTTCTTTCCAATATCATCAAAGAGTTTCCTTTTCGAGCCTTCAAAGTAGAAGCAAGGCCAAAGTATTTGCCAAAACCTCCCATAGTGAGATATATCTAGCAAACAAACCAAATAAGATTAATAATTTATAAGGACATTGGGGGAAAACAAATAGAACTTTTTTGGAAGTTTATCAATTGCCCCGAGACCTTGCAATATCTGTTGAGGATTGTTTTGATAACATTAATCTCCTGGTCAGAAACCTTACAAAAAGAACTACATCATTTGCAAAAAATAGATGGGAAATAGATGGGTTCAAATATCTTAGGTAAAACCCATGAATTTTTTTAGCCTCTAATGCAAAAGATAAATGTTTTGATAAAAGTTCAGCTTATAAAAGAAGCAACAACATTGAAAAGCAGAAACATGTTTGAAAAAGTAAATAAATAGAAAACAAAACAATTAGATGATACCTATCTAAACTCCGTGCAATCGTTTTGGTCTATGCTCATATCTTTTCGTGGATCAACCACGAACAAGAAAACGAGGATACCAATTACTGCATTCAATGAAGCCATTATGGTGAAGGCGAAACACCATCCTTGTATCCCCCAATATTGTTGTCCAGCCATAACAATTGCCATGTATCCCCCAATATTGTTGTCAAACGTATAGTGTATTTAAATCGAGAGTTGAGTCGTACGATGTCAAGATTAAATAGGTCAGAAATTTATGGAGATAAATTCACCGGGTATTTAAATCCTAAGCTTTGTTCATGTGGGTTCATTCAGTCTCAGAAATAGCTCAGAGAACATGAATAGAAAAATGAACTTAGTTGGACCAAAATGTTTTTTGGTGCCAAAGCATATTTCCTACACATATATGTGATAGGTGATGTCACTTAAGTTAGTTAAGTGTAATTATTGTATTGAATTAATTAATTTATTATTTTCTAATTATTGGATAATTAGTAAAATAAAATAATAAATTAATTGATAATGATAAATTATATTTATTAATTGGATTGATGAATTTCGATACAACTAAAACCCTAGGAGATCATGTAATTTTCGGCAATAATAGATAATTAGGAGAATTTTTGAAAATTTTATAATATATGAGTATATTTATAAATATCAAAAATTACCTTTTGATAAATATCTAATAGCAATTTGATTCCAAATAGATAATGAGTATTATGTACGATTGTTGTAATCAACACACAAAAGGAAGAGAATAAAGTTTTCTCCTCTCACTACTATTTCCGTCGAAATTAATCTGAAGAATGGAAGATTCGATTTTTCTTCTTCAATCGTTTTGAGAGTCGACACTCAAATTCTTATGTAAAATTCTTTTGAGATATATTTTTAAAATTAACGGGTGGTTGTTGATAGACTAATTCACAAATCTTTCGTGGAAGATCAAGCTCGTGTTTTTTATCTTAAAGCTTGAAGAACACGAAGAATGCTCGAGGAAGTTCTACCAGTTCAGAAATTCTCCGATACAGAGTTATCATTGACTTACAATTTACATATCATCATGTTATTATTGGAAATGTTTCATCATTCTTCTTCTCTGCAAACAATAAAAATTAAATTTTTAGTTAAACAGGGAAATTGAGAGTTATACATATCGATGTATAAGCATAAATTTTTACCTTTGTGAGATAATGTCTTTATAGACGATATTTTTTATACAAATTTGGCCATTGGTATTATGGTTGTCTGATTTGACCAGAATTTTCGTTGTGGAAATTGAAATTCCTCTTGATAATGCCACACATAATTGTCTATCAGAAAATACGTGTTGTGGCAGATAAATTCCAACATGAGGCACATTTTTCCCTTGAGCTTTATTTATTATCATTGCAAAGTATAGTCAAACACGAAACTGATTTCTTCAAAACTTGAACAGATATCCTTCATCATTAGCTGGGCTTAAGGGAATGCGTGGCAGAAAAACTTGCTTACCAGCATGTTGTTCCATTGTTATCTAAGCATGTATAACATGATTTCCAAATATCCGACATACCATTCTTGTTCCATTGCACAAACCATTCCATGGGTCTAAATTTTGTAACAACATGATGGGACAATTTATTTTCAATGTCAATTATGCGGAGTAACTCTATTTGGTAACAATGATGTCAAGAATTCTTCCTGATAATAGTTATTTGTATCATCAATTGCATGATCGAAGCTCATGAATGTCTTACTTTCTCCTGGAAAGAGGCTTATTAAGGTTTCATTTAATTGATCAACATAGTCATTGGTAGTGGCAAGAATTGCACGATTTGTTATGTAATCAGGTGAATATGTATGAAGCTTCAAATCTGGGAATATACTATCAATCATTTCCATCTCATATTTTTCGGCAGAATTTCTTATCACCATTTTATCAGGCAACAAAATGAAGTCTTCCTTTACAATGGGCTCATCTCCATTTCCAACCCTTAGTAGGTAATTTGCGAAGCTTTTATCATTTTTTGCTCTCACATTTATCTTCAACTATATTTTTTTCATTTTGTTCCAAATGTAAGGTCTGGTCAAACTAACTGAAACAATTTGTTGTCTTGTGGCACGTGGTATGACAGGAAGAACTTGACGAAAATCACCTCTAAACACAAAGACTTTCCCGCCTAATGGTTCTGAAGAATATGTTATATCTCTTAAAGATCTATCAACGAATACAATTGTTTATCTCCTAGCCTTGGGTGTTACAACCCAGATGATAAGTTCGCCCTTCTTATTAATTCTGCCGTCGCACTTTGTTTTGATATATTACACATTGTTGTCTCATTTGCTTGTAAAGGTATGTTGAATCTTGAATGTGCAGTGCGACCACCAGGCATAATTGCTACAACAACGTCAGATGTTGATGTTGCTAAAGCTATCATTCTTTTTGTCCTTATTGTTGCTAGAAGTGCACGATATAAAAATGTTTTTCCAGTTGTAACTCTGGTCATTATTTCTTCATATGCATTTTTTTGTTCTTCATTTAACTGTGATGATGCCTGCCAATGTTCTGCATTGATTTCTATAGAGTCTTCTTCTATTATTTCTTTAATGTTGAATGAAATTTGCTCAGATACAACCTCATTAATTGCTGGTAAATCAAAGTTGGTAATGTTTTTTTCATGGATTCTAAGAAAAAATTTAAATACTAAGAACAAACTGTATCTGCATCTTAGTAGAGCTATTATTTTCTCTGATATAATCTTTAGACATTATATCATAGTAAAGATTCCACAGTTCACGAATATCGGTAGTCTAATAATAAACCAACAAAGTTGCAAAAAGTCTTCGAAATTCATTTGGCATTTGAAATGCCACTGCCTCATCCAAACATTCAATGATACTCTAATCAGACTCAAGTAATCCTCTTTTTTGTACTGCTTCTTTGAATGAGGAATATTAAACTCCTTCAACAATCAATAAATCTTTGAATGTGTTGGTCCAACAACATGATTCAATAATTACCTGAGATAATATCGTTCACCTTTTGCTGGATTTGCACCATTTATCCTTGATATTACCTCTTCTTTTTTTCTGATTGCCCATGTCTTTGACTTTTTTATCCCAGACGTAATGTTCAGAAAATTCCTTGTAAAGTAGTTTCCTACATTTTCAAAGTATTCAGTAAGCATTGTTTTTTGATATATTCTCCAACCGAATGACACTTTCCAAACTCTGATTCTTAGAGTATGAACAACTGTTGATTCGGAAGATGCAGCTGTAGATTTACAACCGTTGGAGATATTTCATTCAATCTAAAATAAAAAATTCTCCATAATGCTTCTTGTGCAGAAACCCATCTTACGTCTTGAAAATTTTGTATCTCATTAATAACCTTGTCTTCTCCATCGTGTGATATAAGTACACCATCCTTGTCATGTCATTTATAGATGTACTTGTATAAGTACTTCACAGCTTTGATAGCAGATCAAACTTCAACATTAATGTAAGAATTGTATCTTGCAAGTAGATATGGATTATAAGGAGTCACTGTTGATTGTCTAATATGTTATTTCTTACAGTTACCTATAAAACACGTTTATTAAAACAAAAATCGCAATGTCGACTAAAGTAACAAATAAATACAATTAAATACGACATTATCATGAATTAGTATATATTTATAATTTTAACTAATGGACTAAAAGTACTGATGATTATTAATGAGAAATAAATATATTCATGTTTTCCATCTTTCCTTCTCTGATATATAGGATAAGAATCTTTTCCTTGCATTGTTGTTAAGCAAATAGGCCTTGGATAATAAAATCTGCATGCACCATTAACCATACACACATTACTTTTTTAGAGTCCCACAAGGCCCATGGATCATATGTCGAATCATTAAGTCATGAAGCATCAGATTTTCACATTTGTTAGGGTTTTCGGTGTACACAGATTTGTCGTACTGATCTACATTGGTTATTTTGTTACAACTCTAAAAAATACCAGTATGTGTGCATGTGGCAGTCCTCTTTTTTGAAACTCTATCACATATACGTAAGCTGCGACTTTCCCAAGTATCTCTTATTTGAAGAGTTGATCTTTTAGGTCTTGCAAATTTGCACGAAAAAATCTTGAAGTCAAATCAGGTTGATCTTATGGTCATTGCTCGTCTTTAAGTTCTTGCTGGATTTCTTGCCAGTCAGAATTACATGTCATTGCTATGAAGAGATCAAGTTTTTCAAATCTCTGTACTAAAGCCATTGCATCCAAGTATCTGCGGCGCATGTCTCTAAGTCCTCCAATAAAAGAAACAAGAAGGATAATTCTTTTTCCCACCTTATCAGCTCTAGTTTCTTATGCATTTACAGTGTCCGTTAATCCTTGATATAATTCTGATCTTATATGAGCTTGTTACATTCTGAAAAAATCTAGCCTTGTTGTTTCAAGTTTTATGCACGTCTACTGCGTATTTTTGAAACAAATGACAGGCAAAAAAAATCATTGATTTTGTGGAGGGTCTTATTTGAAACTTGAAGCCCTACATGAGATCTTTCCCTCTTACTATTTTGAGACATCTGTTGTGAATATACATGGCATGAATTGAATTTGAAATTTAATAAATGTTACCAATGATAAATTTTTTACGTGTAATACTAAATGAAATTGAACAATGTAAAAGATGTCATTATTATAAGCCTATAAATAATATTACCTTGACGTTCATTTTGCATAATTTCTTTGATGGAGTTGAATAACACTCCTGGTGAAGTAGCATTTGTTGAACTTCTAGTACGAATGTTACTTCTTCTTATATCTTGGTGCCATCCAGGCTCTCCTCTAGGGAATGAATAACAACGGATACTGTAGGGAGTCATAACAACTGAAATAGTATTTTATTTTATGTCTATTCCCTGAATGGGCATGGACTATTATGTTTCTTTCAAAAGGTATATTAACATTGTTTCCTTCAATCCATATTCCTGCAACCTAGTCTATTTTAGGTGTGTTATACACATGCTGGTCGACTCTTACATTGCTTGATATATGTATTCGAATGCCTTGGACTGATTGAACCTCATTCAAGCAACGAAATACTTATGCATAAGATTTATGGTTAAGGATAGCAATCAATTTTTGTACAATGATCTTATTTATACTAGCATCTTCGATAATATTATTTCTATTTTGCACTTCAATCTCAGTGTCATAGAAATACAGTTGAAATCATTTTGGACGATCTACTGGTATCAGTGCTGGAAGATGATGATATATTTGTCCCTGAGCTCTAAAGGTGTAAACATATCTCCTTGAAGATGCAAGATTTTTGTCTAAATTTACTCCAAAAAAAAGTAAATGAAAAATACTACTACTATAAGCTCTTATATTTCTTCTGAACATGGTTCCTTCTTCCAAGTATGATGTAAGCAAATCACTTAGTTCAGATGGAGTGTCAGATTCAGCTAGATGAATTACATTATTATAGCAGTAAAATGTTAGAGTTTCGTATTGGAATTTATTTGCGCTACATTATGAGCAGGGGTACTTCTTTCAATTGGTGAAGGGTATTCGATTGATGATTGTAATTATCACTTGTATGGGACAGGGTTTACCCGTCGCTGCCCTATTTCGAGTCCCAAAAACACAAATGGTGCAGCTTTAGAATTTCTGTAGGTCTCTGAATAAGCTTCAATTTGATATCATACGGGACACGTGGTTCCACCCGAGTAAAAAGTTATGCCATTCAGAAGTTGACCTGCACGTGCCACGATCCGTCTGTTCCAGGAATTCTAAAGCTGCGCCGTTCGTGTTTTTTGGACTCAAAATTGGGCTGCGACGGGTAGACCCTATCGCATATGTAGGTCTTTGAATAAGCTTCGATTTAATAATCGTTCGTATTTTTTGGACTCGAAATTGAGCTGCGACGGGTAAACCCTGTCAAACATGTAGGTCTCTAAACAAGTTTCAATTTGATATCTCACGGGGCCACGTGGTTCCACTCAAGTCAAAAGTTATGTCTTTCAGAAGTTGACATACGCGTGCCACGATCCGTCTGTTCCAGAAATTCTAAAATTGCACCGTCCGTATTTTTTTACTCAAAACTGGGCTACGACGAGTAAACCCTGTCGCACTTGTAGGTCTCTCAATAAGCTTTATTTTCCCTTAATTTTTCATTTTAATATCGTATGTGCATGATCAAACTAAGATTGGTTTTAAATTATTTAATATGATTAAATAAGTTGAATCGAAAAAATTTATGTTCCGCCCACGAACCGTTCGTGGCTCAAATATAATTTTCTTTGATTTAAAAACCAATCGATCCTAGCACATCATAATTGCCATGACCAAAAACATCATCATAATGATAGTCCCTTTCAAAATGATTAACACTCTCAAAGCGATGAGTGCTTTAATGTAGTGCTTGTCATAACATTTGTATTTCAGGAATCCAACTTTGATAAAACCCTATAGTTTCAAGAATCCGAGGTTGTTGTGACATTGTGGTTTAAGGAACCGAGCTTTGAGATGATTTTTTTTTGCTTTGTACTTATAAATAGTGGGCTTCTAAGTGATTCTGATCTATTTTCCTTAACAAAGAATTGTAAATCTCTATCCTTTAAAATTTAAGTAGGAGGGCGGGGGACATGACTTCTATAAAGAAATTTGATGGACATATCATACTTTGAGGGGTCTATTTGGAGTTTTTCATGCAATACACCCAATAGCTCGTGGAAAGTGTAGTTAGTTGATATCTCCAATAATATGGTCTTCTCTCCAGTAAAAGATCATTTTGTACCATTTTTCATCCAATCTCCATCATGGATTACAAAAATTTGAATTTCACACAAATGTGTATGTATATACATCAATGAAGGAAGTCAGTACAAGAAGAATACATAATGAAATTGAATATTACACGATGATCGTGTAGCCTTCACGAGTATCATGTAGTCATCGTGTACTGTACACAGGTGTACTACACGATGATCGTGTCATGTACACGAGGACTACACTATGATCGTGTAGTGTACACGAGGACTGAGGATCGTGTAGTATACACGAAGAGTACACGATCATCATGTGGTCATCATGTACACTACAGGATGATCTTGTAGTCCTCGTGTAGTGTAATAGATGCTACATGATGCTCGTGAACTGCTGAAGAAGTTCCTGATGCACTATACGATGATCGTGTAGTGTACACGAGATCTATAAGGGGATCGTTTACTCTGCGTGCAGTCTACACGATGACCATATGAGTCTCGTGTATACCTTGTTTAACACTACACTATCATCTTGTAGTGATCATGTATAATAAATTAACTTCAAACAACGTTCCAGAAAGAAGAAAATAAATAAATATTCCCAGAAAACTCATGAACATGAAAAGCCCATAAAAATTCAAGCTTTTCAGAAAGAAGAAAGCAAAACTTATACATATTCCAGAGAGAAGAACTAACAATCTTTTGCTGTTGCAGGAAGAAGGAAGAAGATGAAGAAGAGGAAGAAGAAAATGAAGAGAAAAAATAAGAAGAAGAAATAGCAAAAATGAAACATGAAGAAAGAGAAATGGAGTGGGTAGAGAAATTTTGAGTGTTAAATGAGTAGACCATGATATTTGATTGGACAGCTTGTAAGAAGGGCAATGTAGGAAAAAAATGAAAAAGTGAAGAAAAAATAGACCAAGGATCAAGATAAACAAAAGTGTAGGGACTAATTTTTATAAAATGACTAATGTAAGAGTATGCTTTAAAAAAACCATTAATAATTTATCGAAATGAACGATAACTTCACTTTAATAAATAAGCTTTGTCACTCTTATATTTTGAGATGAATAGATACGTAAGCAAAGTTATTCCGTTTGAATATTGATTTGTGTTAATTCCTAATGGGTACTCGAGCAAGTCAAAGCTCTTTGCAGCTCAAATGGGTGTACCAGATCGGCCATAGATGCTGTTCTGATTGTGAATGGCCTACCTAGCTATCATGCTTTCGCGCTGGATTTTCGAATGATTTGAGGAGTGGGTTCTACTTTGATTTCTCACATTCTGATATTCTCTGCTTCTATTTGATTATCATCCTTCGTTTCCCAGACATTTGGAATCCATGAAGTAAGTTGAAAAATTCCTCTGTTTTATGACTAATTATTCCTGTGGTTTGTTTATCTGTGTCATTTTCTGACTGTGCTTGTTTTGCGATGCTTTATCGTCAGTGTTTTGATTGGTTTACACTGAGAAATCTCAATCTGATCGATTGCGTTAATTTTGTGTATTCAGTGATTACGTCTTCTTTCACTTTATATCTCGAATGCGTTTGAATCATTGATTTGTTGATAGTTACCGTCACTTACCCGTCATTTAATGTGGTGGCGCCGTGGCGGGGGTGGGGAGGAGGATTTAGCAACCATTTTTTTCTTTTTTTGCACATTAATGAAATCTTTCATATACTTAAGAGTTACACAGAGATCTTTGTGATCATTTTTGTTTTCACAATTAAGGTGCTCCAGAAACTTTTTTCTTCTTCCTCCTCAATAGAGATCAAGAAAAGAACGGTCAACTACAAATGCAAGAAATATAAATTAGTATATGTGAAAGTAATATAAATTAACTTGTCAGCATACATTCTCCTTCAAAAAAAAAATTTTTTGTAGATTCTCAACCGGTACTATTGTGGTTGGACACCACTTGAGAATTCTTGGCACCTTGGTCGAAATCTGGTTACCATACAAACTACCCACCCAGGGGATAGTTTCAAATGCCCATGTCTATTCAAACAAAAGAGGGTAATTCAGTATTCATCACATAAATAATTCAATACATCACTACATATAATTAAATAAATTTTACCTGGAAGGTAAATGGACATTCATTGAGTGAATATCCATGAACAACAGCGGGTGATTTCTGTGTTTTTTTTGTTTTTTTTCTTGATCTTTAAGATCACTAAAAACAACATTTGTATTCTTGACGACTAATAATGATTTCATTAATTTGGAGAAAGAGAGCTCTCCCCACGGATATTGGTTGAACGCTTCAAGGTTGTCAACCAAAACCAACCATATATTCTCAATTAGGGTACGATTCTTCTTCCCCAACAGAAAATGCTCTAGCATATAAATCAGAATCATCTTGACCCCATCACAATCTGACTTATATTCAGAGTTTTTAAACTTCTCCTCCAACTCATCCATGGCAATTGATTGGGCTTTGGGAAGTACATATCAGAGAATCTGTTGAGGCCACGGGTCTTCTTCTCATCCCGGGCTTCACTGAACTTTAGTCCGTTCATCAATGAGAGTTGCTTCTTGGAGACACACAGTGGTTCCTCATTGATAAAGAACTAGATTTCCTCCTCAGATGGAGTTTCGTTGACATATTTGGCATCTCTCGCCAGCACCTGGTGGCAGATAGTTGCTGAAAACTTCAGGGTTAGGAGATCAAGGAGATGGCCAAAGCATGTCTCTCAAAATAGGGAGAGTTGAGGAGCAGTCAGCTTGGTCTTAATAACCTCTATGAAGTGGGTATTGCATTTTGCATTGACCATTGCTTTTGGAATTCTGTTAATATCATGGATGTATCTTAGTTGCATCTTTGATGAAGCTATAACCTGTAGAAAATTCAAGGCAAACATAAGATCAGAAATATACACGATCCTCGTGTAAGCCTCGTGTAGGCTACACGAGGGGTACACGACCCTTGTGTAGTCCTCATATAGCATACATGAGGCTTACACGACCCTCGTGTAGTTCTCCTGTAGTCTACACGAGGCTTACACGACGAGCGTGTGCCTAAAAAACAGACACCCACTAAGACGAGAACCTCAGAATCCCAGAAAAAACACTCAGAAACCTAGAAGAAAAAAAATAGAAACCTAGAAAAAAATATTATGAAAAAAATAGCATTGTTGTGATTCAGACATAAAAAAAATTAGAAAGGCAGAAATTCAAAAAAAAACCTCAGAAACCCAGAAAAAACACCTCAGAATCCAGAAAACAAAACTCAGAAAATAAAAACTTATTTTGTTGTGATTCCTTGTTGTGGGAGACGAAGACTCAAGAATTTGCAGAGATAAAGAGATGATGTGACTGAGAGAGAGAGAGAGATGAGAAAAATGTAAGTGAGGTACACGAAGGGGTGATGTTTCGCGTAATCATCACTTTTTTTCAAACCATCATTTGGAATTTGTGAATGAGCTTTATGGTAACCTCACAAGTTGGTTTTGAATTGAAGGTGAGCGAGAGGTTAGGGTAATTAACAATTAGTGTAAGGGTCAAATTCTACAAAATGATTAGTATAAGGATCTACTTTAACAAAAAAACTCAATTATTAATCTAGTGATTTCTAGTTTTTTTCTCCGTCAAAATGAATACTGGTTTCTAGTTTATTAACTCGTTTCTTGTACGGTAATAAAGCTATAAGACAGTGGTGACTCGAATCTAGGAACATCACACTTTTCAAATTATCATTGTTTTCTTCACGACAAATTGTTTAAAAGCACCTCAAAGAGTGAAAAAAAATTAGGATTTTTTCACTTTTTTTCTAATAATATAAGACATTTTTAATAGACGAGAAGATTAAAATGTCTTTGCACTAAATTAGATCTAGAAATTTTTTTTTTCTAGATCCTGATCTTGCAGTGCTATAGCCTGCATTCATGAATTTTAACTGAAAAAATTTAAATTAAATAATCAACTTAATCTTTTATCCTTCGAAAAATGTTGAATTTCGTTAAAATTACAAAAAGGTCGTAAAATTGTTTTTTCTTTTATAATGGACCGTTTATAAAAATTTCTCCTTCATAACGTTGTCATTTAAATTTTTCTCTTCTGTTTCATTATATTTTTCTTTCTTTTTATGGTTCATGAATTTTCTCGAATTATTATACAAGGTGATTCTATAAATGGGGTATTTCCCCCCAAATCCTTTGCTTAATTGTTAGGGTAAAATACACTTTTACCCCTCTATAGTTTAGGGTGAATTTTAAGTTTAATCCTTCATTTTAAAAAATTTTAAACAAGACCCAATAATTTACTTAATGTTATAAGTTAAACTTTTCATAGCTATTCCTTTAACAGAAACACATGGTACGATACAGATTGTGTTGTTGACAATTATTACAATAAGTGGCAAATAATATTACGCTACATTATCTCTAAGTTTTAATCTCAAGTTGCTTAGCATTCACCCCTATTTTTCCTTCTTCTTCCCTGCAACTTCTTTATCTGTTTCAGAGAGAAAGGTGGGTTTGACCGGTTTAGTTCGAGCAGGGTAAGATTGATTCGATTCAGGCAGGTTTAGTTCGAGCAGGGTAAGATTGATTCGATTCAGGCAAGTTTAGTTCGAGTAGGGTAAGATTGATTCGATTCAGGCAGGTTTAGTTCGAGTAGGACGAACCACAGAAAGAGATGGAGAAAAATACAAAAGATCGAAGAATGATAGAGAGCGAGATTGAGATACAATAAAACAAAGAGCAAGGTGGATAAAGAGAGAAACAAATTAACTGAAAGGGAAAGAAAGAAGGAGAGGCGTCTGAAAGAAACAAAGAATAAAACAGGGAGCATCTTACCAGAAAGAGGGCAACATGGTGGCGTCGAAAGCAGTCTGATGATAACTATTGCAAGGAAGAAGGATAATTTGAGGAAGAGGAACAAAGGAAGAGAATTCGAACTAAGGAGAGGATGAAAGGTGGTTTTGTTGAAAAGATAATTCTCAAAACACCCTAAAGTAGGGAACGACGTTGAAAACCAGTGAAGATAATTGCCAATCCAGATGCGTTAGGGTGAAGGAAATGGGACAAGTAAACGGCCAACACCATAAATTGTTGAAGGTAGTGATGGAACAAGATGCTTTCATAAACCAACAATACAATGAAATTATAACGAATACAACTTAAATGCAACAGAGACAATTACAACGAAAATAACTAGAATTCTTACACGGAAATTCAGAAATAAATAGAGAAATTAAATACAACTGAAATTCTAATAATTAAAGCAGAAATACGTGAAGATCTAGGATTGCTCGTAAGCAATGTCCTAAAGATAATAATCGTCCTCCACATGGTGCGTAGAGATTACGACGAATCGCCTCTGTAGGATATAACGATCTAAGTCTGAGTATACCAACCAATAACTCAGACTCTCTCCGAACTCTCTTTATCTCTCTCTAAATATGCATATATGTGATGACGGTGATGAAAACCAGATTTTTTCGAAGGTGATAAAAAAGAAAGCTCTAATGATCAAAATCGAATTACCTTATGTGCTCACACACTGTCTTTATTTAAAACGTGGGCAGCTTGGGGAGTAAGTAGCAAAATCTGTTAGAACTGATAAGGTAATGCACTAAATTGGGGATAAAGGAGATAACACGAAATTAGTGCTGATAAAGTCTAATTATTTTCTGCAGATAATTCAGGAGATATTTATTTAGTTTTGATAAATTCAAAGCTCCAAGTAATAATTAAAAGAAATTTTATCCAAAAAATAATTATTTGATCCGAACCGAGCCGGTCGGAGGGCGGGGAGGACCATGTGCCATCTAGGTCATCCCTTCCTCACAAAATGTGAGTTGCCCCTTGGGGCTAACCCCAAGGCATGAGAGTTGGGCTTATAAACCCAACATCTTTCCTTGAGTTTCCAATGTGGGACTAAATCCAACTCAATTTCATATCACACACTTTTATTCACATTTTTTCTTTTATTTCTTTCTTTTGACTTCTATTTACTTTATTATCTCCAACATAAATTACCACAACGATGAAGTGTAGGACCAAACTTAGTCGGCAAGGGCTCAATCCAGAGAGTAAAGAGATTGGTTCGTTTAAGACTCCTCCAAGGCACAAGTAATCAAAGCAATCCTCTCGCATTTCTTTCCTAGCTTGATCAGGTGAAGCAGAGAAGACCTTGTACAAGGCCCTTGCCAACGTGTTAATGGTGGAAACCACTGGCTGCAAGAGAGGGTTTAAGAGAGTGAGGGCTATAAGAATTGAAAAAGGTCGAATGTGGCTTCAGGGTTAACTTAGATGACGTGTAGCTCTTTTAGATGATGTGGCATAATATATTTTTGCCATGTATTGTAAATAATTGCCAACAAGGCAATCTGTAATGGATCATGTGTTTCTGTTAACGGAATAAATCTTGTTTGAGACTTTTTAAAGTGATGATTTAAAATTGAAGTTCACCCTAAACTACAAGAACAACATATATTTTACCCTAATTATTATAACTTATGTGCACTATTTTATATTTTAATTATCTTTTATTATCCAAATTGGGACTTTCATTCAAACTCATGACAAATTAAGATGGTCGAATGGACAAGTAAAGGAGGAAAAATTAAAAAGAAACAAGGAAAAGATGTTGTCTTAGAAGATACTATGATATTCATAACCGTCCTATTTACTAGCTGCTTGAGTCTAGACTACAGCCACCATCTAACGTAGGTCCCTATCCAACATATACAAAAAATGGCAGCAACAAAATGCATTGAAATCACAAAACATTTAATAATTGCTAAAATAAAAACTAATTAACATAAAATGTTTTGCTCTTCAAAATGGGACTTTCCATTCAAATTAATGACAAATATTAATATAACTGTTGATATGCTCCTCCAGAATGATGCAGCATTGCATCTATCTCGTCTCCATCTTCCATCTTAAGCTAATCCCATTGGAAACACACACAAAAACAAGCCATTAGTTGACGAAACTAATGAAGAATGAACCATCAGTTGATTAGGGATAATAATGAAGAATGAACCTCAGCAGGAGTGTTGTGGGATCTGATAAAACGGCCGTCGTATATAAAAGTAAGGGTCCTTTACAATTACCGACGTTGACGGTAGGCTGTCATCAGTTTTCCCAACTGTGCGTTTCTTCTCAATCTGAATGGCAATTCTGTAGTATCCTACACTTAATTGCATCCATAATTATATATAATATTTTTATATACCAAAATTGTGAGAAAAAGCTAGAAAAATACATAAATAACTACTTTAGTAAATAATTATTGGTTTGTTAATTATTTTATACAATTGAAATCGAATTCTAAAAGACATTCAACGTGTACTTAATGAGTGAATCATCATATCATATCATTTTATTTTATATATAAAAGTATGGATGATGAAATTTTTTTTTGACAAAGTTATCCTCACATTTTCTCTATAAATGGTATAATATCAATGAAATAATTTGAAGTAAAAAAAATATTTATCTAATAATAGACCAACGTTTCATTTTCTTTCAGTCACGTCCCTAAAGAATCGGTAAAAAAGCATGAATTTCTCACTCTAATAACGAACAAAATCTGAATATGATAATTGATAACCAATCATGATAAAAAAAAAATTTGCTAAAAATCTCATAATCTCCTCTTGAAAAACTAACCTAACCCTTAAATAGTTACAAAAAGCAAACCCTTAAACTTTCTTTCGTTTACCCACAAATCAGACGCACAAAAAATCAACTCAAACTAAAGTCACAGAATTCCAATAAAAATGGTTTAAGAGAGAGAGGGGTACCTGGACCTTGATTGTGACGTTAATGTGAGAAGGGCCAGTATCAATAGGTTCGTTTTCTTCATCGCCACCACCCTCATCACCTCCGCTTGGGGCGGTAGCTGATGTATTCTTTTAATATTAAAAAAATTATTGCCACAAAAAAAAGTAAATAAATAGTGAAGAATGTTGGATTCAAAATCATTTCGGTGTAAATCGTATCTCAATAAAATTCAAGATCTCATATTGAACACATCAAGAATCAAAACAATTATAGAACGGAAGCGTACCTGAATCCATGACAATAAATTATTATTTAGAGCCGAGCGGTTGGCCTTCTAGATCTACACGATTATTTATCTGAGTCCCTTTTAATAATGCCTCTCAGTTTTCTCTCTAAAGATGAGATATTAGGAAGAATAGAATGGTTTCCACGTTATCGTGTGACATGGAGACCATAACCGCTTATAGATAATTCATCTTTTGATATTTCTATTTTAGCTCATCATAAAAATAAAAATTACCCTTAAGTCTCTACACATTAAAGGGTCAACAACCTATCAGATACATTAAAATCTCAATTATCCAAACCTTAGTAGATCCTTTTTAATTGGGTTCAACTTTATTTGACAGTCTGCAATACATAACTATTTTACGCATAAGTCCAATGTTGGATTAAGGATCCAACAATCTCCCACTTGGACTATATGTCAAACTTTATAATTATGTTTTGCCAAAAATAACTGAACGCATTCAACTTTGCTGTCATTACCAAAATGTATCTATAACCAATCTGGTCCATCAATCATAACGACATTGGATCAAAGCGGCCTCTGTTACATCAATTGTAACTCAACCCATCAATGATCACGTATATCAATACAATTGAATGACATGGATTATGATGTGGATGTGTAGCATGAAAATTTCATGTAATGTGATCTTAACATGCCTATTTCCAACTGGTCCGCCGTAAACCTTAGTGAGATCAAACCATACATAAATCAGAGTGTGAATACCAAGAACTTTATTTCTGCAGAATATAACCTTAAAATATCCATTAACCAAAATGACTGAAAAATATGTCTATGTAAAAATGAGTATCTAAAAAAAATACAAACTCCCACCAGAACTGAATATCCTCAACTGATATGACACCCATGTGAGCAGTGTGCTCATGAAACACCATGGGTGGCAAACCCTTGGTAAGCGGATCCGTAATCATGGAGTTTGTTTCGATGTGATATATAGACAACTGCCCACTCTGAACTCTTTCTTTAACAACCATGAACTTAATGTCTATGAACTTTGACTTTGTCGACCTGTTGTTATTAGAATAAAGAACTGCTGATTTATTGTTATAAAATATCTTTAATGGTCTCTGAATACTGTCCATTATGCGCAGCCCCGTGACAAAATTTCACAACCATATTCCGTGATTAGACGCCTCATAACATGCTATGAGCTCTAGTTCCATGGTAGAAGAGGCTATAAGAGACTGTTGAGCACTTTCCCAGGAGACAGCACCTCCAGTAAGCATAAAAATATAGCCTGGCGTAGATTTCATACTATCTTGGAATTCAGCAAAATCGGAGTTAGTATATCCAATGATCTCAATCTGATCCAACCTCTAAAATGTGAGCATGTATCTTTTGTTCGCTGTAAGTACCGCAAGGCCCGTTTAGCTACTCTCCAATGGTCTATACCTGGATTGCGTAAGTATCTTCCCAATATCCCAGTCACATACGCAATATCAGGACGTGTACAAACTTGAGCATACATTAGACTCCCCACTACCGAGGCATAGGGAATCTTCTGCATTTCTTTTTCCTTAAAATCATTTTTAGGGCACTGATTGAGACCAAACTTGTCTCCCTTAGCTACAGGGGTATCACCTGGTTTACGTTTCTTGCATGCCATATCTTTTAAGGACCTTTTCGATATAGCTCTTTTGTGATAATCTTAAAATACCCTGAGAACGATCTCGGTGTATTTGGATTCTTAATATAAAAGAAGTTTCACCAAGATCTTTCATCTCAAAATTCTTAGCTAAAAATCTTTTGGTCTCGTACAATAAGCCTATATCGTTGCTGGCAAGTAAAATGTCATCGATATATAAAACCAGAAAAATATGTTTGCTCTCACAAAACTTATGGTATATACAATCATCGACTAAACTCGTCTAAAAACCGAACGAGATGATCACTTAATGAAATTTGAAGTACCATTGTTGAGATGCCTGCTTGAATCCATAGATGGATTTCTGAAGTTTGCAAACCATATTCTTTGGGTCTCCCGACATAAAATTTTCTGGTTGCACCATATATATCATCTCTCCAATGTCACCATTGAGAAACATTGTCTTTACATCCATCTGATGCAGCTCAAGATTGAAATGCGCCACTAATGCCATTATAATCCTGAAATAGTCTTTCGTACAAACCGGAGAGAAAGTCTCTTTATAGTCAATGCCTTCTTTTTGTGTAAAGCCCTTTGCAACAAGATGAGTCTTGTATCTTTCCACATTACCTTTTGAATCCCTATTGGTCTTAAAAATCCATTTGCAACCAATGAGTTTTGCACCTTCTGATAATGGAAAAAGATCCCACGTGTCATTGTCCTTCATGGACTTAATTTTCTCATTCATGGCATCGATCCACTTTTGAGAGTTAGAGCTTTCCATGGCTTGACGAAAGTTAATCGGATCATCTTCCATCACACCAATATCAATCTCATGCTATTGGAGAAATACAATGTAATCATCTGGCATTGCACTTTTTCTCTCTCTAGTGGATCTTCTTAATGGCATAGGTTCTTGAGGTGCTAGAGTTTGTTCTTCCGGGACAATCTCTTGAATGGGAGGTTCTTTGATGTTGTCTTGATGTGTTGTGTCATGAACGATGTCGGGGACACAATCCTGATCAATGCTAATAACACCTGTGAGAATATCAACATATTCCTCCTGAAGGACAAAATCCCAAACCTTATTCCCCCTACAAACTCGGCATTTCCCGTCTCAAAAATCGACCTGGTTGTGGGATCATAAAACTTGTACCTCCTGGATCTTTTAGAGTATCCAACAAAATAACAACTCACCGTCTGTAACTCCAATTTCTTTTCATTAGGCTTATATGGCCTTGCCTCAGCTGGACATTCTCAAACGTGCAAATGCCTAAGACTAGGTTTCTTAGCGGTCCAAAGCTCATATGGGGTTTTGGAAGTCGCTTTAGTTGGAACTCTGTTAAGGATATATGTTGCAGCCTTAAATGCTTCACCCTAGAGTGATTCTGATAAGGTCGAATGACTAATCATATTCTTGGACATTGTTCACCTGAACCATCATATCTGCCATAGTACTCACCACCACGGTCAGATCTTATGCTTTTAATCCTTTTGTGGAGTTGATTTTCAACTTCAGCCTTAAAATTTTTGAACATGTCCAATGACTGTGACTTTTCATGAATGAGATATATGTAGCCATATCTAGAAGAATCATCTATGAATGTTATAAAATACTGTTGACCATTCCAAGCCACCGAAAATAATAGCCCACAAATATCCGTATCAATAAGTTCTAAGACGTCCTGAGTTCTGTTGGCTTCAAATATCCCTTTATCGGTTTGTTTTCCCTTTATGCAATTAACACAAACGTCAAAATCTATGAAATCTAAGGGACCGAGAATTTCGTCTGACACAAGTCTCTGTATTCTCCGTCTAGAGATGTGACCTAATCTCTTATGCCATAACGTACCTGAATTCCCACAGCTTAATTTTCTTTTAGTACCTCGTGTACTTAATTGTAGAGATTCTTTAAATGAAGTAATTGTTTCAAGTAAATAAAGCTATCATATCCTGATAAAAAACCGGAACCAACTGAAATTGAATCACGAAACAAACCAAATTTTCCATTTCCAAAAGAACAAACATAACCAGCTTTGTCTAAAACAAAAATAGAAATCAAATTTTGTCTAAAGGACGGTACAATAAAAGTTTCATCAAGATCCAAATAATGTTCAATTTTCAATAATAATCTAAATTTTCCTATTGCTTCAACCTCAGTCGTCTTGTCATCGCCCACGTAGATGAATCTTTCAGCATCATTTGGCTTTCGGCTATTCAGGCAACTTTGCATAGACACACTGATGTGAGTTGTTGCACCAGAATCTATCCACCACGTGTGTCTAGAAACCGAACTTAAATCAACCTCAGAACAAACCAAATTAAGAAGCATACCTTTCTTAGCACGCTAAGCGTGATAGTTGGTGCATTGCTTCTTCCTATGCCCTTCAGCTCCACAGAAAAAACAACCATTACCTTCCGAGTTTACTGGTTTCTTTTGTTGTTTCTTATGCGGTGGTGTATCTGCAGCTTCATTATCATTTTTCCTTTTCTTTCCCTTACCCTTATCCTTAGACGTAGAGGCCAGGTAAGCACTTTCTATCTTATCATGTTTCACTCTTTCCTCTTCCTGAACACAGTGTGAGATGAGCTCATTCAGAGACCAAGTCTCTTTCTGACAATTATAACACATCTTAAACTGGCTAAATTGTGCCGGAAGGGATATCAAAACCAAATACACAAGCAAGTCCTTAGAGAGTTCAAGCCTCAATGCTTTTAACCCGGAAACAATGTGAGACATTTTCATAATGTATTACATGATATTACCTTTACCTTTATACCTTTTTGAAATTAAGTCTGACAAGAGCGTACCGATTTTTGCCTTTTCGTTCTTGACAAACCTCTTTTCAATGTCTGCAAGGAAATTCTTAGTTATAGTTATATTTTCTGATATAGTGCCCATGAATGCTTCTGGAATGACCTTCCTCATGACCAACATACACATGTGATTTGATCTCTCCCACCTTTCGATCTCCCTCTTATCATCAGAGGTACTTCTATCCATAAGAAGTGTAGGAGAATTAGTCATTAAGGCAAAATCGAGATTCATGACTCCAAGAACTATCAAGAGATTATCTTTCCAGGACTTGAAATTCGAGCCATTCAGAACTGGAATTGAATTGATATTGGCCGTGATACTAGTAGGAGTAATAGTTGAACAGAGAATAATAAATAAAATAAGCTCACATAAATTCTGAATAACAATAATAATTCAAATAATAGTAACAAATAACTCGTCTCAAGACACCGGGCACTCCATTAATATTATGACTTTGGCCAAAAATATTAACTTGTAAGTGATGTCTTGGTGTAGTAATTAAATACTGATGATAAATAACATGTCAAACAAAAAATCTTCCTTCGGGCCGATTTATTGTTCACATGTAAAAGACTGAATAATCATCACGTATTTATTACCACAGAAACACATGTCATTCTATCAAATAATTATCTTCTTTTGGGCCGATAAATATTCACATAAGTTACACGCACGCATAACCTTTTATATTTCAAGACAAACCAATTTCCACAAGAGATGTCACTTTGGTGACATATTACTTCAACTAATTTATCTTAAAATATATATAACATACTAATGTTCGAATTTAAAATTGTTCCGAGTTTAAACCTTAAATTAATTGATAAAAAATTAATTTTACGGTATTTTGAAATTGTTTTGAAATATTTTAACCAAAAATAAACTGAAAATAATCAAAACAATCTATTTGATAATCCTTAAAAATTAATCAAGAATTAAAAATTTGATTCAGAAAATCGCAGCCTTGGCCGCGACTGTCCCAGAAAGCCGTTGCTTCTCCTTGCAGGCGCGGCCAAACCGCCGCGCCGATCAACTTGCACCGGAGACGGTGAGACCGCCTTCTGGTTGTTCCAAAAAACAAACAAAAAATACCGAAAAATTGTTCTCAAATCTAATACATTGTCAAACAAATGTTAAATTCAAGGATACCGAAACATAAACATAAAAAACACCTATAATGATGGATCTAGAACTTAATAGATCGATTCTCAATGATTCATGAGTTGCTCTGATATCAATTGTTGGATTCAAAATTCTTTCGGTGTAAACCGTATCTCAATAAAATCCAAGATCTCATATTGAACACATCAAGAATCAAAATAATTATAGATTGTTGTTTAGAGTCGAGCGGTTGGCCTTCCAGATCTACATGATTATCTATCTGAGAGTCCCATTTGATAAAGCCTCTCAATTTTCTCTCTAACGATGGGATATTAGGGAGAATAGAATGGTTTCCACGTTAACGTGTGATCTGAGGACCATAACCACTTATAGATAATTCATCTTTTAGTATTTTTATTTTAACCAATCATAAAAATAGAAATTACCCTTAAGTCTTTACACATTAAAGGGTCAACAACCTATCAGATACATTAGAACATCAATTATTCAAAACTTAGTAGATCACTTTTAATTGAGTTTAACTTCATTTAATAGTCTGCAATATATAATTATTTTATACATAAATCCAATGTTGGATTAAGGATGCAACAAAAAATACTGTGAGTCATCGTCCAATGCCTAAAATCATTTTCCCCTTAATAATGATAATCGCTATCTAACAATTTTAAATCACATTCGCATCAATAGATTCTCATCTTCCATTCACAGTCGTACCTGAGGCTGCGGCTGAGGCTGGGGCTGAGGCTGATGCTGAGCTTCGACTTTGGGGGTAGCGTATCTAAAAATGTGTTTAATAACAGGTTTAATGTCTTCCTCCTCATCCTCCTCTTTAGGACGCTTATTACCTCCACCTTTGCTGCCGCCGGTGGACGACATCTCCACCACTGACCTCTCCTCTCTCTCTCACTAGAGTAAAGGAAGATTTTGGCGGCGGCACTGCCAAAGAAGTAAATCTTTTTATTTTATAGAAGTCACTCAAAATTCTCCGAGATTTTTAGGTTCCCCAGTTTAATTACCCTATCTGTTCTGATTACTTGCCATACTAAACACTTCGATTTATATTTTCTTTCGAAAATAAATAATATTTAAAAATACAGACGTCGTATTGTGAGGATTACTTAAAGATTATTTTTCGATATTTTGAGGAAATAGAAATTTTAAATTTCTTATTGGGAATGGAATATTTATTTTCTATATATGTAAGAGAGATTGATGGGAATTATACTTCCTATTATAAGTAATATACCGATGGACTGATGTAGGAACTGTATTTTTATTATTATAAGTAAGAAGGATTAAAAGGAATTATATATTCTATAATAACTAAGACACATTCAAATGAATTTTATTTTCTATTCTAATTAAGGAGATTAATTGGACTTGTAAATTAATCGTCATTGAGAAATTCAATTTCAAGTTCCAGCGCTCAATTCCCTTATGTGATTTGCCCTTCATTTGACAAAAACATAAGTCAGAGATTAATGGGAATTATATTATAATAATGATGTATTAGATAACCAAGTAGATATATGATTGTATTGTTGGAAATTTTGAATGAAAAATCATTCTGGTTTTTATTGACTTGAAATGCTATAAGAATTGTGTATTTTCAATTTTAAATTGACACTATTACAAATAAAACAAAGGTTTATAATGACTATTCAAATAATCACGAATCACTTCATATATATGATAACCCTATATATGTTTTGAGAAGAATTAAAATTTTATATAATTTTTTCTCTATTTTACACATCTCTATATTTATTAACGCATGCGGTTACAAACCATGATTGTGTTCGTTGGTTCTCATGGATTGGAATGCAACTTCCGTAAGAACGGAAAATTCGTTCTATCTTGAGAGACGATGACTCATCACTTTGTGCATCGTGAAGGGAGCAAAATTATCTTAAGGACACAGTGTTCGCACTGGGTTATGATTAGTTTTTGTTTTTTTATTGTTGCAGAATTTTAGACGGTTCCAGTACTATAAGTAAAATTTTCATATAAAGGTATAAAATACGTGTATTTTCTCCAATAATCTTAAGACAATTTTGTCACGTACCTTTAGTTAAAGTTTTGTTGTGTAAGCGTATTGCTAGTAGATTATGCATTTCTTTTCTGAAACCGTTTGGCATTGTTAGAGATCTTTAGTCTATTGCACTGATTTGCATTGGACATTGACATTTAGGCTTGGTTCCATTTTATAATTTTGCTTTACCTGTTTTATCATGTTTAATTGATAATTGTGATTATGTTTTGCTCATATTAGAATTGTGTGAAATAGAAAATAAGAAGAAAACTTCTAATCCACGTTGACAGTTTTAATTCAACTGCTAGTGGTCTTTGTACCGTTTCAAAAGCATTTTTAACACTTCTTTTCTATAATTTTACTGCCTTTTTTAACATTTTTTTTCAAACGAACTTGCGTAACTATTTTCTGCTGTATTGTCGCTTGAAAGTGTTTTTGATACTACTGCTTTAAGTTTGCAATTTATAAAAATTGATTTTTCCTTTCTTTAGCGGTGTCATTTTCCTGCTTTTCCTGCATTGTTATATTGGGTGTCTAGACATTTGCAATGTTAATAATTTACGACATGAGTGTGTTTTGTTAAAAATTGTGGGACGCACAATTTTTTTCAATTTGTTTTGGAATCATTTGCATTTTACTTGAATCAGGTTTTTGGTTCCCTGTGCAACTGTTAAGTATGTTCCAATGCTATGATAAAATCTTGGTATTTGTCAAGATATGACTGATACTATTAAATTGTTTTGTTACTGTCGCTGATTTTATAAATATATACACTGTTTGTGCATTGTTGCGCACTGTTACAAATGGTAGTTATTGTTTTTGCCCTATTTCGATAATGACTACGATTTGCATTGTTGCATTCAATTTTTTTTTGTATGAATTGCACTTTGTCAACGGTTGGTATAACCAAAGTGAAAACCAGAGAAATTCTACGTGGCTTAAGTGAAGAAGAGCAATTTATTTAGATACATTGAACTTAGCTAAGTTCCTTAAAAGATGAATTTCTAAACTGCTTTATGCTATTTTTGTAAATTTTGTAGAATTTGTGTATAGTATTTGCATTATACACTTTCGCTACTAATGAGGAATTGATGTTTTAAACATTGGAATAATTTGGAGAATCAACTTAGTGAAAGCAAAAAGGTTTAAGAAGCATGAAGGTGAGTATGAGTCTCCTTTTGAGGAGTATTATTCAAATAATGGAATAATTGGAATAATTCACCAAAATATTACTTCTTAATTTACCTACATTGATCGGTAGTGCTAAATGCAAGAACAAAATATTGATTGATAGATGCTATGTTGATTGATTAGTTCAACCGTACATTGAACTTGTAGGGGAATACTTTTGTTATGTGCAAGTTATATTTCGAGAGAATTTCTCATGACTAGACCAATAATACATTGTTTGACCAGCTATGGAAAGGTCGACACTTTAGTGAAATATTTAAAGTGTGTGGTGTTTAGCTTATGTGACTATCACACAACCTAACAAGATTGAAAATAAAACCTAATATTACTATTGCGTGTTCATTGGGTATAACTACAAGAATAGTGCGCGATGTTTATCATTGGTAAAATGAGATTCATTACCCAATAAAGTGATACTCCAATGAAGAGAGAAGGTATCAAGACTTCGTTAAAGTATAAGGACAATAAAGTCCTTAGGGCCAATTTTCTAACGTACTTATTAGGAGATGATCCTCAAAGTTTTGAAAAGTAATGAGCTAAAATGTTGAAACTTCTTATTTGTGGAGAAGTTAATGACTTCAAAACTTGTTGGAGGATATTTAAGTATTGGCCTATAAACTTATTACCACTATGATACGTAATCGTAATCAATAAGCTGGCAACCGAACTGACACAAGTACGTATAACGGTTTCTCTTGGCATTTATGTCAAAGATATAAATACCGTCGAGAATTGCTCTCACGTGAAATTAATTGCAATGACCTGCAAAGTCAAATTTAACAAAACAGATCTGTTGTAAAAGTTTGATGAGAGAGCAATTAGAATGTTCATC
The DNA here is from genome assembly GCA_003255025.1 of Datisca glomerata. Lineage (NCBI taxonomy): Eukaryota > Viridiplantae > Streptophyta > Magnoliopsida > Cucurbitales > Datiscaceae > Datisca > Datisca glomerata. The sequence goes on along the minus strand of QANY01013009.1, from coordinate 220,429 downwards.
GAGGGGAATAACTTAAAGCCTATTAGTTAACTAAGAGTCGTCATCTGGCAACCCTACCTAACTTATTGGAGATCTCAAGATCTAGGTTCAAAGGGACAACCGAACTATGTTTATGACTCAGTCGCACGGAAGAGACAGTCACTCCTAACCATTCCTATGATGAGACAATGCCCATCTGCCGTGAGAACCAGGATAAGTTACGCTTTTAATGATTTTCTATAGCTTGTATTTATACAAGTGGGGTATAGCAGAATGCTCTTAATGAAAATCATCTACGTGAGTGTGAAGGGGCCGCTTCTATGAAAATCATAGGCTAAATTCTGTAAGACACTCATGCAACCAAGTGGTGTTCAATGCCAAAATGAACACAACTTGAGAACCAACTATGGTCGAGGAGGAACTGTGTGTACTCTATTTTGTCTTGGTTTACATAAATGGTTGAACAGTTCAAAACATCGCGTTCACTGATTAGTCAGTAAATCCGGAAGTTTTTCACTAGGGAAGGTTCAAAGCCAAAAGCTACATATCTCGATGCAGTTACTCTTCACCTGTAATAGCACAAGCATCTGCATTATGTTTGACGTATTTAAAGAAGTCAATTTTTCATTCATGTAGGAGATTGTTGGAAATATTGAATGAAAAATCATTTTTGGTTTTCACTGACTTGAAATGTTATAACAATTGTGTCTTTTTAAATTTAAATTGACACTATTTCAAATAAAATGAAGGGTTATAATGATTATTCGAATGACCATGAATCAGTCTATATATATGGTGACCCTATATGTGTTTTGAGAAGAATTGAAATTTTATATAATTTTTTCTCTATTTTACACGTCTCTATATTTACTAACGTGTGTTGTTACAAATCATGGTTGCGTTCGCTGGTTCTTGTAGATGGGAGTGCAACTTCCGTAAGAACGGAAAATCCGTTTTATCTTGGGAGATAATTGTTTATCATCTTGTGCACCGTGGAAGGAGTAAAATTATCTTAAGGACACGGTGTTTGCACTGGGCTCGGATTAGCTTTTGTTTCTTTGTTGTTGCGGAAATTTAGACGGCTCCGTTACATTTTCATATAAAGGTGTAATGTATGCGTATTTTCTTCAACATGTATCACATTTTAAATTTATTTGCAAGAAGTATTTATTCCATTAAAATCCTATACTCTCTTTTATACTTTTTCTTTTGTCAATTATACTTAGTATACTTATTTAACGCAGGAATTAAGTAACATTTTTGAGTTATTAGATCATCAAACAAACAACTTCATGTAATATTGTGTGTCAAAATATAATCTAATTTTACACAGTGAGGTATATTTGCCTTTCTAACTATTCATGTCAAAATATAATTTAATTTTGGCACGGTTTAAAAGCTATAACAGTGTCTTCTTTTACACACATTCAATATAAAAAGTTTTTTTTATTTAGAAAAAAGAATTGTCTTTAAATTACATACCAAATAGATCAAGATTTGGAGTGTGTTTGTTAGTGTTTTAGACTATAAATTTTTACTCATTGAAATGACAATATCTTAGATCATAATTATGTCATATATGACTCTTTGAAAAAACTTGACATATATTTTAAAACATATTCCTATGTATATAGAAGTATTTTCAAAAATATTAGAGCGTGTATTTTTTAAATGCTCTCAACCATACTTTAAAATAAATTATATTTACTTTTAAAGTAAATTACTTTTATCGTTCAAGTCTCACACATTCTTCTTAAATGTTTAATACATACTAGTTGACTTTTGTCATGTAAATTTATGATGCATTACAAGTTAAATTACATTTTCTATTTTTTACGCATTAAATTACTTTTAAATTAAATGCTCTCAAACATACTTTAAATTAAATTATATTTATTTTTAAAGTAAATTACTTTTATCATTCAAGTTTTACACATTCTTCTTAAATGTCAATACATATTAGTTGACTCTTGTGCTTTCTTGTTATGTTTTTTAATATCATAATTTTCATTAAAATATCGATTTTCCTAAAAAAGAATAGTTATATCATTTGATTTCAATTACATCAATCGGTAAAATCCCAACTGAAAAATATGAATTAATTTTAAATTTAAAAGAAAACAATACAGTCTAACAAGAAAGGTGAATTTAAATTTGTAACCTCCACATCATGGGACAGTGGACCAAACTAATGATCGGAACAAACTTCAAATACTCCATGCCTTGCTTTGTGATCATCAATTAATGCATATACAATTCCTATAAAACTATTCATCTGTATTAGAGGTTTGATAAAATTACACTTTTATTCTTCTAACTATCGTTAATACACTTTAAACTATTAACTTTAAAATGTTATAATTTAAATCTTAAGTTATTTAAAACTCGCACTTATAACTCTCCGTTGAATTTCTGTTAGTTTTCCTCAAAACAACGTCGTTTGGAATAATCATAAGTGCTATAATGGCAACAAATGGCTTGTTTGGTAGCCATACTGTACAGTACTAAAAGTAGGACAATACTATTTTAGTATTGTCCGACGTTTGGTAAAAATATGGAGCCCGTACTAGTTAATAGGGTGTGACTCTTTAGTCTCACCCACATTAGATAATTTAGTCCCCTCCTTTTATGGGGGACTACGCTGGACTAAAAAAATATGTTTTTTAATTTATATCTTAAAAAGATTTTTTTTATTAAAATGATTTTTTAATTTAGATCTTACAGGAACTTCACTCGCTAACAAAAATAATTTTTGAAAGGTGTAAAATCAGTTACTTATAACTTAATTTTACCAATTTTCAAAGTCATTTACTATCTTTTTCTTCCTTTTTTTTATGAATTTTTAGAGTTTCTCAATCATATGAGTTGTTTAGTATTTATTTATATATTTTAAATGACTTATTTTATGGATTAAAAATTCAATGAATTTTTTTCTAATTTCAGTGTTTATAACTATAAATTATCACTATCTTAAAGTTTACGGGTATAATTGAATTTACATCTTTAGTCAAAAAATAGAGAATTTATGGTGATAACATAAATTAGATAATTTATTTTATAGTTGAAAATGTAAAATAACATGTTGATGAATTTCAAATAGACTTTTGCGGATCAAATCATGACAAACAATTTTACAATCTAGTACTACAACGTGTCAAACATTGTATAAATGTTACAGTTTTCAAACTAATACAGCATCAAACACTAGACATTATTATTTAATCCAGTACAATACAGTCCGAGAGATTTAATACAGCATTATCCAGTACTATCATGACCGTCAAACGAGCCCAAAGTATATTATACAATACCCAAAAAAAAAACATCATTGATTAGACAAAGAACTTCCATTCTTAGATTAAAATTTGCATTATATCCAATTTATTTACACTAAATTTGTAATTAATAATTGTTCAAAACGGGCATTATCCATGTGCTCCTCGTCCTCCGGTTTGGTGTAGCATTGCATCTATCTCATCACCGTCTTCCATCTCAAGCTAATTCCAGCCAAAATGTTTCGTGAAAAACACAGTAGAAATTAAAAGAAAGTTAGACACAACAACTCTGTACACCACTCAACTGCAAAATTCGAACCACAAATTACGTCCAGTTTTCGAACATATACAAGAACAGATGGGGAAAAATATAACATGAAAAATTAAGGTTGGAGAGATAGTACCTTACGCTAAAATAACACAAACTATTTAGAAACAAAATGGTTGAAATTTACCTGATCAGGGGTTTGTTCTGGTCGAAGCCTGCGACCATCAAACAAGAAAGCAATGGAGTTCATCTCCACCGACTGGCGATCACAGTAAGCTGTCATGAGCTTCCGTAGCTGAGTGCTTCGTTTAATTCGGAAGAATACCTCATTGCCATCCTGCATTTCAACAAATACATAGTCCGAAAATTATAGGAACTCGTCCTCTTTAACAAAGTGCCAATGAAATTCCAGGAAACACACTCTTCTTTGTTTGGCATTGATAGAATGCCCAAATAATTCTGGACTTTTATCAAGAAGTACATCTCTACGTCAAATTCGTTTTTACTAGACAGCCATCCGGAGAAAATACTAGCAGTGGCATTCTTCGTAAGAAAAGCATGAATTCATTCAATAACCAAATCAATATTCAATTACAGGCAGATTACATAATCCATGGTGTAACTATCATATGGAAGGAAAAAAAACAAGATTGCTATAATTCAAAAGAAATCATCAATCAAAAGAAAGAATGTAAATCGAAACAGATTTGACAGAATTAGAACCAGAGACAGAGGAAGAGGAAGAGGTAAATGAAGATAATATAATACCTGACCCTTGACTTTGAGGTTAATGTGGGCAGACTGATCCATGGGCTTCCTGTCTTCTTCATGACTACCCCCACCGCCTTGGCCTCCGACTGGAGCTGACATCTTCACCAAACGAAACTCCTCTTTAATCGACTTCACCGCTTCTCTCTCTCTCTCTCACTAACTGTACTGTCTCTGTGTATCTACACTTAGAGTTATATGTATCTTCCAATAGAAATAAAGAAGCGAGATTCTGCGTCCCGGTCCCGCCTGAGAAGCACATCTCTGCGTCACTTGCACGCTACATTTATGTGTTTCCTTTACTTTCTATACTTTGGTATTCGCCGTCCAAAAGTTTCAGTATTGAATAAAATATTAAAAGAATAATAAAATGTTTCTTGAATATTTAGTTGGTACCGCCCCAGTTCTTTATCATAGAATCATATTGAACATTCCATCGTTGTAAAATCGGTAAAACTTATTATTTGTGAAACAGTTCACGGAATGCTTTGTATCTTTTATGAATAATATGAAAATTCAACGGCATGAATTCTTTAATTCGTCATATCACTAAAAATTTGAAGAGATCAATCACATGAAAATATATGATTTGTCAACGTGACAATTCAATGATATCAATCAAGATCATTAGATTGATCATATGATTAAATTTAATTTATTTAGTTGTCGATGTTAATAAGTTAGATTACAATGGAATATCCTATTGATCATATATTCAGTTAAAATTAGGTAAGATATATCAGATGCTATATAACTTATTGAAAATTTATAAATATATGCTAAATGTAACTTCAAAGGGACTCCAACACACACAAGAAACAAGGCACAACGTATAGTTTCATTAGCCTTGTAAACATTTTTCTCCACGATGAAAATACTATCAAAAGTTTCTCCGTGGTTTTTATTTTCTTTAAAAGTTTTTCACGTAAATTATAGTGTTTATTATTATTTTTTATTTTCCCATTATCATGTAAGAAATTCACGACAAATTCTCCAAATTGTGAAATTTTTTCCTTTACATTTGGCTCTTTCATTGAGAGTTAATCGACTCTCAAGATTTCCATCTCTTCTTGTTTTTTTAACACAGAACTTTTGAGGTCTGAAAAATCAAGTTCTCTAAAAGACAATCGATTTTGCGGCTTCCCTCAAGATGAAGAACACATCCGAGATACAAGATTTGAAGAACAATAAACAACTTTGAAGAATATGGAAGTCGGGGCAATTAAGTCTCGATGATGACGTTGCAAAATAAAATACGAAACTTTAAGAATGAGAAGAAAAATAATTCAACATATTGACTGAGGGTATCAAATTCTGAACTTCATGACAACAAAAATGGATATGGCATGACAACGGGAACATAACAGCATGAGAACAAGACATAATAGCATGACAACGGAAACGGATGCGGCATGGCAATAGGAAAGGAAATGGCGACGGGTACGGAAACAAAAAACAGGAACATGTACGGAACCGTCAATGGGAACAGGAACAGAAATGGAAAAATAGCACACTCGTTCCTTGCATATTCAGTTATTATTGGCCCATTTATTATACGCCATTAGTATGATAAACAAAGTTTTGAATTTAAAAAAAAAATTATTTGAAACTTGTTTTGATATGATTATCTTGAATTTGAATTCTAATTCAAATTTTAAATTTTAAATTATATTTTAAATTTTGAAGAAATTCACGTCAAATTCTCTAAGTCAAATTCTCTAAATCCTGAAATTTTTTCCTTTAAAAAAATTATAGTGTATAATTTTTTTTTAAAGTACATTCATGAATGATCCTTGCATATTGAATATGCAGGAAGTAAGAATGATTATTTATAAGATTTCATGTGAGTTCATTTTTTTTAATAATAAAGACATTTTTAAATATTGGTATTGCTTTCACTCATTATATAATTTGCATCTATAATTTTTCAATGACTCTTTTTGCCTACTATTTTTATAATAGTATTATTCCTTACCAAAAGCCCTAACAATAATAATTCAATCTTATTAGTATATAAATATCTATTGATTGTAGAGATTTAAATGGTCTGAGTTTAGTTTAAACTTGAAATATAGTTTGATATAATAGTTCATAACTCAAATTTATTAGGTTTATTAGTACACTGTGTCAGTCTGAAAAGATGTCGAATAACATATTATCATGTCACAATATAAATATTTTGTTTTGAGAAATTAATTATTTCATTTTCGGTAAATCATAGGTAAATGAAAGAAATGTTAGAGTGTCATACGCCCTTACCTCATCTATCATTGGCTGTATTAAATCTAAGTTCTCTTTAATTTAAGAGAACAATGAAATTGATTTGATCATATTTGATTTAGAACATGAATAATATTTTTACTTCTTATCAAATAAGGGGAAGCTCGTACTCACTTCTGACATGTACCTGATAGCTTGATGCGGAAAAAACCATTCTTTATTTGAACCGTTGGACCATATAGAAAATCAATGGATGGCCGAGATGGGGGATGTTGTTTCAACTAGAAGAGGAGAGAATCTGTTACTGGGTGCGTCCATGCGTTTGTGGCTCCTAGCAGCGAGTGTAACTCTGTTACCTACGCGCGAGAGTAAACCAACTATATATCCTAGATTCGTGAAATAAGAGTCCCCAATTGGAAAAGATTCGCATTCCGAAATATAGGAAATAATTGAGTGTGGCAACAGAAAGGAAGGGTACTTTGTGGGGGCTCGGGATAATGTAGGGTGAGGAATTTTTTGCTCCGGTCAGACCTTCCAAAGTCAAATTTTTTCCTTCCTTTTCTAGTACGACTTGTACTTGGATTTTTTCTCATGTCATACTTGTACTTGAACGGGAATAGATCTCCCTCCTCTTTGGATCCTAACTGAAGGAAATATCTTTATTAAATTTAATCGGTCGTTTTAAAGGAGTAGAGCTCCGCGTGAAAGTTGAGATAAACAAACATTGGATTTCCTTTTATCTTTGAGCTATTAAATTTAATTTGGATTATCCATTTTTAGATATAGTCAAGATCAGATGTAACCCTCTCTATTTTTAAGATTTGTCGTGCATGATATACCTTAGCGAAAGAACTCGGGTCTGTTCGTAAATGAAGATGAAGAAGAACTCAGGTCTGCTCGCGAACGAAGAGGAAGAAGAACTCTGCAAAAATGGAGCAGAGGAGGAAGAAGAACTCTGTAAAAAAAAACAGTAAAGCATTATTTTTAAGTGAAGGCACTACGGAAGGTCTAATGCGAATACAAAATGTAATTGTAGGGTCTACTCTGTCAATTTTTAAAATGGAAGGTCTAAAATGAAAACTACTCCAAACTGTAGGAGGTAAAACTGTAGTTTATCCTAAATTTAATTATGGATCATCCATTTTTAAGATATACAGTTAAGTCAACATGTGAATTGAAGCCACAGTCAGTAAACTATGTTAAATTGTGGTTTACATCACTAAATCACATGCAAACTCTAAGACAAAACCTATGGTAAACTTCACATGGATGAAGTTTAAAATCTGAGACAAAAATCAATTTGAAGATGACATACGAATAGTACGCAATTATATAGTATATAATATATACTCTATAATATATAATAATATACCACTCAACATGAAAGTACGTAAAATATAAAAATATTATGTTTTACCTCTCAAAAACAGAGCCAAACAGATGGGTAAAATACAGAAAATAATGATGAACAATAGCATACTTGCACATTTTCACGAAAAATCCACACTCACTAACCAAACTCAAAAATCAAGCTACCTTACCAAATCTCATATTTTGCCATAACAAATCAGTTCGTTCAACTTCATATTAATTACCCACACATTATTATTTTCATGAAAAAATTGGAGACAAAAATCAATTTAAATCATAAAAAATTATGCTACATTGGGCATTTAGGATTTAAATTTTTTAGACTACCTGGTTTTAAATTTAGTGTTAACTACGTGATTTTTTGTTAGATTACCTAATTCTAAAATGGTAAATAACAAAAAAGTAGTGTAAACTACCTGATGTTGGTTTTAGATTTTTCGATTCAAAATTCCTGATTTTTTTTTTAGATTGACAATGGAGGAGAGAGCTTTTGAGTCAAAATATACATATTGTTTGAGACTGAGATTTATTGCTTGATGTTTGATGGATATGCATGATGATCAATAGATATACACGATGCTTGACAGAGACGTCCATGCTTGACTTACCACTATGATGCACGATGGGGGTTCATAGTACATGTTCGCGTCTATGATTCACAATGGTGGTTCTGCGGCTCGCGAGTGTTAGGGATTTGTGAGGAGAGGAAAGTGTTGGCGATTGACGTTTTGGGTCGTGGTAGTCTAAGAGGGGTAATCTGGGTAGAGTGTTGGGTTTGCTAATGGGCCATCTTATTTTTGGCTATTTGTGCAAATTTGATTAATTTTATGAAAATTGTAGCATTTAACCATTTTATTAGAGTGCTATAGTTTTTAGTCATTTTAAAAACTAATTAAATTAATAATCAAGTTAGTTTGAGCGTGATTATATTTTCTCACTCCACTTTTTGTTAAATAATATTAATATATTTATTATATATTAAATAAATTGTTAAAAATAGTCATGTATCACATATATGTAATCTTTAGATTTAAAAAAAAAACTTTAACAAATTGTCCCGGTGCACCTATTGTTTTTTTTCACCAATAAATTTATATATATAAAAAAGAAACTTTATATTTTCAAAAAATATAATCCAATTGTTCTTTAACAAGTTAAAAAAAAAACTCTTTAGATTTTCTTATATAGACAAACGAAAATTGTGAGATTAATAATACCAAAAATTGGTAAGACATAAAATATATACATGAAATATATAGATAAATCTGATTAACACTAATAATATATAAAACGGGATTTAACACTTTAATTATGACACAAAAGTCCACAAAAATGTTATTATATACATGAGATATCTCATTTGATAAAATAAGAATAATATGAGTTATGTAATTATTTTCATTTATGGTCTATTTTATTCCTATAAGTACTTATGCAATTAATGAAAATAACTATTTCTAAGTATTTTCTCCTATAATTATTTGTATATTTTTTCCATTAAATGCATGTTTTTAGAGCAAACCCATGTTTTAGGGCAATTAGTTGTGATTTTTAAGAAAACATACATTTATTAATAATATAAATAAATATAAATCCAGGATGACTAGAAATTTTTAACGTAGACATATTTTTTATTTTAAAATCTTTAAGTTTTTCACTAAATGCATCTTTTTAAGATACAAATTCTTTAATTTTTAGGAGAATTAATAGTAATTTTTAGGCAAATATGTGTTTAATAATCAAATAAATACATATAAATTTGGAGTAAAAATATTACAAATTATTTTTGGCAATCTATTTACATACTTTTTTGTTTAGATAAGGAAATGTGNGTGTGTGTGTGTGTGTGTGTGTGTGTGTGTGTGTGTGTGTGTGTGTGTGTGTGTGTGTGTGTGTGTGTGTGTGTGTGTGTGTGTGTGTGTGTGTGTGTGTGTAGATCGCAATAACTATTTATCACTACTCTGATAATAGTTATTTACATAAATTACATTGAAAATGATAAAATAATTATTAACAATAATATCTAGTAGTATCGATTAATACATACTGATTGTATTAAGAGAAGAATAAAAATATACATTAATATTAAAAAATATGCAATCCTACTGTTTTGTAGCAATAATAGTATTATTAGTTACAATTAAATAGGTGTATATGAAAATAATTAAAATGTTTCTTATCTATAGTTAAAGATAATAATTCAATCCTTTAAATTTTAAGTAATTTAAAATGGATAAATCTTTCATACAATTCAAAATTAAAAAATCAATTAATTTAGATATTAATTAGGATAAATGATAATTAAATAATTGTAGTTGATGGGGTATTATAGTAAATGTAGTTTATAATTTTGTTGATTTTTTCTAAAACAGTTATTTTTTTCATTAATATTATTAGTGGCTGTTTAACAAAATAAAATTTTTAAATGGTATATTTACTTAAACACGGCTACTCTTTTATAAATGTTGTAAAAGTGAGCCAAACGTCTAATTAAGCCTTAATAAAACAAGCAGCCCAACTACATTTTACGCGCTACAAGACAAAATTCAAAAAGCGAAAAAACAACAACAAAATCTTTCATATTAATCAGGCATTTCAGGTCAAATGATTATATGATTATAAGAGAGGTTTCTAACCTCAACACCCCATGTTCTATTCCCTTCCCCTTGGCCTTGACAAAAAAAAAAAGTCCTTCATGTTGAATCCCCAAACATGAGGCGGTCTGTTTTCATGACTAGAAAGCAATAACTAAGACAAACATTCCATAACAAGTAACTAACAATATCGCAAGTCTGCGACACTGTTGTGACATTCCTTGTAGAGATCGGCGCTGCAATTTGTATTTCAGCGAATGAATTATCTCATCAAAAAAATTGTGAAATGCAAAGCCAGAGACCAAAAATGAACTAGTTCTGCCTTTCCCTAATGACAATTTCATGTCAAATTAATGAATGACAAAAGAACATCATCCTCTTTAAACTAAATTTGAACTAGAAAGGATACTTCTTTTGCTAAATGTTACTTGTTCTATGTACTTGCTAAATTCTAGATTTGGAGGTAACATTTTCAGTGTTCTTACTTCTTCGCTGATCCATGAAGGATAAGTTCAGACAATATATCAACCCACGTATCAGGGACTCCGGGTAAGCACCAGTGCATGCAGTCTTGACCCCATATTGCTACGGCATCTTTCTTTCCCAACCAAATAGCGGGATGTGCATCCGCTCTAAACTCACTCAAACCAGTAAGGTCAAGCAATTGAATCTCAGTTCCCCATAACGCCTCTTTTATCACACGGTTCATCTCCCGTGCTTCTTTGTTCACTCCATTGTAGCTGGGGTTAAACCACGTGTCAACCTGTCCATGTATAATATATCCATTAGAGAGAGGATACTGAAATATACTGACAAACTTGGTAGAATTTACAATTTATATCGTTGTCTAAAGAGTAATAATAGAACTTCCAATATCAAATTCAAACCACACCTGTGATTCCGCTAGGGGCTCGTTGAATAAGCAACTACCATTTTGATTCCATTCGCCACCATGAAAATGTCTAGGTGATTGTAGACGCCAGAATTTAAGAGTGTTGCCAGGAAACTCCATTTCTATGTATGAGACCATATGCTCGAGAACCATTTTAAGCCCATCGAACATTCCAAGGGAAGGATTTACTGGTTGACCATCACGATAAAATACAAGTGGTGTCTCTTCTGGAAATTTATCATAACCCCACCTATACAAGTTCAGATCAATAAGCAACTCAGAAGACGTTCTTGTTATTCTTAAATCTTGAAAAATAAATAATTCGACGTATTGAAATGGGCTAATGGGGTACCAAGTTGAACCCAAATGTAGCAAACTAAGCAGACATATATGTTAAATCTATATAGATATACTATTTTTCATTTTAAATCTGCCATATGCAATTTTGCGACTTCAAGAAGACTATATACATATAGTACATTTACCTATCCTGAATAAAACTTAAAATGAAGAAACCCATCCTCGAATTGTGGCGCACTTTAAAAGCAAACATACTTCTAGAGGGAGTCACATCCACATCGGATTCAATTTAGTTGCCTCTTCTTCTAGAACACTTCCCTAGATGCCTGCTAACTTGATGTCAATATAATTTAAAATCATTCTTACAAGTCTGAAATTGACATCCATTCTTACATCTTATCAAGATTTTAGTTTGTGGATGTACTGTGATAGTTGTTATTTCCAGTTGACTTGAGATTAGTAATACGACATCGAACATCTTTTGATGTTTAAGGGGCAAAACGAAGTTATTAAACCGGAACATGTTAGGATAACTAATTTGTTCAGAGAAAATTAAACCAAAGGATGATTGAAATCAAAATGACCCTTACATTAAACCACAGAATTACCATTCCAGCAATATGCATATAATGACACAGTCTCACAGATGTCAAAGCATAAAAAGAAGCCCAACTTTGCTAATGGACAAGTAAGGCAGCAGAGCTTCAAGTGAAAAACAAATGAAAAAACCTATGAGAAGAAGAAATAAGTTTATTAATCGTTATCGAAAGAGTTGGCAAAAGGAAAGGATGATTACCAATGGCCAGTATTGAAAACAAGGACATCATAGAAGTTGGAGATATTCACCCAATCGTCTGCAGGTATATCAACATCTACTCGATATATTCCTTTCAATCCATGCTGATCACCAGGTGTAGAATTTTTTGGCTGCCACCTTATATTATCAGTTACAATCATGTAAGGTTGCCAGTTTTTATTTTTTTAGATGTTAATATAATAAAAACTATATAACGTTAGCAAATCTTTTATTGATCGATGACACAGTTTGTTAACAGGTCAACTGATGGAGTAAAAGTATTGCACTATGCAAGTAGAAAAAAATAGATACCCAACTATTGAATATTGTATTATGCATGCGGTAACAACAGATAATTCATGGATAATTCAGGTAACAAACACATTAGAACATTACATTTAAATTGAGAGTCACCAGTTCTATTTCAATTACTTAGATATCTTTTGCTATTTCCCCACTCCTACACGACCAAAAGGATTGGTCTCGACTCTTGATATAGATAATACTTTTATTTGTTTATTTTTAATTCGACACAGATAATACTTGATAAGCTTAAGAACTAAATGGCTTGTAACCAGTCAATACCAATAGCAACCCATGCACAGAAACAAGTAAACCCAGGTAACGATGGTGATCTAAAATTCAATAGAAAAGGTGGTGCCGTTTATACTAAGTCACGATATGGTGAGCGAAGTCATGATTATGGCACAATATTGAGCTTAGACTTTCAAGCTAGGCTCACAGCCATCAGTAAAGGTCGATGGTGGACTACTAAAATCAAGTTCGGTAATTTTATTGATACAAACTCCAGTAAATCGTGTTCACCATAGTCAGTAATGCTCACTTAATGATATTGAGAGAAGTACCAAAGTATGGAAATGCAAATGCAGGATATCCAACTAACCAGGGGTATTCTTGGGGGAAATTCTCCATCTTCCTCCTAAAGATACCTTCCTTCAGAATGTGCAATGACTAACTGACTACCACCAAAACCGAATTCATTCAGAAAGCACTGCATTTTAACTTTTGATGTTCATCCTAATTAAATGCCAAACTTCCTAGTTTTACAAAAAATGCAATCTTATAGCACTGTCGGTAGCCCATACTTGTGGAAAATAACAGTTCTGTATAACCAATTACATTATATCATTTTCAAAATTATAAATCCAAGTGCACAGGCTTACTCGTATTTGGAAAGCAATACAGCCCGGTGATAGGCGACGGTGACGTTAAATCTAGGAAAATAAGCTCCCTTCCAAGCCCCCTTCTTTTTCCACTTCTTTGCGCCCTTATCAGCCACTCTAAGAATACACAGAAAAGAAACCAAGAAATTCTCATTCAAAGAGTCGCCAACAAACCCAATATTCTTATTCCTCATTAGGGCGAGAAATCGAAGCGGGTCGATCCGTGGTAAATCACAGTTTTGAGGCATCCATTTCCAACTATTGATCAGATCCATGTTTTCTCTCTTGTTCCTCAAGCAATTCCACGCATTTCTATGAAATGGGCAGGACTCATCATACATGGGTCTGCGATTAATGTCTCGGACCCATCGGCCTCCGAATAAATGGCAAGTGGATGAGACGGAGATCTTGTTTGGGTGTGGCGATGGTGGAGATGGTACACGTTGAGGGAGAATTGTGGAATAGAGGAAGAGGAGCAGGAGGGTTAGCAGGATCAGCCATTGTAGGAGGGGCGAAATAAGCTTAGTTGGCATAGTAGAGTAGCATCATCCAGCATGAGAGGAAACTTACGGATCCGAATCTAGATTGGAAAAGGATGGAAGAAGCGAATATCTGAACTTGCAAGCCTTTCAACTCTAGATATTGGTTCCTTTCTTCAATTTTGACCCGCTTTCAAGAGTTCTATGCTAAACTAGTCCCCTAGAGAAGTCATTTTATAAAAATATATATTTTCATTAATTTTTGTTTATCTTGACCGCCCATCTTCAATTAAAAAATAGCTTGTGAAGTTACCAGAAAGGCCCTCCGCGAATTCCAAATGATGGTTTTAAAAAAAGTTATAATTATACATTTTCATTTACATGAAACTTCACTCATTCGTTTACCTCATTTGCATTTCCCTCATTTCTCTCTTATTGTTACTCTCTCTCTCAAAGTCACAACATCTCTCTCTGTCTCTACAAATCCTTGAGTTTTCGCCTCCCACAGTAAAAAAATAAGGTAAATTTTCGGGTTTCTGAGTTTTTATTCTCGAATCTGAGTGTTTTTTCTGAGTTTTTGAGATATTTTTTCTGGGTTTCTTAGGGTTTTTTTTTATAGATTTTTGCGTTTCTATTTTTTAGTGGATGTCTGAATCACAACAAGGTTATTTTTTGGGGTTTTAAATATTTTTTTCTGGGTTTCTGAGTGTTTTTTCTCCTGGGTTTCTAAGTATTTTTTTCTGGGTTTCTGAGGTTCCGGTCTTGGTGGGTGTCTATTTTTTGAGTTACACGAGGGTCGGGTAAGCCTCGTGTAGGCTACACGAGGACTACACGAGTGTCATATAAATCTCGTGTAGTCTACACGAGGGATACACGACAATCGTGTATCCCATCATGTAGTCTACACGAGGATCGTGTACCCCTTGTGTAGGTTACACGAGACTTAGATGGCCCTCGTGTAGACTACACGAGGACTACACAAGGGTCGTGTACCCCTCACGTAGTTTACAATATGACTATACAAGCATCGTGTACATTTTCTGGTCTTATGTTTACCTTGAATATTCTACAAGTTATGGCTTCATCAAAGATGCAACTAAGATATGTCCATAACGTTAACAGAATTCCAAAAGCAAGGGGTCAATGCAAAGTGTGATACCCACTGCATAGAGATTATCAAGACCAAGCAGACAGCACCTCAACTCTCCCTATTTAGGGAGACATGCTTTGGCCATCTCTTTAATCTCCTATCCCTGAAGTTTTCAACGACTGTCTACCACCAGGTGTTGGCCAAGGAGGTCGA